>JAZKJV010002810.1:0-341609 GCA_037367405.1 Ottelia alismoides
TCGCGAAGCGCGAGTATGCACCCTAGTCTATTCTATGAGAAAAAAGATCTCGAATTAAGGGGAAATATTCATATTCCTCAATATTCACACAACCCATCACCTCACTCCTCGGTCACTCCTTCATTCTGACCTAACCCCTCCCAAGCTTGCCTCCTCCCTCCCAATCTCCGCTGCCTTGATCCCTTTCACTACCTAACCCCCTTCCTACCCAACCTCCTCCATAATGAGCATGACATATATGCTCCAAGCCCCCCCCCCCCCCCCCCCCGCCCACATTCCTTCCCCCTTCTCTCTCCATTTTCTCCCACAACACTCTCTCCACCCGTAACCTCCCTTTGCTATGGCCCCATCCACCACTCTTCTCATAGAAACTCCCTTGGCTTGTCCAAGCATCCCTCTCCACCACAACCTCCTCTTCCCCAATACGCTATGCATCCAACCTCCCTCCTCCATCGCAAGTCTGACCCTTCGCTCCAAGCCCTCTCCCTTCACATGCAGACCCTTCCTCCCTCCCCTTCACCCACAATCCTCCTCCTCCACACATAGCATACCCTTCTCCCCCTCCATCACGCGCAGTCTCCTCTATATTGATCCTCTCCACCCTTGCCCCATCCTCCTGACCTCCTCCACCATGAGCCCTCCAACTCTTCCGCAAGTTCCTCTACTTAAGTTCCCTTCACCTTGAGCCCCGCCACTCCTCTCTGACTTCATATGCCCCGATTCCCTTCTCCACTAGCCCTCCTCTTCCCCCTCCTCCCTCCCTTTGATCGAGCCCTTCCTCCCCTTGTTTGTAGGTCCCATTTCTTCACTCCCCCATTGACTTGCAACTCCCTCACATCCGTGTATTCGAACAATGAATATAGGAGTACTAAGTGTAATTTGAAAGCTCTTTTGATAAAATCTTGATTTGAATAAATCATGGACTGGTTAATCTTATAGACGGTTCGCTAACAAAAGGGTAAAGTGTTAACGATCCAAGAATATAGGGGCACAAGTATTACTGCAACAATGATAGAGGCATAAGTACTAAATAAACTCAGAAGCACATGGGGTAAAAAAATTCTCTTTTAAAGGTTTGTCGGGGTAAAAAATTTCATTTTAATGGCTTGTTTAGAATGGGACATACAAGTGTTATCATTCATGTAATAGACTCGTGTATTGCTTTTGTGAAGAACAATATCCTTTTTGTTATGGAATTTCTTGCCACAATCTATTATACATTGTAATGTTTTAGATATTATAATATAATACCATAAAATTTGACCTCCAACAGTGATCTAATTTTGCAAATCCAAATCAAGTTAGAGATATGACAATTAAGGCTCTTAGCTGGATTACATAAATAACTAAGTGGACTTAATAAGATTGAATTAATTAAAAAATAGAGCTGAATGCATCGAATTAAAGTTCAATTTAAGGATACATGTGATGAATAAACTTTATTACATTGAAAACTAGGGTCAAGAATTGATTTCTAACGTGTTCAATTTAATATTAGTACACCAACTGGACTGAGATGTGTGTACCAAGGTTAACATATGACAATCTATATTGGAATTTTATATTACAAATGAGAAATTACAATGGCATATTGTAATTGAAAAAAACCATATTTGTAATGCCATGAGCTTCTGTCTCTGAACCTTTATTAAGGAAAATTGGTCATGACAATTGGTTGGTCTAGAGTCCAATTTGACCAGTTGACAACCACTCAAAATGCTTAAACTAAGTTGTCAAGTAGTAACCATCCACTCTTATAACACATTGTCATACTTTGTGAGTTTCAGATGTAGGACCAGGTTGGGGTCTTAAAACATCCCCCACTTATATTCACGTCGTTCTCATTGAGATATGTCTTATACCTTATTCAAACTGATAGTGGTGGTTACTTGTTCCAGGCTTAGGTTCGACCACTCAAAATGCTTAAACCAAGTTGTCAAGTAGTAATCACCCGCTCTTATAACCCACTCTCACACTTTATGAGTTTTAGATGTAGGACTGTGTTGGGGTGTTAAAACCTCCCACACTTCTATTCGTGTCATCCTCATTGGGATATGGCTTGTTACTTATTCCAACTGATAGTGGTGATTGCATGCTCCAGGATTAGGTCCCTTTAAGTTGCGTTTTCTATTGTCAGAGAGATTTCATCGTGATACAATTTAGAAGTCCCTATCTTAGATCCTCAAACTGTTATCAAGGAAAAGTAACCTCGACAACTTTTTTGGCTCGGGCTCAATTGGATCCACTAACAATCACCCAGAATGCTTAATCCCAAGTTCTCAAATAATAATCCCCTACTCTTATAATCTACTCTCACATTTATAAGTTTTAATTCAAGAATATGTTGGGATGCTAGAACCTCTCTCATTTAATTTGTAACGCCTTCATTGTGATATGACGCATCACTTATTCCCATTAATAATGGTGATTGCACACTCCTGGCATAGATCTCCATAGGTAGATCTTTCCTTTATCAGATGGAGTCCATTTTGATATCTTTATAATGTCTCAGACTAAGTCCCCGAACCATTATCATAGAAAAATGGCATTGACAGCTTGTTGGGCTCAGATCTGATATGTTCTGTTGATAACCACCCAAAATGCTTAAGTCAGGTTATCAAGTAATACTACCCCACTTGTACAACCCACTCTTTCAATTTTTGAGTTTTAGATGTGGGACTACAGTGGAGTTTTATACTAGCACGATAGAGTTGTATTTCATTTAATCCTTATTAAAAGATTTGATCAAATGTCAAGAGATTGATAGTTAAAATCAGTTTAGGATTGTATTTGGATCTATAAATAGGTGGATGGAGTCATTCCTCCAAGCAAAAATAAGAGCGGGAGAGAGGCATACAAAGTGAGTTAGCTTGTTCTTCTTCTTAGTAAATTTTCTTCCCCAAAGGTCATGATTCTCCTTCTATCTTATGATCATATTTTTAACGACATTGTTCCATTGAAAAGAGATTGCTACATCAGACAAGGTAGTTGCTCATTGTTTATAAATGAGTCTCGAGGAAGGTCAACAGATAAGACGACAAATGATGAAGATCATTCGTTTATAAATGAGTCTCGAGGAAGGTCAACAGATAAGACGACAAATGATGAAGATCATTCACTGAAAAATACCACACATTTTTTTATCATGGGATATAAGGCTTAGAGGTCAATCTAAATTGTTGAATCATATCAAATACATTTCTCATGACAAGAAGGGCCAAAAATTTTCTTATTGTCCAACATGTAAGAAGGAAAAATGCTACTCAAACTTAGATTAAGAGGATTCTAGCACAAACTATAAGAGGACTCATGATGGCTTTTGGATTTGACATATTCAAATCATGTGCGCCAATTCAAGGAACAATTCAACATATAACAAACATATGATATAATGATGGCATTGTCCGGATGATAACTGGATAAATTTAGCATGTCAAAGAGTTTGGATTTGTATGATTTTTCATATTTGGAGGGACAATGCCAGTTCTAAAAGGCATCAGATGTAGACTTACAACTAAAAAAATTGATTTCTCTTGGGAAGATATAGTCAGAAGGACATCAAGTCAGCATTGAAAGGGGATTCTTAGAGCAAGTAGAGGAGTGGGAGGGAATTCTTGGAGTAAGTAACGAAGCATGCTTAGTGATATAAGGAACTTCAATATCAAATATTGCGTATGAGGGAGGAGCCATGACAAGTAACGCAGCTATACTTTTTCCGCATACAAGTCGTATAAGAAGAAAGCATCTTTGTAGCATGCAAGAAAAAGAAGAAGAAGCAAGTGTGGCATGCTTTGACGCCATTGTCTCTAGTAGCGAGAGATGTATCATGCCACAATAGGAGGTACAACTTTGGATTTTGTAGGCATGCTCAAGATGAGGCACATTGAGAGCATTAAAAAATGGGTGTGACACCTATAGGTAGTGGGTTCTAGCAAGATAAGTTCGTAAATGATGATGATGGTCCATGCAGAATCAATGGAAGACTGTGACGAAGTTCAATTCAACGAGGAGATTAACAAGATTAAGATTTTCGAGGAAATTAGAGTCCTAATATAGTAGAGTTGTATTCCATGCAACTCATTAGAGGAGTTTTGCTTAGACTGATCAAATCTTATAACAATCTTGAATGATTAAGATCGATTGGTACTATCAATTTAAGAATGTATTTGAGCTCATAGTAGAGGCTCGGAGTCATTCCTCCATACAAAAATAATAATAACAACAGAGAGATAAAAAAAGAGGAGAGGAAAAGGGCAAGGGCATGAAGATAGTTGTACTTTTTGATTCTTCTTAATGATTTCACTTCTCTAATGGCTCCGAGAGATGACATATGATTGTTATATTGCTTTTTTTCTTTTTAATGTACTTCCATGATAGTTGATTGTGCATCTATTTTCCGAACTCAGCATGGCATCATGGTTGCCATATCAGTTGAGACACAAGATTTGGATTAGTTGTTGAATATCCTTTAAAGTGTATACACCACTTCTCAATCCATTATCTATATTCAAGCGCATAAATAGTGGCAACTTTGTCTTAACTGTATGTATGTCGATTCAGATACGAAAATGATGATTGTGGTAAAATATATAACCATGTCTTTGAGCTACCTCCAATTTCACATATCATGGCTCCCCTTGAAAGTTTGAAAATTCCGATGAAAGAATAAGTGGATGAAATACAATACGAGAGTTACCGGTGAATGTGGTAGTAGATGCTTTGAAATCTAGAAAAATAAGATGGTGCTACATGTGTGTGTGGAAATGGATCACTTTTTAATAATATAAATTGATTAAATTACAACAAAGTCCTTGAATTATACACCCCATTTCAATATCATATCTTAAGTTTAAAAAATAACAATGTGGTACTCAAACTTTTAAATTCATCTTAATGTGGTTCTTGGCTATTGAAACCTAAGGTTAAAATGATGAAATAATCAACTAAATTTCTATGGTGAAGGACCACATTGATAAAAATTTGAAATTTGAGGTACCGTATTGTTACTTTTTGAAGTTCAGTTATGACATTGAAAACATATGTATAATTCAGGAACTTTTATAAAGGAGAGAAGAAAAAGAACCCATGCTTTTGTCGTCCTTTATGGCAGCTCTAGTTGTCTAGCAAGTGGGGTAATCCTTTGCCATTAGATTTCAAGGGCATTTAAGTGGCTTGGCTACACAAGGCACTAACTAACCTTCTACATCAAAACGATAGGGACCCTTTCCAAAAGCAAAATTCAAAATAGCCTCTTGAAGAGATGCAAAGAGGGAGAAGGGCACATGCCAATGCCCTTCATTTAATACCCTAAAGATCATATCATCACTGCCAAATATTTATTGAATACTTATTGCACACCAACATGACAGGGAGATGGGGTGGGGTCAGACTTCATCAGTGCATATCACAGCAACATTACCTGGACATTATATTATACATTACATGTCATAATGGGAGAACCACCTCTCTATGTGGAGTTCCTTTTGTTCCCCACCCAAGCTAAGCTTTAGCCCCTTCTCATGTCCATGCATGAGGTTGTACCTCCATTTGTGTGCACTTAATTTGTTTGGTTGGTAACACAGAAGAGAGTAGGTGATGTGGGATCCTTCATCTAGATGCGAGCGCACTCGGTCACCCACGATGCGTACATGAAGAGTTGTACCGGTACATTATGATGCATTAGGAAAGAGTTATGCTAAGGGATTATTCATTTAATGCAAGCACATGAACGCGATTGATGGAGATGCTAGTGTGTTTCCCTTAAGTGTAGATGTTGACCTAGATCATTGTTGTTATTAGCTAGGTGCATGTGTTTTTGATATTATGTTGTTATCATGGATCAAAGTGAGTTTGTGACCTAGTTTGAGAAGATGATGCTCTTGTGATAGGGGACGGGGGGTAGGGTTGCTAATTGAACTGAATCATTCGAATTCGATTAGGATTCGATCATTAAAAATTCAAAAAAAGTTCGATTCGAAAACAAATGAATTGAATTTGGAGTTAACTTGTGAATTCGATTCCCAAATGAATTGAATTTGAATTAACGTGAATTCGTTCGATAAAAATTCGATTCGATTCGATATTTATATACATAAGTATATGCATATATGTAGGGGTTGATGGGGTTGCCCCCAACATGGCTGCCCCGCCTCATTTTTTGGCAATTTTTTTTATTTTTTTTTGAAAATATCGATATGTATATTCATCCCTATATCCCTCCTATATGCCATTCGAATTTTGTCAGAAACAGAGACTCCTATGGCCTCTATCCAGACAGGGTCGATTTAAAAAATCCTGCGACCGTTAAAAAATGACATATGGATGGAGGTCGTAGGAGTCTCTGTTTCTGACAAAATTCGAATGACATATAGGAGGGATTAAGGGATGAATATACATGGTGATATTTTCAAAAAAATAAATTTTGCAAAAAATGGGATGGGGGCAGCCATGTTGGCTACCCCTAGGGGGCATCCCCAATTTTCCCATATATGTATTCATATATTATGTTCATATGTATAGTACATACGTATATACATGCATATAATACATACATCCATGTAACAACCCTACTCTGAGTCTATTTGGATCCTTTCTAAATATTCTTGTGCAAGAAATTATAGCATAATTACATCAAAAGATTGACATGCATATATTCGAATTCATTTGTAAGTAAATAGATGTAGAAAATATTGTATGAATATATGCTAAAAAATTGCGACGTTTAATTAACATTGAAAGATTTAGCATGTGCATTATATCTCTAAGCATATCGTGTGCATGCATCTAAGGTGGGCGTGGGCATCGGGTCGGGCTGGGCCGACCCATTTACATAGGTATAAAAGCCCATTTGACCCCCAGAATTTGAGGCCTAGGCCCATCCAAGCCCATTTAATATCAGGCCGAGCTTAGCCCGCTTAAAAATGGGCTTAACTTAATTTTAGAAGACCAAGCCTGCCCATTTAGCCCACAAGTTATACTACGACAAGTACCGATCAAATCTATTTATTAAGCCCATTTTATATGCCCATCAAATCATGATAAGTATGCTTGCATGTAAAGCAATATGTGTGTGCATTTATTTACCTTTGAATGTATACTATAATCTTTCTCTCACATTTCATTGTTAAACAAATCTACCTTAAAAGCATACCATATAAAAAATTGAAAGTCGTGATTGAATTGCACACTAAAAATTATTAAATTACAAAATTAAAAATAGAAAATACAAACGTTGCTAGACAACCTAGACTCATTAGACATTTCTGGTCTACCAAAAATCCAATTAGTGTATTTCTTGAAATAGAAATCTCTTTGTTACTAGACATATCAGTAAAATCTACCACATACAATATGAGTTTTTGTATATGAAATTTGAATTTTCTTATTATTGTTTTTCAGGCCTATCAGGCCGAATCAGGATTTCAAAAAAGAAACCAATACCCAAGCCCAAGCCCATTTAGTTGGGGGTCGGGCTAGGCCCGGATTTTTTCGGGTTGAAGCTCCAAAGAAATACCCAATCCCAGTCTATACGGGTCGGGTACCCACAAGCCCATTGGGTACCCGGCCCATTGCCCAGATCCAATCTAAGAATACTCTAAAACCAACTTACTGTAGTTATTAAGTGGCTACTTTTAAGCTTATAATCGTATCTAGCATCCGTTGGTATGATCTATCATGTTCAAACTTCACCGTTACGATTATGATTTATCATGTCCACACTTCACTGTTATGATTTTCATATCCCCACAATACACCGATGTGGCTTTTCAATGCGTGACATGTATATCCAACATTTGGTAATATTAGTGAGACTCAATCTCGTTCATTTCCCTTTTATAACTAAGTTCAAGTGGTTTGACTCCGAAACATGTTATGAGTCAAAGATTTGTGTCGTTCATTCATCGGTTATACAAAACATCTAAGTTCACGTCTTTTATTCTATTTTTTCCTAATGACAATATCTTAGATATGAGTTACTTTGTATAAATAATAATCAATCTTAATGTGCTATTCAGAAATTTTGAGGCATTACGAGGATTGCAAAGTGCTCTAAGTCATCCCAATTTAATACGTGTGTGTATAATCTTATTAGTTAAAGACTAAATAATGGATATAAAAAAGAGTAAAAAATTATAAGTCATAAAATCTATTAGGAAAGATTGAATGTTTAAGATTGTTATTCTAACTCCTCATCCACAAATTTATTTGCATGTTCCCGCATTCCTTACACTACATTTTCCATTGCCTTTTTCATTATCTTTAAAAGATTCTAAAAAATCCATGGTAGATTATGGTGGAATTTCTCCCAGCACATGAAAATGATGGTTTCGCTAGTTTGAATTCCTCAATATTTGTCGTGGTTCGAAATTTATCCAGATATCTCTCTCTGCTTTTGTTTTGATTTTCCATTCATGGCAATCCATTATGATAATCATTGTCAAGACGACATTTGTCATCACATGGGTAATATACAAGTTCTTCTCACGATGATGTAAGTTGTTCCTTTGTACATCAAAAATTCACTATATATCATTTCATGGCATAGTTTTTCGATATTGAAAATTATAACCTTAATGAAGATGATTTATATTGGTACGTTATTTTTTACTATTCCCATTATTTTAAATAATGATGTTAATTTGTATCAACTTTCTATATAAGTTTGATCTTGTCTTGCTTTAACATCCAATGGTAATTATAATGTGTCCATCTTTTTCGACAATGATATTATAAGTCTCTCATATAATTATATTGCATTTATGTATTCAGTCTCATAGAAAAAGTACATTTAGATTGTAAAAAATATATAATAATTGTAAAAACTAGGTACTTTTTTCCATTGTATTGTATTGCTTTGACATTTTCCTTGATTATATAATTTTTTTCAACTTATCTTAGTGATATATATATAGACATATATTCAAAAATAGAATTATACAATAAAATATTTTTATTATATTAGTCTTCGTATAATAATTATTATGTAAGCTCTAAAACATCAATTTACACCTTAAATTTGAAATAAAATGAATCAAATTTGAATGTTCGAAACTCAAAATGAATTGAATCTGAACTTAAGTTAGCAAAATTGTTTAAAATTCGATTCGTGTTTGGGTTCGAAACTTTTATAATGAATTGAATCTGAATTCTAGTGGATTCGAGTATATTCAATTCGATTAGCACCCCTAGCGGGGGGGTTGGTTTCGAATCTTTACTCATGTCAGTTATCTTCATAGGTAGGATCAATCTGATACGACCTATGCGAGACTACAAAAAACTTACTACACAAAATCACCTTTTAACTTGGTGCGATCTCTATACAAGTACATCGCTTAGAATACATCTGTTTACAAAGAATTAAGGCTGTTAGAAAATTTTCAGGTTCGACATTCGCTCAGATTCAGCTCGTTAAAGGTTCGATTCAGATTCAATTCGAAAATAAACAAATCGGACCTGAAAATGAATTTGGGCTGGATTAAATAAACTAACCAAACCTCAAAAAAATATGATCGATTCGTTAAAAGCGATTATATACACACATACATACATAAAAGTATATATACATGCATATTATATATATAAGGAAAAATACATTCTATATTAACATAAGGGTTATTCAATTATTTTTCCAAATCTATCCAATCATCCACTCCCTAAGTCCATATTCCTGAAACCCCACAAAACCCACCCCTGCGATTGCAGTTTTTCCCTTTGAACAGAAACATCTGCACAACATTTATTCTTTAACGACCCTTTAACAAGCCGAACCGAACATTTACGAACATTACCCGAGCCGAACCGAACATGATTACATATTTCATTTTATCGAGCCGAACCGAACCTGAGCACGAAAGTATGCTAGACGAACCAAACCGAATCGAGCATGGGTTGGTTCGTTCAGATTCGGCTCATTTACACCCCTACAAAGAATGTTCTATGACCTTGAAGGGTTAATCTTTTCTTAAGAGAAACAACCTTCACACAAAACACATCCTAACAGAGAATAAATAGAAACATAATATTAACATATGGACTCCTCAAAATATACATGTGAATGTTATGCAATGACTATTTAGAAGTAAATATGATCCTTAAAACTAATCTATACATGAATTGAAAATTTTACTGGTTTAATGAATATCAAGGCTTGAACAAGAACTTGAATATAGAGAGCCTTGAGAATGAGAAATGGACTTGTATGCTTTCAAACTTATGGTATGTATTTCAAATGCTGGTTTAGAAGACTTTGACAATGATTAGAAAGTCCAAGAATAAGCACTATCAAAGAAAGAATTTAGATGAATGGCTAGAAAAAGTTATAACAACTTAGTAGATATAACAATGCTAAAATCAAGTATGCTAGTCAACCTTCAAGAGATTTAGACAGCTTCACCGAAACGATCGCACATATACTAGTATTAATCACATTGTATCGGTGCAATTTGGTTGACATTCAAATAGAGAAAATAGACTTGAACTTGAACATCTAAACGACTCAAAATAAGGTCGATGCACAAAAGATGTTCTTGCGCAACTTGCGCACTAGAGTCAATTTAAGAATATGAATAAGAGAGCATTCTAATACTAGTTAAGGTGTATTGACATAACATTTTAAATTTCAAGAGTTCAAGGTTATACTTTTTATATGTACTATGCCTGAAAGGTGTACAATGAGGATCAAGAATAATTTTGAAAAGATAGTAAAGGATGGGCCCACTCCCTTCCCATCAAAAAAATTACATATTATACCACCATATCATCTAAAAATCACAAAATACTCAACTTCTTTTCACTATTCCAAACTTCAATATAATCACATCACAACAACCACCTACTTTTTCAAATTTCAATACAATCATATCATAATAACTATCAATTTTTTCAAATTCCAATACAATCACATGACACAAACCCTCCCAACCCTTAACCCACCAACCAAACACACAAACACAAAATCGGGTTATCTACCCCTCGATAACCCACGAACCAAACCTAGAGTTTTTATTTGTCTTCTTGATTTAGATATTATTTTACTTTCTCTTGAGCTTTTTTGAGCTCCTTCTGATCTATATCGTCGGTCTTAATCATTTTAGGTTGTAGCGTAATGGATCCCAACCTTTCTTATTAGATGTATAACACACGTTTCATCTGCATGCTTCAAGACGTAACAAGTCGTGATAGGCTACTTTGCAATATTTATGCTAAATATTTTTTTTGTAAAATATAATCATTCATGCTATTTTTGTTGTCATCAAAATTGAACTTTAGGTTCCAGGGCAAAATTTAGCTGAGATTTAATTATGAGATAATATATTTGTAATGATACAGTGTTCATGGATTGTATGAGGTTTGCATTGATTTGATCAAAATCTATTAAAAGACCACTAAGTAAAGTTTCGTGTGGGTTGGACATTTATTCTTCATGAGCATAATCTCAGGGAAGAAAGTTCAATGAAAGTGGGAGACACTATTCTACTTAATTATATTCTTAAATTTGACTCACATTATGGGATGTGTGATATTACTCTACAATGGAGGTTGAGTTTTCTAAGTCCTAAAGATATAAATAGTATCTGTTGGATGGTGTACATTACACTTTATTGTTAATTTCTTATATGAGGTTAGAGATGGTGGTTGCTTCCTATGTGGCATGCTCAGGTCTTTAGACCATCCTCCATTGGGACAATTGAGATTCAGATTCCGAAGGATGTGATGTAAGAATTGGCTCCATTATCTCACAAAAGAAGTATGCTTGATTCACCTAAAACCTTTCTTATCAAATATTACAAATCTCTTCTTTATGATCTCCATTCTTTTTTATTTTAAAATGATTATATATAGGGCACATTCGGTTGGAGAATAGGCTCTGGAATAAGGGATTAATTCTCCTCCCGACACGGTTCCCAGTGGTACGACTATTCCCCATTATTCCATCTTATTTCACTCTTAATCCTATCTTTATCCCACATTACCTACCTTTATTTCACCTTATTCTCCTTATTCTTATCCTCCAACCGAACAAAGAATAGATCCTTATTCTCCTTATTCCCCATCCTTATTCCTACTTATTCCCGAACCGAACGCACCCATAGGGTAAATTTGGATTGCTCCGTCGAGGGAGCTAAGCATGTTCCCCCTACCTTTTTTGTTTTTTTTGTGATATTTTCTAACATACGCAGGGAATTTGATTATCCAATGACAATTCCCCATATTTTTTGTCATTTAAATTTCATGTAAAACAGACATTGACATTGTTCAGGTGTCCATCTCGATGTGGTTGATTTTAACAATTTCGACACCGATAACATTTGATGGTCTTGATGGATGGGATATGAATCTCTAATTAAGTTGAAATTGAATGATAAACTATTAGCATTTATGACAAAAAAATCCTCCGTGTATTTTTTAAAAACTCTACAAAAAATACGAAAAAGGAAGGGGGAACCAAGTTAGCTCCCCATGGACAGCCCCATTTTACCCATATATATCCGCTTTTTTGAAAGCTTTTTGTGGTATTTTTTCAAAATACTTGAGGGGTTTTAGATCACCTAAATTCAACTCATTTCAAGATTGTTTTCACATCCATCATGTTTATCAAATTTTACCGGTCTTAGAATTGTTGAAGTTGATCCCTTCAAGATGGACAGGTTAGGATTGCCTATTTTTCATGAAATTTGAACCGTATATTTCTCTTATTAATTTAAGTTAATTCCCCCATGTATTTTGAAAAAATACAAAAAATGTAAATAAAGGGGGAGATGGGAAGCTAGCCTGGCTCCCCCTAGGAGTAGCCACATTGTACCATGTTAATAGGGAGTATGCATCGGTGTCACAAACGTTCATTTTTTTCGATTTTTGAGACGAATCATTGGGAGATTTAGATAATATATCATTGTGATGTCATTCGAATTTTAACTTAACTCAAGACTTCTAATGTATCCATCAAGACAATCAATTTTTAAGGGTCTCAGAATTGCTGACATCGGCACCTTCATAGGCACATGTTAGACATGTATGTTTTACACAAAATTTGAAACACACAATTTAATTAATATTCTAAGTAAATCCTCCTATGATTCATTTAAAAAAATTGAAAAAAATAGATGTTTGTGGCATTGTTGCATGTAGACTTACATGCACCTTGGTGCATACTCCCCAAGGGATGAGATGAGCATGTAGACTTATATAGGATTTTTATCCAATGGGCTTTGTGTCATTTAGGGATGAGATGAGCATGTGTTTTCATCCATCGGATTTTAATCCAACGATCTTATTTTATCTCGTCCATTCCCTTTTAGCGCTAATCCTATAGCAATAGCGAAATCCCTCCGCTTTCTCCCCGTGATTGGTTTCCTTTTTTGATTCGCAATTACATCTAATTCACATTGTATCGTATTTATTTCCAAAATTTCCAATATCATCCCCATCTTCATCTTGCTAAGAAATCTTAAGATCTCAGCGACGAAAGAAGAACGTTTTAGAGTTCTTTGATTTGTAAGTTTTTTTTCTTATATGTGTGCATATTATTTGATAAGAAGTTTTCCAATGTGAGGATGTGGTTGTTCATATCACGTTATTAGAGTAGAAATTTTTATTTGTAGCCATTTTGATTTTGTATTCATAGCAAGCTCTTATATGCGAAAGTTCTTATATGAAATATGGCAGTATTCTTAATCCATAATTTTAAACAACTTGTAAATTTAGTTTTCTTTATCTATTTGTTACTTATTTAAGTTTCAATATTTACCAAAAAAATTATTTTTATTATAATAGCATATTCAAGTATTACTAACATTGAGAACTTTATTACTTACTAATGTATTTGATTTATTTACTTGTAATGTATTTTATGTTACTATCACTAAAATAAAAAGTTACTAATCAAAGTATTTTTTAAATATATCGAGTTACTGATGCAATTTTATTATTTACTGACAATGCTTTATAGTTTACTATTGATTACAGAACTGTTACTGGTCATGTATTTAATTTGAAATAGCTTTGTGTTAGTTACATTTCAACTTCATATACTAGAAGTGTCTTTTTATATTACTGCTTACTATTTAAATTTTTACAACTCACATCTAATGATTTATTAATTCAATTTTTATTCCAGGTATGCAAGATATCTGAACATTTCTTATGTTTCTTGGATGAAGATATGAAAAAATGAGGCATTGATGGTCATTAAATTGCTTCGAAAGTGGAGAGGCGGGGAGAAGATCTTTGGCAATGTTATTAAGAATTGGTCATCCTGTAACTACTACAAAGTTAATAAACAAATTCAAAACACCAAAAAAATCAATATCACATAAACTCACATCGATAACTAATGATAATTTCAGTAAAATGCTTCATTGAGTATTGTGAACATAGTACTTGTTAATCATAATTCAATAATAGTCAAAATAAGACTAGTAATATGAATATTAGTAATCAGTATTTTGTTATATGTGCATTAGTAATTTCCCTTCTAGTAATAATTCAAAAGTACTAAGTAACTATAATATCAGAAACCAATTAGAGTAGGTTCGGTAATATGGATATTAATATTCAGTACTCGTTCATAATTACTTGCACTATATATATATTAATCTTCAAATGTACAATTAGTGTCTTCTCCATGAAATTAAGGATTTGAATTTATCTTTTCAGTCTTCTTTTTTTTAAGGTTACGTTATAATTGGAAATACAAAAGCCTCGAGCATGTTAGTATCCTTCCAAAACCATCCTCCTTCATAATAGGCAACATATGAAATGGAAACACGTGGAGAGCCTACATTTGATGCTCACCAAAACTGTAATCGATACACGGTACATTGGATAAGTCATATGTATATAGGGCACATTGTGTCTACCTTTAGGAGGGGCCAAGTTAGCTCCCCTCTTGTTTCAATATTTTTGTGATATTTTTTCAAAACATCTAGGAGGAACATTGACTGATCAAAATTCTGCGTGTGTTTTTAAAAAATTAACACACAAATACAAGAAAGTAGGGGAGGGGGAGCCAACTTGTGCTCTATAAATGTTGCACTTAGGTGTCACACGTTGGGAAGTGCAAAACTTCTATTAAAGATAATGTTGCCCTAATTTTGGTTGTCATGTTCGCGTCCTGATACATGAAGATCATGACTGCAATATCAATTATCGATCGCTTGGGAAAACATCGGATTCAAAGCATGTAGATCAAAATTTCCCATGTTCTTCTAAGTCAACATCGAGTACAATTTCCCAATACGAGAACCAAAGAAGGCCACTAAGGGCTCGTTCGGTAGGAGAATAAGCAGGAATAAGAATGGGGAATAAGGGAAATAAGGGTCTATTCTCCGTTCGGCTGGAGGATAAGAATAAGGAGAATAAGGTGAATAAGATGAAATAAAGGTAGGTAAGGTGGGATAAAGATAGGAATAAGAGTGAAATAAGATGAAATAATGGGGAATAGTCGTACCATGTGGAAGCGTGTTGGGGGCTTATTCCCCTTATTCCATTCCCCCTTATGACCCAAACGAACAGGGCGAGCGTTCTCATAGCAAGGATTCAAGTTACCGCGTGAGTGGAGGGGTTTGAGCTCCCAACCCGTTCGCACACAGAGACACATGCCTCCTTAATTAAAAAAAAAGATATCAACATCTTCTTAAGAATAATTCAACTTTCAAGATTCACTCCAACAAAATCATGTGCACAACACTCAAAAAGATGGCTCCATCAAGATTGGAGAGTAGACACCATGGCAAAGAACAGATCTTATTGGAGGGACCATGAAGTACCCATCTTGACAGATAAGGTACATGGGTGAGAGTCAAGTGTATCTCCACTTTATCCCCATCAATGAATGAGAAGCCACTACTTGGGAATAGGACATGCACAACTTCCTCAACACAACCGACCAAGGGAATCCTCCAAAATGACCTCTCTCCCCTTCCAAATATATGCCCATCAACCACCACTCATTTTTTTCTTGATTACATCCTTTGATATTCCTAAAATAATATACTACAAGTATGATGGCCTAAGTTGCTCCACACGTACTTCCCACCAAGCTATCTTAGACAGCCAAGGATGTATGAGAATGAAATGAACACCCACCAAACAACCACATCACCTTATCATTATCTATAATTGAGATGACAATCGTTATGCAATCCACAGCGATTTAAAGCCGAAAAGAGTGAGCCCACTTGAACCTATAAGGTTCGTTTGGTTGCAGGGTTGGGCAGGGTTGGGTTAGGGTAGGGTACTATTCACAGCGGTACCCCCTCACAGTTTACTATTCACCTAGCCCAACCCAACCCAACCATGTCCAACCCTGCAACCAAACGAACCCATACGTCTTGCTCCACCCTGGTACATATTTAAAAGAGATTTTAATAGTTGTGTTCATTTGAATTTTTGTAAATACATTTAGGTCATGTTCGTTTGGAGAATAAGCACGGGAATAAGGGGTCAATTCTCTGCTCGACATGATTCCCAAGAGTATGGATATTCCCATCCGCATCACATTATTTCACCCTTATTCCTATCTTTATTCCACCTTACATACTCTTATTCTACTTTATTCTCCTTATTCATATATTTCTATCCGAACAGAGAATAGACTCTTATTCCCCTTATTCCCCAATCTTATTCATGTTTATTTATGAACCGAACACCCCCTTATGGTCCAGTGACGGAACCCAATTTTTAAGTTAAAGGGCACATCTTAATATTTGCGACAATGGTGACAAAAAATGGAAGAGTTATTAAAATGATAAGATATTAACAAGATATTTACATATGAAAAATCAGCCATGGAAAGTTATTATATCAAAATGATGATCCAATATCTTTTCATTATATGTGTACAATCGTTTTTAATTAACAATGTTTCGAAGAAAATTTCCTTATCCGTTATTCATATGAAGGATACATAAAGTTTATCCCGCGTTCTTGTTTTGTTAATTTGTGCCGTAAGGAAATGATGCTATTTTACATCTAAACGTTGCTTAAAAAATTGATATATAACCATTGTGATATGATTCATAATGATTCCAAGAATTAAAGAGAATTTCACTTAGTGAATTTTGTTGTCAAAGATTTGAGTTAAGAAGTCAAATCCTAAAATTATTCATGACAATAACTTTAAGTTGGTGTAGACTCACTAATGTAGAATGTAATGAAGGGTACATTCTTGTTATGTTAATATGTATGGTCCATAAAGTTGAACTTAATGTTATTGGTGGAAATGAGGACATGTGCCCCTTCTCGAATATACTTCCCCGCTCTCTCGTCTTCTTTTCTCTCGTAACCCTTTCTGCTACACCGTCCGTCTGATGGGTGAAGCAGCTCCTGTTTACTAAGAGATCTTCCGCTTCTTGATCTTTCAGTCGTCTCACTGAAAAGGTGAGGGGATGAATTGGACCAACTTTCTTTCGCTCGACCAGCTCTATGTATATAAGTTAGCTCCGTCCGACCAGGGGGCAATAAACCCCTCCCGACCGAAGACTAGTGATAGGTGGTCCCGCGGAGCTTTCGAAAAAGGGTAGACAGGGGTGTCAGCACAACAATGAACCGCGGCGAACCCGAGTCGAAACCCTGGAGGCTGCGGGCCTACTCGAGCCAGTCGGTGGTCAGAGGGGGGATATCCTTAGTAGTTGTGACCTCAGAAGGCATTATAAGCTGGGGAATGCGCTCCTTGACACCGAACTAGCCTAGTTAGACTCAGTCGGCCACAAAGTCCGATTGTGTTATGCTCCTACCTTTTTTTGCAATAACACATGTGCCCTTATATTCTTATAAAATTACAATATTACCCCTCCATTGTTACAATTACATGCCTATATTACATTAGCAGAAGGATAGTATGTGAATTTTATAAAATTACAGGGGTACCAGTGATGTTGCAATAAAAATAAGTGAAAAGTGTATTTGTAGAAACTCTGAGGTGTACAAGTGTAAAAATCCATTTTTACCCGACAGATGTTATAAACTTTTTCAATTACCTCCATGACCTTTGAAACAACATAATTTCTCCCTCGACCCAGTAAATTTGCTAACTCTTACCTCATGAAACCATGCGGTTAGGGATGCAAACGGATACGAATATATCCGTATCTGACCTGCGGTTAGGGATGTAAACGGATACGGATATATCCATGTCCGATCCGCCAACGTATCCGTTTTATACAGATTTTGACATCTGTATCCGTATCCGTTTTAAAATGGATACGGATATGGATATCGTTTTGATATCCGCAAACATCCGTATCTGTATCCATATATCCGTTTTGTATGTAAATATAATCATAGATTTATTTTTAACCCTATATAACATAATTATCTACCTCCTTTTACCATATTTGTATAATTTTTATGATACAAACACATTTAGTAAATTAATATCATGCGTTTTCCATCCAATTCTTATATATTTAAGTCGATTCTATAGAGTATTTGTAGCACTACTCGTGTGCGATCAATATTTGTTTTACATCCATATCCGTTTTTTTAAGGATATAGTAAGATAGTTTTAATATCCATCAATATCCGTATCTGCATCCGTATTCATATTAAAAAAACGGAAAAGGATACGGTAATACCTATATCCGTATCCGTATTCGACCGTTTGCATCCCTATCTGCGGTTAATCTGTTTGAAGCTCGTGAGGGTTCTTGAGGTAAGTTACATGGTCGACGAGGTAATTACGTTGTGCAAAAGGTCGTAGAGGTAATCTAAAAAGTTTATAGAGTCGGCCGGATAAAAATACTTAAAAAAATACTAATGATCTTCTCTGAGAGCTAATCCATGACACTATCCTCATCGATGCCAATTTAAGAATTGCATCGGTTTAAGATCGGTTTTGCTTGTTGTTTCTCTAATATCCCCTTCATGATTAATATCTGGATCCTGTACGTTTTGAAAATCATTGGAACCAGACCATTCAAGTTGGATCCTACTTGATTTTTTTGTCTTGGACATTTAAATCTATTAATTCATGCTATATTAATTTCAGGACCTTTTTCCCCACAATTGTGTGCTGGTAGAGCATACTAATGATAGGTTAGCACCTATCTATTTCATGTTTACATTATGACTCTTGAAAACTTCTATATTTACACGTTTCTTCTCCTTTGAGTGTTGGCTAATGAATTTGTTAGATTTAAGTTTGAAGGATCAAAATACAACATGTATATTTGTAGGAAGTCCTTTATAACTGCTTATTTGCATCTATTTAACTTTCATTTTCCATCACCTCACTCTACCCTTCTCCTCCATAGCCTTTTTGCTCTTTCTTTACATGGTGAACTTCCCAGAACAAAGGCAAAATCCTCGCCGCGAGCAACGTTGACGTTCCATATGATAGAGGAGGAATTGCATTGTAATGTACCAAGATGCATCCAACATCATGAATTGTTAGTATATAAGAATAAGGCAAAAAAATTACATGATGGCAAGATATTGTTTAGTTAGGTTGGGCTTGTCCTCAACAATTGAGAGACTTTTAACTAGGGCTACTCATCGACTAAACTATAACAATTGAACCTATGTTCGAGTTTGGTTCAATATCAAAATTTGAAAGTTCGAGTTCTGATCGATAATGCTTTCGATAATATAGTTTTGAGTGAAGGGAGGCGATTGTACCTCGCGCATCACAGAAGCGTGAACATCAGATCGTATACGGTAAAAATAAGATTTTTCATACAAGTTGTGGTAGCGGTGGAATTTAAAAAGTTTCGATAGAACCACATGGATTTGGAACTATTCACAATCAGTTCTATCATGATCACACGAGTATAAAACATACCTTTTGAAGCTTGATTACAATCTTCGAGTCTCTAAGCGAAGAGACTCCCTGTCTCAAGTCTAATTCGATGGAGACAACACTTGCAGACGTAGGGATGAACTACGTGACTCCTCCAATCCAAAGAGAGAATTTGAGTAGCAAAACTCATGATTTTGTCGCATGAAAACCTTCTTTTTCTTCAATAGCATGAGGTGCGAAAGAAGCAGAACCTCTATGATAGATCAATCGAATCAACCCAGCAACACGTCGGCAGAGCGACAACGATCATGATCTTCACAAACCCTAGGACAGGGGACAACGACAAAGAAGACACATACAAAGAGAGAGAGAGAGAGTAGACATGCATGTAAAAGGAGACTAGATGACTGTTCAACTCATAAAAATTATCTTCTTGTAATGTTACTTGAAAGGCTAAACTACCTTCTCTTTTATACCACATTTGATGGTTAGGATCCCCTCCTAGTAATAATCAATAGTTAAAATTACATGTCATTCCAACCACAATTAGGGTTAGGAGATGAGAAATAAATTATCAACTCGTATTTCAAATTTAATCCTTTTACAAAATCAAACTCCAATCAATTAAAATATTAAAGAGAAAGAGACCCTCTCTCAATATGAGGGGGCAGCCACCATGGCGGCTCCCACTATGGTCGTCCACTCCGTTATTAGCAGTGGAACTTCGACTCTTTCCTAATATCACTTGGTGTAATCTCCATTAGACCAATTTTTATTCACATAATTATTTTGCCAGCTAATTATCACCAAATAATTTGAAATTATTTGTGACAATTGTAAATAGATCATACAGGAAGAGAAGCTTGTGCGGAAGCATGCTCTACTGCTTGAGAAGCAAGGAAAGTGCGAAGCTGCGTAATAGCATGTAAGCTTGGCAATTATGAATCATATTTATGCATCCTAAACTAAATGTAAATAACATTCATATTTAATGGCCCAATGTGAATCCAATTCACATTATATTAAAATTGTGAATCCTATTCACAATTTCATCTCAATAGGATATTGTGGATCTCATCCAAACTATCCATGATTATTTTGGATAGTATTATCCGCATTATTCTTATCCAAGATCAACAACAACAACAAAGCCTTTTCCCACAATTAAGTAAGGTCGGCTACGTGGATTCTTTACCTCCATTCAGATCTATCTTGAGCCAATCCCGGCTTATATCCACAAAACTAAGATCCCTTCGTATGGTATCTTTCCAACACTTCTTGGGTCGTTCTCGCCCTCTCTTAGTCGGCTCAACATACCAACACTCGCATCTCCTAACTGGTACATCAGTTGATCTTCTTTGCAAATGTCCAAACCATCTTAAGCGGTTTTCTCGCATCTTATCCTCGATTAGAGCTTCGCCAACTTTCTTTCTGATTGCATCATTACGAGTCCGATCTTTACGTATGTGTCCATACATCCACCTTAGCATTTTCATTTCTGCTACATTCATTCTTTGCACATGTATATGGTTCACGGGTCAACATTCAGATCCATAAAGCATAGCAGGTCTCACGGCTGCTTTGTAAAACTTTCCTTTAATCTTTAAAAGAATTTTCTTATCACAGAGAACAACATAGGCTCCTCTCCACTTTAGCCAGCCTGCATTTATTCTATTAGTAACATCTCCATCAATTTCCCCATCATGTTGCAGAATAGATTCCAGATATCTAAAGGAATCTCTCTTCTAAATGTTATTGTCACCAATCTTCACCTCGATTCCTTCACCATTACTTCCATCAAAGGTGCACTTCATATATTCCATCTTAGCCTTACTTATACGAAAACCTTTAGTCTCCAACTCATGTCTCCAGATCTCAAGCTTCTCATTTACTCCATCTCTAGTCTCGTCAATTAACACAATATCATCAGCAAATAACATACACCAAGGTAACTCATTCTGAATGTGACTGGATTCTTATACAAGATAATTAAATCAAATTTAATTATTATGCATGTTTCTATATTTATGTCTCAATAATGTGAAACATATTCTTATTATTTTTGATAATTAGATCTAATTTAATTATCATTATTTCTCTTCATTTTCAATGCTCAGATTATTCTCTTATGAAACAATCCTCGATTTTTTTTTCAAGGATAATGTGCCTTTTCTTCGAATACTTTGAGCTAAGGGCGATTACATAAGCCATGTATAGTGACTTGGATTATAAGATCTAATTTCATTGCAAATCTAGTGGACCTCTCAAAGATGTCTGACGCTGACCGTGTCAGACATGATACTTAATCTTCTCATTGCATTTAAATCCAATTCAAATCAATGTACAACATTTGGACTAAGATTGAATAACTAGATTACTGAGTGGAGTCACCAAAGTTCGAACATGTTTCATCACTCCCTTGGAATGGAAGCGTCAGGGTACACAATCGTTTAAGATCACATCACCCTTGAGTATTCCTAATATCCATCATGCATATTGGAAAATTGTGATTAAATCCAAAGTTTGGATCTCCTTTGAACTGTCTCCTTCAAGATTTTATCTTTAAGTTTCTCATTTGATTATTAGGAGTTGGTATCAATCATATGCTTTCTAAAAGCATATATTATACATACAAATTATGTTGTTCTTCCAAAGAAAGATGACTATCAATGGAATTTGATTTTTTTTCAATATCTTATGAGTGAGTTAATATCTTTCGATTCAATAGTGAACCTATGTAATCCCAATTTGAGATTGTATTACTTATATGCCTTGGTATGCACACTAGTGCACTGGTGTATAGACCTTGATTAGGCCATCAACCTAATGATTTGCCAAATGTACATATTTAGACATATCATATTTATCTCCGGTTAGAGGATGTGTGCCTATACATGACAGTATACGGCATAGGTCTTAGCTATCTCTATTTCACTAAGTCAACTCCTTGACTTAACTCATCCGACACCTTTAACTTTCTATTCCTATGCAGAGGACATGAATCAAAAGGTTGGTCGGATGTCAGCCTTTCGAGTAAAGATTGTAATCTCTTTCTCACGCTAGAGATCCTTTCTTGATAATCACTAGACGGTGCGGTTGGGTCCTCAATCTAACTCTTTAGATATCCAATCGAGCACCATCCTCCATGATCTAACCATTGGATCAATAGATGTATGATATCAAGAAGGTCATGGTACATAAACCTATTTGTACTAAGCAACATGTTAATAAGTGCATTCATATAAATAAATATAATATCTGAAATGAAAAGGAGTAAAAATCAATAAGTTTCTTTGATACATTATTACAATAGCATTTATTGTAACAATGATTCGCAAAGGTCCACATGTCTATCATTGAGTTCGAGCACATTTGGAAATGAAAGCTTGAGTTGAATTTGATAGTAGTTCATTCATGATTTGACTTAATATAAACTTGTTAAAATGAACAAGTTTTCAATTATTTTGAAACTATTCATAACTAAGTTCAATAATGTGACAAGCATTTTTTAGAATAAGAAGTAATTCAAATTGAAAACAATGATTAAATTAAAGTTGAAAATAATCTTTGATCTGTATTATATACAATGTGCAATTTCAACTCTAACAATAACTACAAAACTTCCTACATGTTTACAAAACAATTATACGCACATATGTATGTATGCATGTGTGCATGCATATGTTATTGAACTCGAACATTTGTTGAACGAACATATGTTACACTCATGTTTTGTTCGTTAAGTCGTCGAACATACACTTTAAAATTCATGTTCAATTCATGTAGAAATTAATAATATTTTGAAATTATTATAAAAAATATAATTAAATGCATATGCATTTATACCACTAACTACTTCATTGGATGAAAGCCAATAAGTATATGGATCGCTCCCTCCACCTCCCTCTCTTCCCTTTCCACATCTTCCCTCTACATAATGAAAAAAAGTTGCTACAAGGCCAATCATTAAAAGTAGAAGTGGCTGGAACATAAATTTCTCACTCGAAGAAAAGGAAGAGATAGGTAGGGATGCAAACGAACGAATACGAATGCGAATTCAGGCCATACCATAACCATATCCATATTATTTTACGAATACGAATACGAATGTTACACGAATGTCAAAAATCAAGATCCATATCCTCAAAATACGAATACGAATATGAAACGAATCTTTTACGAACGAATATGAATATACAAACGAATGTTAACTTCAACATGAATATTAAATTATAAATAAAAATGTATCTAGATTATTTGATGACCACTTCCGCATAACTTCCATCTTTTCTTTAACCACATTCCATGATTCAAACAAGCAGCATATGATGTACAAAATCTACATTATATGCCATAATATAAGAGATCCTCTTGTGCAATCACATAAGAAAATGACAGAATGGAATGAACATTAGAAGATTAAGATGCTATACAAGATCGGTTGTAGTTGCGAGGAAGGGCGAGGGAGACGAGGGAGGCACCTGCCTCGGGTTGTGAGGGAGGACAACGAAGGTGGGGGAGGGCGGTTGCGACTGCGTGGAAGAGTGAGGGAGACGATGGAGGTTGGTCACGACTGCAAGGGAGGGGGAGTTCGTAACAGCTGCGACGGATGGCTGGGAGGTGAGGCAGCGGTTGTGGCAGAGGTTGGGTAGGCGAGGGTGGTCGGCTACAACAAAGGGAAGAGGGCGGGCGAGGTAAGGTAGCGGCTACAGCAGAGGGAGAGGACATGTCGGCACGGGGGTGGGGGTGGAAGCATGGGGGCGGGGGGCGGGGGGCGATGGGGGAGGCATTAATCGGCTGGGGGAGGTGAAGGGCGAGGGGACGGAGGGAGAAGGGGGATGCGGGGCGGTAGGGGGTGGAGGGGGTGGCGGAGGGTGCAGGGGGAGGCAGGGGTGGCGGGGGGCAGAGGACGTAGAAGGCAGTGCGACAGGGGGAGGTGGCGAGGGAGACGGAGGGCGCGGGAGGTGACGGTGGGCGGCAGCCAGCACGAGGAGGAGGGTAGGGGGAGGCGAGGGCGGCGGCCTGAGGGGTGGGTGCAAGGGGAAGAGGGCGTCGAGGGTTGGGATTGGGTAGGGATTTGGGTGGGGGCATATTACCCCTGAATTTTTTTAAAAAAAAATATGATACGAGTATTCGTATTCGTAACTGTATTCGTAATCTTTTTCGTATTCCTATTCATATTCGCATTCGTTAACCCAGGATTCGTATTCATATTCGTATCCGCAAATAATTCATTTAGAATATTCGTATTCGTATTCGCCTGTTTAAAAAAACAAGAACCATATCCTCTTAAAAACGAATACGAATACGAACGAATACGAATATAACCGCATCCGTTTGCGTCCCTCGCCGCATAACCCGTTCCAATTGGGAGGAAAACACTAATTCTATGACAAGGAGTGTCATGGTTTTCCTCCTCAACGGTTTTTCCTTTCTTTTAGGTGCAGAATTAGGAGAGTAGTTTATATCATAATGTGTGTATTAGAGGCCCCCATCTATTTTTCTTGGACTCTCTACGATGTGTCGCAAGAGGCAAGAGAGTCGTCGCCCAAAGGGTTGGGAAATGGGTAGGTCCTTGTTGCATATTGATTTATACAAACTAGGCGAGGCATGCTTTGGAAGAAGTCAAGTAACAAGTAGCATTTATCAACATATATCTATCTTGGAAACCATTGTTATTTCTTTGGACAATATCAAAAGAATACCATTCAAGGAAAATTTGCATATATACAGGGGGCAGGGAGCCTGCACCCCGGGTGTAGGAAACTCCCAGCACCCACCTCATTTTTCGATTTTTTTTGAATTAAAAGTTGAGGGAATTTACTTAATATGTTAAGGGGAATATGTGTTTCAAGTTTCATGCAAAACAAACATTCCTAACACGTTCATCTAGACATGATCGATTTCAGCAATTCTGAGACCGTTAAAATTTGGTAGTCTTGATGGAGATGATAGAAGTCTCGAATTAAGTTGAATTTGGAAAGACAACACCGGGTGTAGGGAGTTACCTGCACCCGCCGAGGCAAACTCCTTTTCATATATGGGTGTGTGTGTGCGTGCGTGGGTGCGTGTGTGGGTGTGTGTAATTTCGTAACAATAAGGATATTTACATCCATAACAATAAGAATATTTGCATCCATAACCTTGAGTGATTTCGTAATTACCCCAGGAAGCCCCTATAATCACGAATTACACCTAAGGCCTCATGTAATGCTCCGTTTTACACCCATAACCTTTTGTTAGTTTGGATCATTAACTCAACTATATGTGTTCATTCGAATATATTTATTAACCATAAAGTAATTCGTAAACATTTATTGAATATATCTATCCGAATTGTGATTATCTATATCTATGTGATTTTTTATTGGGATTTTTACCTGACAGACCCTATAATCATTGTCAATTACCTCAACGACCTTTGAAACAATCTAATTCCTCCCTCGACCCCGTAAACTTGTTAACCTTTACCCTACAAATCATGTGGTTAACCCACGTCCATTTAACCGTTAAAACTAACCGAATTCTTTTATCTTCTTTTACATTATACCCATTTTATTTATCAAATTTACTATAAGTGCCACTCCCTCTCACCCACTTCAAATCTGCCCTCCAGAACCTCCTCTCCGCCTCGAACCCTCCACCCTCCGCCCCCAACCCTAGCTGGAACCGTACATCTGCTCGAGCACTACGACGACGACCAAGGCCACAGCGACGTCAGCCACGCCCTCCACCTCTAGCCTGAACACGTCGCTCCCCACCACCTCCTTCCTCTTGATCTCTGCCACCTTCCTCCTCCTACTCCCCTTCCCCTCTGCCTCCTCGTACACCACGCAGTAAAATTTCTAGATGTCACAATCGAACAAAACAATCCAAAAGCAAAATCCCACCACCACCAGTACCACATGATTGAAGATGCAGATAATGGCATTGCCGCGAGCGGGAGGCTCCTGCAAGCATCTGACATCCTTGGAGACGTTAGCCACAACCACCTCATCGTAAACGGGGAGCTCCCTCACATGCTCCTCGTCCACCTCCATAACCCTAACCCCCTTGCAATAGAGCAGCCTTGTGTCGTTATTCACATCGAACCCCCTCCCCAACGCCTCGATCAAGTTCCTCACCGTCAGGATCGTCGACTCGTTCCCCTCCATCTTCAAACCCCCAATCCAACACAACCGATTTGCACCACAACAGCAAAGGTGTCGTCTTTGGAATCCAAATCAACAAATCCAAGCAAAACCCCAACTTCAAGAAGGATTTCTACCAGCACAAAGAGGAGAAACAAATCAAATAATGGGAAAATCTCACAACAAGTGGTGTGCTCGAATTCCTTTAGCTTAGGGTATCGACGAGACTTACATCGATCGAATGAGGATTCCTCATCGGGGAGCCTTGGATTGAGAATAAGGTCGATCTTGGGGAATGGAGGGGCATTGACGGGGGGTAGGGATGGGACTCCCTCGAGCCCGACGCCCGATAAACCCTTTCGATGCCCAGCCCTCGACCCTCGACCTCGTCGGCAACCTCCTCTCCAACCTATGGAAAGAACAAGGGTATGAAATATCCACTGTTGAATTTCCATTGGTTAGATTAAATCAAGACTGACCCAAGTAACTGACTCAAATAAAGTTAAAACTAACGACAAAATCTGTAAGGTAAGACGGAGCAAGTTTATGGGGTTGAGGGGAAAATAAAGTTGTTTCAAAAATCGTAAAGATAATTGACAAAGATTATAAGATCTGTCGAGTAAAAATCCTCTTTTTTATTATCTGTGCTAAACAACCAGATTTTTATATAAATAACAATATTATAAACATTTATTTTTGTCTTTGTCCGTTTCATCTCTGATTGCTGCATGTGTGACCTCTACACTTCTGCTCCATAAATCATTATAAAAAACGTATAGTTGCATTTATTTATTAAAAAATACACATTGACAGTACGATCCCAAATAAACCTTGTAAATGTACATCTTCACTATACGGGTACTTGCAACGGGAGTGAATTTCTAAACACAACGTATGTCCCATCGTAGTGTAACTAAGAAAAATATTTATCTACTTTTATTTCGGATATAAAGGTTACATCCTGAAGTTACGGATAACGATGTTAATTAACTGTTTGTGGTTCAGATATGGATCCAAATTACAAATATCATGTCAACTTCAAACATTCCAACCTATTTTTATTTATATAGAAACCTTGACCATCAAATCAAAGTTTATAAGATCACTGTCGTAGCCAACAATGTATAAGCATTGCAGGAAAGAAGAAGCTACGTCTACGTTAGATCGTGAGCTTGAGAGAGCAGTAAATTTATTTGTCTAATTCTAACCGTATCAAAGCTGAATCGAAAACCTTATCAAAACGATCGAATCAGGTTGGACCTTGAAATTGATCGATTCAACCTGATGCATGCCTTCGTCATTTTTAGCCATATTAAACCAAATCGATGAGAAAAAAGCGATTCAATCAGCTGATCAAATTGGGAAAATAAAATCAAGTGTAAAATTACACATTTAAATATTATTAAAATAGTTGATTGAAATATCAATGCTATCATTGACTTCTTCTACAATGATCACGTGTGCCCATTGGGTTAGTCGATATCCATACACATCCCAAATACGAGTAATTTGATAAAAAAATCGAGGTTAGAAATGTTTTTTTCTCATTTTCTTCTTCTTCCTTCTACTATAAAATCAAGTCTAGAAATCCCCACACCACGTCCGCCCACTACCCCTCTAGCCGCTCCTCATCTCCACCCCTTCGAACACCCATCCAACCCCTCCTCACCGACCCACCTCCATCCAACCCCTCCTTTCACATGTGTGTGCCTTCGCACACCCATTAGAGGTTCCAGTGCTCATATCTCATTTAAAGGTGAGGATGGACGACGAGTCGACAACACTCCTTAGACGCTCGAATCGATGAAGCTACTTCGGAGACGTTTCAAATGACGAGTGGTGGTGCACATCTAAGTTGGGGGAGACGATCTACATGTTATTATAGTGTTTGAATGGCAAGGGTTGGATAGTTATGGCTCTTAATCACACCATAGTTTGAAAAAAAGTGGTTAAGTTCAACATATTGATGCTAAATTAACAAAAGAGCACAAGTGATAGAACAGCAAGAAGTCAAAAGCACAACTGATATTCCAAAAAAGGAAAGCTTAACAGATATTGCAAAATCTAAGGAGAGGAGGGCATAACAAATATTGCAATATCTTAAGAGCACAACAAGATAGCAAAGTTATAAATTTGTAAGTATATATTAGTATGCAAAACATTTTTCTAAATTATATATATTTGCATGAATGACCATTTTCATCTACATATGTTACAAGTACATGCATACACCATACATAACCACATAGATATAAACAAACACAATTAAGCAAAAATTTAAAGATAGATACATAACACGTCAATATCTATATGAATAGATATACGATGAAATATATAGTTTCACATATAACTATTAAAAATACATAAATACAAATATCTTAACACATTAATGTCTATATGAGTATCTATACGATGAATTATATAGTTTCACATATAGTTATTAAAAATGCATACATACAAATATCTTAGAACAATATTTTAGTATATACAACATCAGATCCTTTACATATATAATTGAACTAAATATTTTATAGATAGATAAGAGAATTAATATATTGAGATTAGTCCTTTACAGGAAGTGGTTGTAGTTGAGTTGGTTAACAACTAAATTCCAGATATACAATTGAACCAGTGGTTTGACCAAAAAACCTATTTGGGCCAAACCGGTGAAACCCAAACATCCAGACCAGCCCAAGTCTGATTCACCGGTTACTACTATTACTTTAAAAATCGAATATTCATATCCACGCCCATTCACTTGAATTGGACGCAAAATTAAGATATATCTGAATATCCATATTTGACAAACTAAAACAAAACAAACTTGAACAGCTACTACTGCATTCATTCCCATCCCTACTGGTTATGAGAGGAAGTGTGTTTACTTTTGAGATTACCTCCGGATCAGACACATGCACACTTTAACTGGAGGTGACCCAGCATCTCCAAAGAAGCAAAACTGCGGGAGAATAAATCTTGCATACACAATATTAAGCAATCTTAGTGGAATAGCATTTGCAGACAAATGCTTGAACAGTCTCCATTTCCATGGATCCCAACCTAATTCTAATGTTAGAGAGTAAATCAGTTGATTCATTGAGAAACCTACAGACCCACAAAGTGAGTTACAGTAATGGTCCTTAGGCAGGTCATCTGCTCCAGGCAATAACATTATTGTCATAAGAGGAAATTTCAAAATCTCACAATATGGTAGCATAATCAGCCAATTGTAGATAAATGTCAATCAATCTATGTCGTGCCAGTTGACTAACTATCACTATACTTTAAAAACAAAGGTTACCCTGCAAGCGAAAAAAAAAGGACAATATAATATATGTGACTAACTCTTAAGGTAAACATCCAAAATGTACGATCGCGTCGTAAATATATAAATATATGATTGGAACCCGGGGAACAATCCCTGGGCAAAGGAACCAAATTAAGTCATTTAATCAAAGTAAGTTCCACTAAATCTGCCAGACAAAATATGCTGGTAAAAGGCTCACCTTTCACCATCAAAAACCGTGTTATGGAGAAGAATCGCATCCTATTCAACTACTGCAAGTAGGTCCCCTGCACGACAGAAGCAGTGTTTTGCATCTGATTCGAGATCAACCTGAGACAACATTGGCGAGCAATCAGCAAAAACACAACAGATACAGGATTGTGGCTTGAAGTCACACACATGACTAAAATCTAGTTGTTTTTTTTTCAGAATTTCAGTCAAGAACTGATTATTACTTCACTTTCTAGTTGAAATTATAGGCTGGAATAGCTCCTTGAAAGCTTATTATCTGATAACATAACAAGCTAAATCAATATAATTTCAAGGATTTCTTTTTAAGTTCTAATCTTACAATAGAAAATGAACAATGCAGTCATATTCTAAAATCCTCCTTAAATGTATTCAAGAAAAACTTTTTCGAGGGCTTCATGGAAAATTTCTCTATCACGCACTCCTAAAACCAACTAATTGTTATGAAAGGTCCTTTATTTACAATGAAATAAGATTCGCCTACGTGAGCGGTGGGCATTGGTAACATGAAAAAGGACTAATTCCATAACAATGTCATTCAATAATAATTTAATATAACCAACAGATGATAAAAATAAGAGAAGCGTGTATGGAAAAGGTTTAAGATCAGCAGAAACAGGCAATTTACCACGATACGAAATTGTTATTTCTATAGCACGCCTTCCAAACTGTTTCAAAGAAGACTGAAAAGGAGTTGAGAAAAAACTACCAAGCATGACCTTATTAGGATATAAGCCCTAAACAACTCTGTTTAGGCAGCAAACAATTGACGCGTCAAATAGCATCAGAAAAAAAGGCTGGTTTTGATTGGTTCATATTAAAATTCAAGAATGTAGTGTAAGGCAATTTTAGACCGTCCCGGCATTAGCCACGGGTTAATATACACGTCGGGAAGAATAATACCGAGTACAGGTTACTCACCTCATAGGCATTTATATCAGAAAACAAAACCTGCCATCAGCAAGAACTTTCATCAGCATTGTTGAGACTACTAAAGACCATTTCATCAGCATGTAGAAAAGATTTGGATGACTATCATGTACAATGGAGATTCTTTTTAGAAAAAACAAACGTTTTGCAATAATTTATTTGCAAGATACAACATTAACTATGAACAACTGAATAACAACAACAAAGTCTTTTCCAACATTAAGTAGGGACGGCTAAGCAACTGAATAATAAATCAAATCAGTATTAACTAAATGATACTTCCAGATATATCCTGGTTATGAAACTAATTCTAAGATAAATAGAACAAGCCTTTCAATAAATAATCAATTAAGTATCAACTTAAAACCATTAGCAGGAAAGAATCAGAAAATATAGGTTTCGAATACACTTAAACAACCTGAGTTCTATACGGCCATCCATTCTTTAAGGCGTTCAGCTTAGCTTATGCATAAAAACAAATCAATTTCTGCTGAAAGACATTCAGATGGTTGTGATGTCATTGGTAGCATGCTCAATCATATCCCGATTAAGCATTGCTTAGCTATCACCTTAGTTACTGCTTATTCATTGGTTTTTATACTTTCGCATCTTGGAATTTTGTGTTGTATCCATCGAGAGTCTTATTTCACATATTTATTTCACTCCTTATTTTGTTTGCCCTCTTTCTGTAATTTTCCCATGGCCACTGTATAATATAGCCATAGGGCATCATAGAATAATAAGTTCTCTTTTCTCCCAACATCATATAAGAGTGACGGTCTTAGATCGGAGCACTGAAACCCTAACCCTACACCACTTGCCGCCCTCTTCTCCCTCTAGATCTATCTTGGCGCCGCCACCTCTCTCTCCTCTATTTCGACGCCGCCGCCTCTCCTCTGTCTTGACGCCGCCGCTGCCGCCCCTCTCTCGGCATCGTTGCCCTCCCCTCTCTCTGCCATTTCGACGTCGCCGCCCTCAACTCTCCCTCCAACATGCTGCCAATCAATAGGGGGGAGCTGCTACTTGTGGCGGTTATCTAAGGGCCTCGAGATGATCTGATTCATGGATTTGTGTGGGGTTTTCATACCCTACACGGTATGATTTTGCTCTAAAACAGTAAAATCGGACTACTGCAGTCACCTCTTATGCATGCGTAGAGAGAAAATAATAAGAGAATGGTTGTGTATTGAGTCTACACCCATAACCATCTCCCTAATGTACGTGTAGACACATTTTTATTACGTCTACGATCTCGTCATGTCCTCGTCAGGCAATAAGTCAAAAAATCGCAGTGATGTTACATCCACGAGTACTTTCAAAGGTCCTACGCCCATTGTCAAGATGGATGGCACGAATTACGAGTTATCAACAATGCAATTCATGAGTTTGATGCAAAGCCATGGAAAGAAACACATCCTTACACAAGATGAGCCAAAGGAAAAGACAGGAATATATGCCTCATGGGAGGCGGATGATGCCTATGCTCGAATATGGTTATCTGGAATCGTGTCGGTTGATTTAACCAATGACATACTGAGCCAGCCGACTATGAAGGCAATGTGTGACATCCTCATTGTTACGTATTCTCAAGCGAGGAATGAGTCAAAAATTTTGCAGCTTCAAAATGACATCTTCAGGACCAAATAGAATGGTCGACCTCTACACACGATGTATACCTCTCTCAAAGGTATGTTAGAGAGGCTACATGGCTATATACCATTGACAGCCACGCCTGAGCAGCTGACGACGTACCATAATATGATGCAACTCGTTCTCAAATACTTACAAATTCTATTATACCTCCCATGGAGGAGGCATATCGGAGGTTGAGTCGACTCAACATCTTATCAACCCCTATTGCTACTCAGACTTCATTTGTTATGGCTGTCTCCCGTGGGAGAGATGGTTCTTATCCATTCAAAGAGAGGTGGCTCCCGTAGGCTTGGATCTCAGCAGGCACACCAACCCTGTACTCATTGTCATTGATTAAGCCATTCCGAGAATATGTGTTATTCCAAGCACAGTTTTCACCATCTGCATGAGTTGCTGAGCAGGCTCCACCAACTACTACCATAAAAGGCTCTACAGGTCACGGGGCTCCCTTTGACGGCTGGGCGTGCGCGCTTACGTGACTGGCAGGCTGTGGTGGATCGTATGGAAGCTCGCTTGGCTGGTTGGCGTGCCGCCATTCTCTCCCGGGGTGGTCGCTTAGTACTTCTAAAATCGGTATTATCTTCTATACCAATTTATTTCTTCTCTGTGAAAGGTATGCCTAAAGGGGTTCGTCGCCGACTGGACTCATGCTTGAGGAGATTTCTTTGGGGGAAGAAGGGGGATGGGAGGAGAGGCGTTCATTTGGTCGCCTGGGATGAGGTCACGCGATCAAAGAAGGAGGGGGGGCTGGCGGTGAGAAGGTTGGAGGTCGTTAACGAGGCACTTCTTCTCAAATGGGTGGCTCGTCTTTGGGGCAGGGAGGATAATCTTATGCTTAATTTCTTGAGGGTGGCGGTGGGGGTCGACCGGCTTTTGGGCTTGAATGCTCGCCTGATGGGGTCTTCCTCTCACTTCTCTCGTGATATCGGCAATTCACTGTCTCGCAACCGCTCTCTTTTTGGCATTAAGCTGGGGGATGGTTCGCTCATCCGGTTCTGGGGTGATGATTGGACTGGCAGGGGCCCTCTTAAGGATGTTTTTCCTCGCCTCTTCGCGTTGGTGGATGATAAGGACGCTACGGTGGCCTCTTACTGGGATGGTGTTTCGTGGGGCCCAAGGTTCGTGGCCAATCTTTCTGATCAGCGGCAGCTGGAACTCATGGCTTTACTTGCGGTTCTCGCGGATGCGCCCTCGCCCTCGGTGGGACGCGACCATCTGTCTTGGAAGGATGGCTCCTTCTCCGCCCGTGCGGCTTACCGGGCTATTTTTCCTCCTATGGTTGTGGCTGATGATTCTATGTTCCGGGATTGTCACTTTTTTTGGGGCCTAAGGGTCCCCGAACGAATTGGCATGTTCTTATGGCTTTTCCGACGTGGCCGTCTGATGACTCGTAGCCGGTGTGTTGTCCTAGTTCCACATGCCTCGTCTACTTGTGGTCTTTGTGATTTGGAGATAGAGACTATCGATCATCTTTTCTTTCGATGTGGCAGAACTCATGATATCTGGGCGGATTTGGATTGGCTTGACGTATCGGATTCTTCCTCTTTCTGTGAGAGCCTGGTTAGCTCTCGGGCCAGGGCTAGGACGGACATCCTTACTGCTATTGCTCGGCTTTGGTGCATTTGGATTGGTAGAAATGAAGCCCTTTTTGCCGGACAGAGATTTTATTCGGAAAACGTCCTCATCTCGGCATCCCGTTTCACTCGCGACTGGTCCGATGCTTAGGGGTTCTTTGATGTAATGGGGGTATCAGATTGTGATACCTTCCTTTTTTTTCACTCGTTTTTGTTCTCTGTTCGCATACCCGCTGTAAGTTTTTCTTACCTTTCTAATAAATGTGGGGCGAGCACCACCGAGTGCATCCCCCGCTTTTGAGCGTCAAAAAAAAAAAGATCACCGCTTTGATAAGCATGTTTTTTATGAGCTTGTTGTGTGCCTTCGAGAGATTATGCTGCCAGCAAATTTTTCCTAGAGCTCCACTTCTGGTCCATCGGACTTTCCTGCTTCTGCATCCACAAGTGCCACATGTACTACTTATGCATATACTAGTCAGTGCATATCAAATATTTCAGAATGGATATGGATCTGGTACCTCACACCACATGTGTGGAGATCGCTCACGGTTCAGTCGATACGATCCTGTTCAAAACAAGGATGCAAAAATCGGTTCATGCGGCCGTTTAAACGGCCGTTTAAACTCATTCGGCCCTCGATCGACTGTATTACCTTTAATAGGCTATGTAAACGGTCAGACCGTTTAAACGGGTGTAATCGACCGTTTACACGCCGTTTAAGCGGCCGCGTTTTGCATTAAGGTTACATAAACCCTATATTGACTATGCTATCTACTTTGACATGTCACATTTGGATGAAGAAGTCATTGAAATTGACAATACCTGGTCAATGTTGTGAATATGTGATTATATTTTTATAGTTCAATTATACTTTTTTATTAAATATATATGCGTAATATTTTTTATTAATTTAAAAATATAAAACCGCATAGACCGTTTAATTTCCGTTTAAACTCCCGCATACCATTTAATCAGTAATCGATGACCCTACCGACTGTATACCGCATACCGTTTTTTGCAACCTTGGTTCAAAATGGTAGGTATGTGGTGATTGCTGATAACACGCATTCCCTTATCATAGATCAGGGGGAGTTTCTCCGAGCACCCTCATTACGGTTACATAATGTTTTTCATCCACCAGATTTCTCGATGAATTTATCATCTATAAGTCAGATTATAAAAGGCTTATATTCTTGTGCCATATTTGACCCCATTTCTCTTGTTTTTCGAGGTATACTCACATGTGGGATGATTTGATGTGGTCGTAGGCACAGAGGCAGACTCTATATGCTGGTGCTAGTTCGCTTTCCGGAGGTTCATGAGCACCATACACCTAGCATCTACAATTTAGTCACCTTCCCTTGTCAAAGATATGTCATCTCATTCCAGAGGTTTATGTCAAGTCTGAGTTTCATTGTGAAACATGTCAACTTGAAAAACATCATCGGTCCAGTTTTCCAAGTTGTCTTAGTCGTAGTAGTCAGAGTCTATTTGAACTTGTTCATTTTGTTCATCTTTGGGGTCCTAGTCGTGTCCCTGATGACTAGGAACACATGTACTATCTTGTGGATATTGATGTTTTCTCCAAGTTGTCGTAGGTCTTTTTACTTAAGAATAAGTATGATGCTAGCACTATGATTCGAAACACTATGATTCGAAACTTTGTTCATGAGATATCCAAAATTTTCTCAGCTTCGATAAAATATGTTCGGTCGGATAATGCTTTAGAATTTTGTACAACTGTTTTTAGCTCAGTTTTTCAGTGCATGTGGGATTGTGCATCAGACTTCCTGTCCTTATACATCACAACAAAATGGTATTGTTGAACGCAAGCACCGTCATCGGTTAGATATCACTCGAACTCTTCCTATTCAATGTCGAGCTCTTTACTCTTTTGGGGGAGATGTTGTCATGAGTGCATGCTATCTGGGCAATCGCATGCCTTCTACTATCTTTGGTGAAAAGGTTCATTTCTCTCTTGCATTTCCTGATAAAGAACTATTTTCTCTTACCCCAAGAGTTTATGGGTATGTTGTCTCTGTGCATCTTATGCCCCCCGATCGTGACAAGCTTGCACTTCGGGGCTATAAAATGTATGTTTGTGGGTTATTCTCGCACTCAGAAGGGCTACATATGCTTTGATCCCTCCATCGAAAATCTTATGTTAGTGTTGATGTTATCTTTTTTTAGTCCATCATGTATTACACTCTATAGGGGATAGGTTAAGTTTGTTTGAGTCTAGAGAGGCCCTTCTAACACCTCCCACTACCTTCATGCTCGATGCTCCTCGGTCTTTCCCAACATCCAGCATGCCCAAGGTAAATTCTAAGAATTTGGTTTCTACTGATGGCATTAATGGGTTGAATGATGAACATGAAATCCCGTAGGATGACAGTAAACAGGAGGATGATCTGGGATGGCCAATTGCAATATGGAATGGGAAAAGAGCAGGTACAAAGTACTCGCTAGCAAGACATTTGTCTATGGATAAATTGTCCATGACTTACTAGAGAAATGTATATTGGAACTATTTGCTATTGAGATCCCACAAACATACCGAGGTGAAAGTCGACAACGACTGGCGATGGAGGAAGAGATCGTTGCTCTTCAATCGTGTGGGACATGGACACTTGTTACAGCTCCGGAAGGAGCATCTGTTGTCAGTTGCGAATGGATTTTCACTGTGAAGCACAGGGCAAATGGTATAGTTGACGGATATAAACCCAGACTTGTTGCTAGAAGCTTTACACAAACCTATGTTGTGGATTATAATGATACCTTCTCTCCTGTCGTGAGACATTCTACCCTACGAGTCCTGCTCTCTGTAGTTGTGGTGCATGATTGAGCTATTTTCCATCTAGATGTCAAGAATGTGTTCTTATATGGTGATCTTCGGGAAGAGGTCTATATGCAATAGTAACCTGGGTTTATTGTTGAGGGGGGGTATGTATGCAGGTTGCATAAGGCCATTTATGGACTTAGGTATTATCCCAGGGCATGGTTTCAAAAGCTCTCGGATCTAATAGAACAGTGAGGATTCTAATAATCCACTTCAGATCATTCTTCATTTGTACAAAAGACACAACAAGGTACAGTGGCTATCCTCGTGTATGTTGATGATATTATTGTCACAGACACATGTGATGATATTCAAGGGCTAGTTGAAGCCAAGAAATTCCTAGATCAACAATTTGTCACCAAGGACTTGGGAGAGTTAAGGTACTTTCTAAGCCTGGAATTTGCCATAAATAAGCAAGGCTTGGTAATGACACAAAGAAAATATGTGATGGATCTACTTTCAAAAGTTGGAATGATAGCGTGCAGACATACACACTTATGGATCTAAGTATGAAGCTGCATGAAGACGTCACTAAGGAAGTGGACAAGCAAAGATAAAGAGAGCTTGTAGGGAAACTACTTTAAGGCACCATTACCAGACCTGCTATTTCTTTTGCAGTTAGTAAAGTTAGTCAAATCAAAGAACAACCGCGACCGGTGCACATGGATGCAGTCTAAATGATCCTCAAATATTTGAAGTCATCACCGGGAACGAACTTATTATTCAGTAGGACAACTTCGTTATCCATCTCTGGCTATGCAGACGTAGATTATGTTGTGTGTCCTAAAGATAGGAAATCTACCTCAAGTTTCTACATTTTTGTTGGAAATCAAGTCGTGTCATGGAAAAAGCAAGAAGCAAACGATTGTGGCTAGATCTAGTGCAAAATTTGAATATATAAAGCCATGAATAAGAGTGGTGTTGAAATGATGTGGGTAAAGTTTGTTATTTCTAACCTCCGCATTATTGTGACTCTCACTATGCAGCGAAGTGCGACAATCAGGCAGTCTTGTTCATTCCGAATAATCCAGCATTTCATGAGAGAACAAAGAATATTGAATTATATTGTCATTTTACTCGTGATATAATTCAAAAGGAACTTATTGCTACCTCTCGTGACAGCTCGGTGACCAGAAAACCGATATCTTCACCAAGGCACTCAATCGATGACCTTTTGAGAAATGTTGTTCCAAACTAAGCATGATAGATATCTATGCTCCAGCTTAAGGGGGAGTGATGAGAGTTTTATATTCAATATTTATCACTCGCTTTTTATTTTATTTGTCCTCTTTATGTAATTTTCTAATGGCCTTTCAAATCTATATAAGAGAGCCATAGAGCAGCATAAAATAATAAGTTCTCTTTTCTCCCAACGGTATCTTCAACAAAAAATAGAAGAAATCACCATCTTTAGTACCGAAATTGTATCATGTCTCCCACGCCTCTCCCATGCCTGATTTTGGTACCAACTACCAAGCCCTATTTAGGACACTCTATATTCTATCTATATTCTTGAAATCTTTCCCAATCAAGACATTCTTCTCATGTTCCTATTAAAAAAAATAGTATTAAGTTCTCTCGTGAAAGAAATAAAACAACGACAAGCTCCTCGAATAAATATATGACTCAACACGAGGAGATATATCTTTCTGTAAGCAAGGTTTGAAAAAAACGAAAGGCGGAACGATGGGTTTTCCCTGAAAGCGAGGCGAGACATAGCCTCAAGGTTGTCGAGGCGTAAGCCTCAATTTATATAGGAAAATAATACAAAATACATAATAAATATATTTATTGGTGAAATAATCCTATCTGACAAAAATATAATATATAACAAATGTAATATATGATGACATTATGAAGATAAGAACATGAACAAAATGATATGTCAATGCTATAAACATTTCTATTAAATTTCTACCTAGTCTAAAGAAATCATTGGCTATAACTATCGCTAAAATATTTATCAAAAAGGGATTAGCTATAGTTATCATTATGGATATCCAAGTTGTTAATATGAATCATATGATTTGAATCCTAACAGTATGTTCTACTCAACCCATATGAACGGTATGATGTCCCCCTATGCCACCATACTCTACTATTATGGGGGTCCCAAAAAATTTTCTTATATGGGTATTCGAATTCACAAGCAGTTTCTCATATGTTTAAGGGTGTAATAGTAAGAGTTCACTGAAATAATTAGACATATTATTGGTAAATATACATATGAAAGAGGTCAAATTTCAGCATTCATCTTGCATAAATATATACTCAACAACTAGGTCTTTATAAATATCTAAAAATATCAATAGGACTATTTTTTTCTTTAAAATGCTTGAAAAAAATCTAAAGCCTTACCTTGCGTCTCGCCCTACCTCGACCGCCTTAGCGCCTCGAGGCACATTTTTTCAAACCATGTCTATAAGTATGGATGAAAATGGATCGGATATGCCTATTTCCATATCCATATTCACTTCATTTCTATCGAATATAAATACAGATATGGATAAGATTTGGATATGCATTAAGGAAACTATATCCTTAAAAATACGGATACGAATTCGAATTAGATATCTATCGAATACGAATACGAATTGAATAAAGAGCATACCCGAATACAGATCGAATAAAGAGTCAATCCAAATATGAATCAAATAAAGAGTGAATCCAAATATGGATCTAATAAACATGGAATCCGAATACAAATCGAATGAAGACCACATACGAATACAAATTGAATTTTTATCAAAGTTCATGACGATATTAAAAATGACAATGAAATATAAATAAGTTGCATCATGACAAAGGGGAGCGTTGAGATGACCTGCATTCTTGATCGAAAGCAAAAAGGAGGATAGGATTTTGTAACTTTCATTTGTGTCCATCCCCAAACAAACAGAAGTTTATGAATATCATTAATTTATTGTATTATATAATATTTAATAACGATATAATAACATGAGATTGTGACTTATATTATATTAACTAATATATAAAACAATATTAAATGTTGTACTCAGATATCCGGATCCATATTCAGATATTCAACCATTACTGTATTCATATATGTATCCGAAAGATTTTTACAACCTAGATCCATATTCGATCCGTATTCGAAAAATATTCGGATACAAATGTCCATATCCGGTAGTTTTTCAAAACAAAGTGAGCGGATATTCTGATAGGATTTTGTAACTTCCGTTTGTGTCCATCCCTAAACAAACAGAAGTTTATGAATATCATTAATTTATTATCTATCTTGGGTCAATCATTATTATATAATATATAATAATGATATAATAATATGGGATTATGGCTTATATTATATTAACTAATATATAAAACAATATTAAATATTGTATTCGGATATCCGGAATCGGATTTGGATAATCAACCATTACCGTATTCATATATGTATCCGAAAATTTTTTATAATTATTCATATTCGATCCGTATTCGAATAATATTCATATACAATATCCGTATCCGGTATTTTTTTTTAGGCTCAAAAAAGGGGGACGCACTCGACGGTGCTCGCCCCAGTGCATTTAAAGGAAAAGATAGAGAAATACTTACAAGTGATGAGCAGCTAACAGGAATACAGAAAGGACAGAAAACAGAGGGTATCGACAAGGGATACCCCCATTATACATGCATTAAACTAGGTAGAGGACCAATCAAGGAGGAATCTCGAGGCCGAACAGCGAATATTCTCCAAGTAGAACCGCTGCCGATTGAAAAGAGCTTCATTCCTTCCCAGCCAGACGCTCCAAAGCCTCGCAATAGGCTCCAGCAAGATCTCCCGAGGCCGACTCCTAGCGTTGAAAAGGCTATCGCAGAAGGAGGCATAGGAGGACAAGTTTAGCCATCCCAGATCATCCCACAGGGCACAGACACAGCCGCACCTGAAGAAAAGATGATCAATCGTCTCCGCCACCAAGCCGCAAAGACCACAGGTGTCCGAAGAGTTGGGAAACATAGAAGCACAACGATCACGAGTCAACAAGCGCCCGCGGCGCAAGATCCATAGGAATATACCGATACGCTCCGGGAGCTTGAGGCCCCACAAGAAACGACAATCCCGCAAGAAGGTAGCATCCGCCACAGGAAAACGGGGTAAAAGAGCCATGTAAGCCTTGCGGGTAGAGAACGGGCCATCTTTCCACACCAAATGGTCACGACCAAGAGAAGGCCTGGGAGCATCATCGAGAATAGCCAAGAGCGAAATGAGGTCCTCCAGCCGCTGGTCCGACAAAATATCAGCAATTGAAGGGCACCAATAAGAACCATCCCAGCAGGAAGCCACCGTGCCATCTTTGTCGATCACCAAGGCGAAAAGCCGTGGGAACAGGGTCCGAAGGGCACCCTTCCCAGACCAATCATCTTCCCAAAAACGAAGAGAACAACCATCACCAAGCTTTGGAGCAAAAAATAGCCGGCTCCGATTTAGAGCATTCACCACCCCACGTCAAAAAGAAGATAAGTGTCCGTGGATACCCCCCCGATAAGCCGATACGAACTCAACGCCCGCCGCCTCCCTCAAGCAATTCAACAAGAAATTCTCCTCCCTTCCCCACACCCTCGCCGCCCATCTGAGCAATAGGGCGTCGTTCACCGACTCCAGCCGCCTTACGCCCAACCCGCTCTCCTACTTGGGCCTCGTGACCTCGTCCCACCCCACCAGATGCACCCCCCTTCCTCTGCCCCCCTTCTTCCCCCATAAGAATCCCCGCATACATTTCTCCAAACGAGCACGCACCCCCCTCGGCAACCCACGCACAGAGGAGAAGTAGATAGGAATGGAAGATAGCACAAATTTGAGCAAGACTAACCGACCTCCGCGGGAGAGAAGGGTCGCACGCCACCCCGCCAACCGGGCCTCCATCTTTTCCACCACCACCCGCCAGTCACGAATGCGGGCGCGGCCTTCAGTCAAGGGAATACCCAAATAATCAAAGGGGAGAGTAGCGGGAGGAGAACCCAACAGCCGTGTGCACTCCCCGCCTCCGCAGCAGACATAGAGAAGGGGACAACCTTGGACTTATGCCCGTTGATTTGGAGACCCGAAAGCTCGCTGAACAATTGAAGCGTGGTAGCCATACTGGAAACACTCGATGAACCACCCTCGATAAAGCATAATGTGTCATCAGCAAATTGTAGAAGAGGCACATGATGCGTGCCAAAATAGCATCCGCGAGAAAGACCAGCTGCGACCACCCCATCAATCATGCGTGGCAGGACATCCACCGCCAAAACAAACAATAGGGGAGCAAGAGGACACCCCTGCCGAACCCCCCTACGAGGTTGGAAAGAACCCTCAGCCAAACAACCATTAAGGAGAATGGAAAAGGACGTCGTGGTCACACATCGCCTCATCCACGAAATCCAAATCGGAGGGAAGCCCCTCTTCGAAAGCACGGACCAGAGAAACCGCCAATCAAGGGAATCGTAGGCCTTCGCAAAGTCGATCTTCCAAAGGATCCCCTTCGCACCATTTGTGCGCCACTTGTGGATAATCTCCGAGGCCACAGCATGACAATCCGCAATTTTTCAAAATACAATGAGCGGATATTTGGATATATCTGTATCCATTTTCATCCCTACTTGTAAGTCAGGATGCATCTGTGGTGGATTGACTTTAGTTAGATTGGTCGTCACTACTTCAGCTTTGATCGTGAATGGGTAATGAGCAAAGATATATTCGTAAATGGAAGATATTAAATTCAAATATCCATACGATCAACAATATATTCATTCAGTCTAAAACAATAATTTAACTAGCTGAGATACAGCAGTGAATCAACTAGCAACTAAATCAAATCAAGAGGAAAAATAAAATCCGTTCGAATTAGCTTTAGAGATCAGATCCACGTCATCCTAAAGTAAAGAGTAGTCCTTTAATGCAATCACTTACCTTTTTCCCCACTTCCACTTCCCCAACTTCAGCACCTACGGACAATACCTGTAATACACAATTTATGTCATCAATATCGACGGAAAGAGTTATAGAATAACAGGATCTTCTATAAAATGGCAGGAGCTTACCTGACCGACGAGATACCTCTCAAACTTGACGGCAGATTTAGGCAACAAAACTCCACCTGAGGATTTCTACAGAACAACATCGCAAGTACAAATTTATTTTCACTTCAATCATAATCTAAATACTATATCAATAAACATACAGTATATTCAGCTCGGGTTTACGTTGACCCATTAGTGTAGGTGACACCAAACAACATCAGAACTTCCACAGATGCATTCATGAACACTGCAGTTTGGCAGTTCAAGAATAGAAACCAGATAAGATGAAAAAGTAAAGCACGCTGGCTACTGATAGATAGGTTCCTTAGATGCATATGTCTGAACATTCGATTGATACAGGTTTTATTTTCTTAAATACATGCAATCGGTGGATGCACACTGACAGAAGAAGACCTAATTGCAGTAGAATAAGATCGCTCGCTACATTAACTAGTTGGTTGAGATTATAACAGAAGTCCAGTTCCACCTCAATCGACCAATACATAGATCACCGTCAGACAACAAAGAAGATAGCAGGTTGATACGAATCAGAGCATGCGCAACCGGCGCTGCCCATTTAGTAATCCAGATACGAATTATATATTGCATGACCTAATCTAAAATTCACGCCTACCTAATCATCACTATATGAGGGTCACTCGCAACGCTAAACTACCTCTTCTACACGATCTTCGCGTTCAGTTCAACAGTTCCATTCTGAATCGCCTAATGCGAACATACCCGCAATCCAAAACTCGTTTTTTTCGCAGAAAAACACACATTCACGCAGACGTAAATCCAATGAACAGGATCAATTATCGAGTAATTTGATCTGACCTCGGGTAGCTCCTCGAGGCGGACGAGAACCCGGTCTGCCTGCGGAACTACCTGTCCAAAACAACCGAAACCCTAAGAAAGGTCGAGCTTATATGTACGAGGGAGGAGGAGGAGGAGGAGAGCTTCACCTTGCTGGGCTCCCACTTGGAGCTGATGCGAAGCGCGTGGGGGCTGGAGACGCGACGTGCGGAGGAGGAAGGGGAGGGGAGGAAGGGTCTGGGGAGGGCGAGGAAAGCGGAAGCCATTGGATTTGTGGGGGAGGAGCGGAGTGACGGTGAGAAGATAAGGAGAGCGTGCGAGGCAACGAAGAGAGAGGACGAGGGACTGAAGAAGAGTGGGGAGAGATGGTGTTCTGGAAGGTTCGACAAGGAGAGTGCGTTTGGTACGCGGGTTAAGGCGGGTTAAACTGGTAGAGGGTAATCCATTTTTGAGTTTTGGTGTTTGGATAGAGGGTTAAACTGTGGGTGGGTTAGAAGTAGGTTTGTTGTGATATGATTGTATTGGAATTTGAAAAAGTGAGTAGTTATTGTGATGTGATTGTATTGAAGTTTGGAAAAGTAGGTAGAAGTGGAGTAGTTTATAATTTTTATATGATATGATGGTATAATATATTATTTTTTGATAGGATTGATGATGTAAAATTGATTTATTTAATTTTTTAAAAAAGGAATAAAGTGGGTCCCACGGAGAGAGAGGGGGATGTGGGTTAAGGGGGGTAAACTTGGCAAACCCGCCGGTAACCCATGTACCGAACGGGGCCGGAAGGTTTTGCGGGGGTCTTAGACTCGGGGATTTTAACACCATAAATTTAGATGTCGTTGGGCTTCACCTGAGCTTATTTTTCCTCTCTTTTTTAATATATTACATAAATTATTTTTCTTTTATCTATTTCAAAAAAAATAATATATTATATTATTATTGTCACGACCCGCCCCGCTAGTTGAGACGAGCGCGACATTTATTTTAAAACAATCTGATCATCTTTATCATAATTAGCATGTTTAAAAAAAGAAAATCCGACGGCAATTCCTCTATTTTATGGACTCCCAAACGCTACCATGTACCTGAAAAATCTATATAAAACTTTTCATAAACAAATTCACTCAATTCACTAACCCAAGCATCCAAGTCATTATCTGCATCTGTAATATCAAACATATTTCCATTGTTCCTTATATACAACTGTCACACTACTGCCATGAGCTCGGATACAACTCTTTAAACTTCACAAAACATTAGGTCTCCTAGGATATTGACTTTTTACCTGATGTGCAAAAATTTGCCTTAATATCACAGAAGTGGAGTGAAAGTCCCAACGCTATCCGCTAAAGCTTAACTCATTCCCTCGCGTCCTCTATAGCTCCTCAGGTGTGTCTGTAAATAATATTAAATAATAGAAGGTTGAGTCTAAACTCAAAATGAGCTTAGACCCAGCGAGTGGGTCTCAAGCATTTTTGTAAAACAAGATATAAGTTATTTTGAAAATAATTTTGCTTGCTAAGTGAAAGAAAATGTATTGCTACAATATAGCATTTGGTGAAAGAATATAAATTGCAGCTTTGCAAAGAGATTTAAATATTGAACAACAAAATGAAAACTAATTCAATAAATGGCAGTACAAAAAAATGAAATTTCTATTTTCTAACGATTTTATCCACACCACTGTGGCTAGCATACTATACCCATGAACACTGAAACAAACTGAGTCATACGCGTAGACAGTCCCAAAGGCTAAAGAACACTCGGCATACGACCCAAATCCTATGTGCATACAGAATGCGGACCCAAAGTCCTCTGAATCATATCTGATGGTTTCCATGTCTAATGGCATATTTCAAGGTCATATCTGATGACGTCACCATATCTGATGGCTAGTTCATGACCATATCTGAGAGCTACTGTGGTGGTCATTATTTCTGACATAATTTCTGATCCATAATAATATAACTGTAAACTAAAAAATTTACGATATCTGAATCAGATCGCCATACTGACTTCCGTAATGTCTGAAAACTTCTATTGTACTGAAACAACATAATTGAGTACTGAAATATAAAACCAAGCTTTACCATACATTACCGATTGTACTAAGATCCCATTATCTTGGATAAAACAAACTTAGCTGATGATCGAATTAGACTATCATGTACAATAGCATAATCAAAAGGCATCTGAAACTGTAATGTTGTAATATATATGTGAAAATAGGGTTTATATCTTAAAATAGGCTTGAGACCACTCACCTATTTATTGCATGTATCCAGCAGTTTGCATATGCCCAACCTCCATCGATCACCCTATTTATATATTTTTTTCCTAGTAGAAAGTGTCGAAGGTAAATAGAAAGACATTAGAATATCATGCCTATTTCATATTTTCGTACATTCATTAGTCAAGAACTTTTTTTTATGCCAACCCACTACAACTCACTAGCATGGTTTGGTAGGGAACTTATACCATTCAAACTATCCACAATGAAACCAACCCTACCAACGATCTGGATATCTCCTTTTAACAATTTATCCTAATTTATTCCATGTAGTGACTTGCGATGTATAATATGCATAGTGTCACTGGACTGAAATGTAATTATCTCCCATAGCTATGAATTTTAAGGATGATCTGTTGAAAACTATGCATAGTTGTGGTATATTAAAAATAACATGCAATTTAACTGTTTCAAAAGGAAGCAAGTAGAAAAGCATTGATATATAAGATTTACAAGCTAATTATGTGGTAAATGATTTTCAAGATGCTTTGAACATATACCCCGTGATCACCCCTTACCCCATAACATTTCATATATAATATTTTTATGTATTAGTTAGTGATCTATCTGTATATTATTATCTTTTATTCATTTAGAGATCATGTTGGTGAATCTTGATATTGAGGATGGTGAATTTCAAATTTGATCCTTAATTCTATTTAAATTCTCAAGTCTAGTGAATAGTATGTAGTCTTGATATGAGGGTGACCTCACATTATGACTCTGAGGTATAAAGAATACCTTAAGGTCGCGGTGCCTCCTCTGTAGGCATGTGGTGATGTGTAATGCATCACAAGTAAGTTCCCAACACGTAAACTACCTTCTCCTAAGATTTGTAGTAGTAGTAGTAGTAGTAGTAGTAGTAGTAGTAGTAGTAGTAGTTTTCAAGATTTGATTAATTGTTGATGATTGATGATTTATGTACCAACATCAACTATAGCCAATCTCAACTATAGTCAACACAGTTGTAGCAATCTAAACTCTAGCCAAACCCAACTGCAACCAAACTCAGTTATAACCCTGTTGTCGCCAAGACTATTAGTGGAATAGTAACCAAAACTTAAGCAGTGAGGAAGTATCCTAAGAGACCCTTCCGTTTCGCACTCTAAGTGGCAATGTGGTCCAGTAGAGGAATAGGTCTACTCCAAAACCACACAACGAAGATAGGTGAGAGAGACTCTCCTGATTGAGTCACTATAAATGAGCCCACCCAGTACAGAAAAACGAGCTCGTAAAGAAAAACTAAACCAAGGGGTCCCATACTAGGTACCCTAAAACAGAGGGTTAGCGAAAATGTTAAAAGTTGAGATCCCAACGAGACGTGAAAATACCGTGAGCTCGCATAAAACCGTAAAAGAACTGAGATCCTAAACATGTGCACTATGTGACTGCTACACTAATTGGGCTTGCTTTCCTCCGCCCAACTGAAGGTCACTGCAAAAACTCACCATGATTGGCACTCTTAATTATAAGTTATCCTTATTTTGTCTCTCCTGTATATGATTTAGATATCTAGGTAATTGTCGAACTTTTATTTTTTGTGATATAAATAATTAGATGATTATAACTAAATATCAATTGATTAGAGATTTCAATTCAGAATTATCTAAGAAAATCATTTGAATCTTTAAACTGGAATTTGATAAAGGATCAACCGGTAAATTCAAGTTTTTCAAATCAATTAAGAATTTTATATATTTTGATTTGATATTCAAGCAGAGAATAGACATAGACAGAAGCGTTAATTTCTATATATCAAATAAAATTTTAAATTTTTTCCTTTAAAATTTCAAACAAGAACAAAATAATTTCTCAAACTTAAATCCAATCAAATAAAATTCAACTCTTTCCAAAATAATTAAAACTTAAATTTTTTCATTTAAAAGTTTAAACATGGAAAAAGCATTATCTCAAACTTGAATCCAAATATAAAAATCTTGAATATTTCAATTTAAGTAATAGCCATACAAAAATCAGAGAATTATATTCTAATCAAATATATTTTTTAAGCAACAGACATTATATTACATCTTAATCCAAAATTCTTTTTTTTGTATAAGCAGCATATTTTAGAGAAAATAGAAAATTATCTTCAAACCAAATTTATTTATATTTTTTCATTTAAGCAGTAAATATGGAATTAAATCTTAATCTAAAAATCCTTTTTATATAACAACCGATTACAACGTAACAAGAAAAATGTGTTCATCCAAAATTATTTTTTCTATTATGTAAGAAGCTGAATGGAAATTAAATCTTAATCCAAAAATTCCTTTTTATACGTGCAACAGATTACGGAGAAAACAGAAAATTATCTTCAATCAATTTTTTTTTGACTTTCACATAAGCGGCGTGAATTTCATGCACAATAACTTTAAACTTAATTTCCCCAATGTACATCTTTCCAACAATAAAAATTGTACCAAAACAACAAGAGTATATTACGCTAATAGATTCCCGGTCATTGATTGAAAAAAGAATTAGGGGTTTACTCTTGCCCGTGTAAATTTTTAACTTGTGTTAGAGTATCACTTGGATCAATTAGCATGTAACAGCATGGTAGACAACTACCAAAACTAGTTAAATAAAGACAGATCCATTACCCTTAGAAAAAATAATTTGATTATGGCATCTCAGTTGCCATTGATTAAGGCTTAAAAGAGGGAAGTCGAAAATAGGATCAAAATGTGTATGAGATATATGCATGGTAGCAAGAGGTGGGCCGGGGATTGTACCTAAAGATATCTCCAAGAATTTGGGATATTTGTGACATGTAGCAGCTCCAAACGACTATTTGGAAGCTATAAGGATCTTGGACAATAACTTTCTCAATTCAGCTATCGGAGAAGCCATAGCTGCAGCTTGGCTTGGTTGAAAGGCTGCAACAGCATCATTGAAGTGCTGGACGACAGTTCCAACAAGGCAAGGGGAAGCAATTTGGGGATCCCAACGGCTGGATTCGAGAGAAAGAATAGAAAGAGGGAGCTTCTTACTTTGAGAAACTGGAAATGAAACGGGGGAAGAAAAATGGAGAAATGAAAAGGGGGGAGAAGAGCCCTTACGTTGGAGAAAGGGGGAGCCGATTATTTCTTTAGAATGACTTCAGCAAGCTGATGTCGACTTGCTGATGTAATAGTGTATATTTTTTTATTCTTCTTGAAAATCTCAAAGTCTTCCATACTCACACCTCGAGTCTTGGATTTTTGACAAATAATACCTTGTCTCGATTGTCTACGAAAGACTTATTCATATACTTTAGATTGAGTATGAATTCTCGAAATCCCTGAGACGCGGTTTCGGTTTGTGAATAAATTTATGTTTTTAATATATCAACTGATATTCGATTGACGAACAGTCGAGTCCGTTGGTTTTATTTTGTCGAATCAGAATTTTGGATGGTCTTAGTTTGTTTTGTGGTTTTCAAATTACGTTGCGGCTTTTTCCGATGGTACACATTACGCTGTGATTGACGGTATATTAATTGGAATTCAAGAAATATATTCGATTGGAATTCAAGCTACCAATGTAAATGCGAAATAATCCTGCAATTTGAAGAGATCACACAATGATTATATCGACGAATATTTCGACCTCGGAAATCCCTGTGATTTAATGCTCGAATTGATAATCAATTAATATAAGGGAATAAATTTGTCTTTAACTAAATCCCCATAAAATTAAACCCTCAAAGAATGATTAAAGGTTTCGATGTCCTTGAACAGGCTTTCTGCAATAGATCAAATTCCTCAATATCTACTCAACAATAATTACGAGCAGAATAATGGAATATCCTAAAATAAAATGAATTCTTATCACAACAAAGAATTAATTCCTTCTCCTATGTGATATTTCTGTAAATATAAATTTGATTGAGGCAAAGATTGTAACAAGCATGTCCTTTTATGTTGTCGGGGACTTATCTGCAATATAAGAAACTCACATAAGGTTTTACGCAATTTCTCCAAGGTGGCATGTGCTTCTCACGTAATCTGAACTTACGAGGGCACTTTCGTTATTTTGGAGGAGATCAAGGATTGTTCTGCAATTTTCCAAATTGACACGTGCTCTCATCTGGCGGGGGCACCTTCATAATTAGGTGGAACTGCAGGGAACTTTTGCAATTTTACCATGCATCACGTGTCGTGCACATGACGCTAACGTCAATGAGAGATGAGGGTGTCGATGCGAATCCCAGGAAGTTGGAGGGGGTCGGTCACAATTTCCCGAACGGTGCACGTGCTGGGCACGTGGGGTTAGACGTTCGGATGACGGGGCAGAGGCTTGGACCGAGCCTCCACGTCGCGTGCAAGAGGGTGGTTCGCCCGTACTGAGATAGTGGTTCGACTCACCTGAGCCTCGTGGCGTGGAGGGAGGCTCGGTGAGGTTGGCGAGTGTCGGTAGAGCGAGAGGCAAAGAGGGAGCTTAGCGTGACGGGAGGCGGAGATAGAGGCCAGTTGGTGGCGAGGATGTTGAGGTAGGGTGTGCCTCATTTGGTGGTGCAACCCAAGCGAGAGGCTGTGCATGACCTGCAAGGGCTAGAATTTTGGGGTGAAACAAAGGGAGCGTGATGGAGGTCTTAATCGAGTGGTAGGGGGCGAGGCATCGGCTTGGATCGCGGAGTTGGGGAAGAGATAATCTGACCACCGGGAGGGGTCGAAGATGTTCGTAAGTGTCTGCGATAAATTGAAGAAATAGCGGGGGGGCGAGACGGTAGAAGTACTCGGAGGATGGTTGGCGGCAGAGGCATTGATCCTGGAGTGGATACGGGGATGGATTCGGAAGGAGCTGAGACGTGGTTGGTATTCGCTTGGGAACGAGGAGATGAAGCCCCTGGAGTCATCACTTAAAGAGCCTGACAAAGTGGGCTCTGAGCTCTGTTGCTTCGTGGAGAAGAAGCATCGGCTCGACACAGAATTTGGTCGAGGATTACACTTTGCTCCGTCTCTTGTCATGGTCGTCGAAGAGGTCCCTGCTTGCTATCACATGTAATGTGTATCAGGCTTGAGAGTGGAGGTTTGAGTTGGTGGATGGTGGCACCGGCCATAGATCATTGGATTTATAGGAGAGACAGAGAGATGATAACATCTGGAGGAGGTATGGCGATGAGGGTGACTCTTAACGACCGTACAAGGAAGTGGGAAGAGGGAGGGGTCACGTGCGAAGCTCGTGACTGAGGTAACATGCGACGAGTGGCATGCTCCGCATGTGACCCGAGGTATGTGAGTGAAAATAGCGAGAAAGTATGATAGAGAAATACGAGGGAAGAAAGAGAAATGAGGATGGAAAAAGAAGGAAAGAAAGAAAACAAAATTTATAAAATTAATAAAATCAATACAATTAATAAAAATTAAAATAACAGAACAAAAGGATAAAATAAAATAAATAAGCTTAATTTAATAGAAATAAAAAATAAATAATAATGGTAATGAATAATAATGAAGTCTTAAAAATATATTAAAAGAAGTCAAATCAAAAAGTGGTGAACACGAAAGTTACTCGTCTCGATGATATCTACAACTTTCGTGAAGGATCCAAAAGTAAAAAAGGTCATCTGTTGAAAAAGTATTTTGAAGGTACTCTATATATAATTAAATATTGCTTTTGTAATATATGTTTTTCGTATTTTTTAGTTTATTTTAATTTGTAGATTAATTTATATCAAATACATTCATACTTAATCTAATTTTTATATTTTTTTTATAGGGTAGAAGAAGGTAAAACTGTAACGACCCCGTTTCCCGGGCCGTCAGATCCTCCCATATCCGGATCTGGTTACTCAGCAATAATTTATTCAGCAATCACAACTAACATTCAGAAATAGACTGCAAATAAGAATACTCAGAAGAAAGTATTTCAACACTTTTCCATTCACAAAATTCAGTTCAAATGATACACTGTTCTACTATAACCAGTTACATGTACATCAGCTTGAAAGGGGAAATATACAAAAGATTACTAACTACCTTAAAAAAGTAAAGCTATTGTGGTTGGTTGGATGTCTAGTATGTAAGCTGGATGATTTTTTTTAGAGTCTTTGCGATGACTCATCGATACCTGTTGGGTTTTCCATAAATCAAAGGATAAAAATTAGCGAATGCCAAGTAACAAAGAAGAGAAAAGCAAACAAATTGTGTAATTTTTCAAAATTCATTGATATCACAAAAATTTCATTCTTTTTTCATTAATTTAAGTCCTATTCCTTTCTATTCCACATCAGGGATTAGTCAAGGGGAACCCCACCATTCTTGGACTCCGAAGCTGTGGATGCTTCAAGATTGGAGATTGTGTTGATCTTGGTAAGCTTGTGCTGCCGCACGTCGCCTCAACCAATCCTCCAATACTACCCTTACAATTTCCTTTTCATCTATTAAACAAGGCCTCAACCCTTATCCTGGAAAAAACAAAAGAGCACACCGTCCTCGAGGATTCGGTTGCTTAAAACCTCAGGCTAACATTTAATCATATAACCTAGCGGCTTTAAATACATGTTATCATGACCCAGCCGCTATTGAACCACCCGTGCCTCCACATGGCACGACCACATCTTCCGTCGTTCCAACCCGAATATATTGGCTCCCGGTACCACGCGTTGCAAAATATTCATTTCGTGCGCACTTATCATAACAGGGCAACCGTGTACCACCAAGGTAGGGAAACGCCAATACGGGTTCCTTCCGACAAACCTACAGGTTGCATTCCTGACATGTAGTTCTACTCCCAGCCATCCTTAACGTGACACATGATCCTTTTCAGTATCCATCTCAAATCACACAAATTCACATGATGTAATTCTTACGTTAAGTCTTTGATTTACATAAACCGCAATACTTAGTATCGACTCACATATATATATATATATTATTCATAACCATATGTATACTCTTATTTACGCCTATTTTAACTCCCAAACCCTAACTTTCAGAGCCAACACATCAATTTGATGCGTAAATCTTATTTTAGTGGGAATCACAAAGCAATTCTTCAGACTTTTTCAAAAATAACCAAAATTAGGGTTCTTCGTAGCAAAGAATACAAAAATCAAGATTTTCAATAATTTCGTATGAAAACCCAACAACAGAAGGAAGGATTTCGTTATCTAATCGAGCTCTCTCTCGTGTATGCAAGGCTTTATCAAGTTTCGTTTTTAGAAAAGCTATTTTAAGGCTCCTGAAAAAGATTCGAATTTCATTTTTCGTATCAAAACGCTAAGAACATGTTAAGAACGCGAGGAACGAACGAAGAACGCGAGGAACGCGAAAAACACGAAGAACGTCAAGAACATATTTTCTCTTAAAATTTCGGCAGAGTTTCCCCTTATGTCGGGACATATTTCTCGAAAACTTTCGGTAGAGTTTCCCCTTATATCGGGACACATTTCTCAGAAAATTTCAGCGGAGTTTCCCCTTATATCGGGAAATATTTCAAAATAAAAACGAAAAGAGTTTCCTCTATACAATCAATCGAGAGGAAAATAACAACGAAACTAAAAGAATATACTCAACAACAAGAGATGAAGAACCGGTAGACATTAAACATCTTAGGTGAGTGAACGTGTGACGAATCACAGGGTCACTGACGTGCATAGCCGCCCGTACCTAAGTAGGGTATTAAACAGATTTCTCCATCAAAATAACTATAAAAGCATAATACGAAGAATAGAAACATAAACGATGGAGAATCGGTAGACACCACGCGTCTTAGATGAGTGAACGTGTGACGAATCATAGGGTCACTGACGTGCATAGCCGCCCGCACCTAAGTAGGGTGTTACACAGATTTCTCCTCGAATCACAACAGAAAAACGAATCGAAAAGAAATATGAATCAAAAACAAAACTTGGAAGAACAAGAGTATGAATTGAAAGCCTAACTTACGAAGCAACTAAGAGAGTATCATACCTTTCTCCTCCTCGTTCTCCTGGCAGCGCTTCGCGAGCGCTCCTCCCGCGCCTCCCACTCATCCTCCCAACCTCTCGACCCTAGCCCTTGGGGTGGTGGTGGTAGTGGAAATTGTAGAGAATGAATGGGTAGGGGGGTCTATTTCTAGGCCCCAGAAAACCACTAACCATGGTTAGAAAACCATGGTTAGGAAACCATGGTTAGAAAACCATGGTTTACACCTTAACCATGGTTTTGGCCCATGGTTTTAGCCAAAACTTATCCCAAACTTGGAGCCTAAGTTAGAACATTTTAGAGGATTCTAGATTCGCTAATGACGCTTAATTAACTCTAATCGGGATTAGCTTTCACTAACCGCGATTTAACTTTCGCGCGCATATCTTTTGTTAACTATTGATTAGTGTTTACTAATGATCATTAGCGACTTTCAATCGTCATTAATTTATTTAATCGTGTTTAATTAGTATTAATGACAGTCATTACGGATTAATGACTTCTCTTTCTTCGGAAAATCATAACAATTCGAAACGAAGTCCGATTCACACGAAACAATTTCGTTATGATATATACGATCCGAGATATGCCAAGTTTAAGGCTTTACAATTATAACAACCTTAAAGGAAGTCTCGTCCTCAAGATTAAAAATGCAGGCATAACATCCTTAAAGAGAATTGAAACCATAACAACCTTAAAGAGAATGAACGTCATGTCATTTAAAATGAACATATATATAATACATAATGTTATCATTCAAACAAGTACGGGTATTTCTCTCTCATTTCTGCCTTAGGTTCCTATTTGGCTTCTTCAAACTCTTGGTTTCGTCATAATACTTTAACTAGAGGCACCTTTGATTCTCAACTTCTTGATATCCCTTTCAAGTATTTGCACAGGTATCTCTTGGTATGTCAAGTCTGGCTCAACATGTAAATCATCATAACTTATCTTATGCTCTGAATCCCTAATGTACTTTCTCAGATTTAATACATGAAATACATCATGTATTGCTGAAAGATGTGGACGAAGTGCAAGTCTATAGGCAACTTTTCCAATCCGTTGAATAATTTCAAAGGGACCCACGAACCTGGGTGCTAACTTCCCACGCAAGCCAAACCTCTGAACACCCTTCATAGGTGATACTTTGAGAAATACAAAGTCACCTACCTCAAATTCAAGGTCTCTTCGCCTGGTATCACTGTAACTTTTCTGGCGACTCTGGGCAGTTAATGATTTTTTTCTAGCAAGTTCTACAGCTTCCCGTGTCTCCTGAAGTCTATCTGAATCATAAAGGCTTAAAAGAGGTAAAACAAAAATAGGATCGAAATGTGTATGCGATACATGCATGGCAACACAAGATGTGCTGAGGATTGTACCTAAAGATATCTCTAAGATTTGGAGATATTCTTGACGTGCAACAGCGCCAAATGGATGTTTGTAGGATTCAATGATCTTAGGCATCGACTTTAGCTGTAATTTAGCTGTTGGAGAAGCCATAACTGTAGTTTAACTTGGTTGAAAGACTGCAGCAACAACTCTGAAGTGCTGAACAACAGTTACAACAAGTCACAATGAAGCAATTTTGAGCTCTCAATGGTTGGATCTGAGAGAAAAACTGGAGATGGAGCTTCTTACGATGAGAAATTAGAAATGAAATGGGGAAGAGAAAAAATGAAAAGGGGAGAGGGGAGCCCTCATGTTGGAGAAAAAGGGGAGCCACTTGTTTTGTAGAATGAAACAACTTGATGATGTCATAATAATAGTGTATACACATTTATTTATTCTTCTTGAAAATACAAAACCTCCCATATTTACGCATCGAGTGTCGGATTTTGACAAATAATAACTCGTCTCAATCGCATGTGAAAGACGATCAATATGAGTATAATATATATATTTTGAATCGAGTATGAATTCCCAAATTCCTCAAGATATGACATCGATTTGTGAATAAATTTTATGATTTTAAAAATATCAATTAATTTCTCATCGATGAACGATCGATTCCGTTGGGTTTAGTTTATCGAATTCCATTTTTGAGTGGTATTGGTTTTTCCGTGATTTCAAAATTACGTTGCGGCTTTTATGATGATACGCATTATGATGCGACAACTTTTGATCACTTCAATCTAATGACTTTTGATTACGACTTATTGGTCGATTTCGATTATTTAATATTGATCGATAATTTTATCGAATTAAATGAACTCAATTCAAGTCAAATTTGAATTTATTCTTATCTAGATGTCAAATATTTTACATTTAGATTAAACACTAATACATTAAATGCAAGTGAGATATAGTAACGAGGAAGGACTCGTCCCTCGTTCCCGTCCCAATTCCCACATCACAATATCCCCCGCTCTCCGCTGTCGCTGACACTTTCCCAAACCCCCAAACCCCTCTCCACAGCCGCAACGGAAGCTGCGCGAGCGCGGGAACCAAAATCCCTAGACGCGCCCGCCCCATTCGTCCGCTCACACCGAAGGCACGAGGCCGGATCTTCATCCGCCGCAAATCCGTCGATCTCGTCTGTATACACTCTATCGTCAATCCGTCCGGTCTGTTTCAGCTAATTTCAGATTTCACAATCGCTATTCCTTGGTGCCCCTGTCTGATGTTTTCTGAATTTTGTTTGCCATCCGCATGATATCACTGCAGTCATGAGCATTTCATATGTTTTTTGGTAGAAATCATGCGGTAATGAACGATCAGCTGTCAGTTGACATCAAAATTCAGTCATTCAATTGACACATAAGTTGAATACGGGGAAACTAAAATGGAATTCATTCTTAGCTCCTTAAATGCAAGGTTTTAATTGGCAACGCCTATGCCGTTTTGCTAAGGACGGAAAAGCTCATGCCGAGATAATGCTGAAGCTGTGTCAAAGCAAATCAAAATAATTTAGTATGAAAAATATAAAACTATATAAGTTTATTAAATGTATGATGAATACAAGTTTAAGGAAGGCCAAAATGTAAAAAATCGTGTATTCTACCACCCCGGAAGTCATTATATGGAATTGCCATTTTATTAAATATTCTACATTATTCAGTCTGAAATAAATAAAAAAGAATTAGAAAGATACATGAAAACAAGTATAACCTAATATTCACTTAAAAGTTGGCATTAATCTTAGATAATAAAAAGCCATGTCTTACAGTTTACGCATTACGAGTTTACAAACAACTACTTAGCAAATTGTAATTTACCATAAAGTTATGTAACATATATTATTTACGTGTTAATATGTAGATAAACCCATCGTTAACTTGAGAATGAGGAACAACTCTTGATGGGATCGATTGTTTTATACATGGAATCAATCCGCATGAGGTTTCGGGTAGGAATGCATGATGATGCGTTGATTGAGCGTGGGAGCACATTAGGGTACACGTGGGAGAAAAAATGAGTCCGAGAATGGGATTAGCGAGAGAAGAGAAATAATGAAGGAGGAATAAAGTCAATAGGTTATTTTATACATGGAACAATCCAAACCAAGCAATAATTCCTCCGAAGACACATCTAAAGATTGCGACTCATGGAATTCTAAAATAATTAAAAAATACAATAACAATAATATGACAACAAAAATAGAAAAATGAAATCGGTTATTTTGGACCACATCAATTCTCACCATCTCGAGAAACTCGCCTTTTACATGTTGCCCTAGTTGCATGGCTCATTTAATAAATATTAATTGTAGCTAATTGGATTTATAGCTTATCGAAGGGACTTCTTTGTAAACTCCATCATCTCTATGATCCGTTATTTAAAAAGAAAGCCCTTTGGGATAATTAGTGCAAATTCTCCTTTTGTTCATTTCTCATCGATAGATCCCATGAACTTCAAGTGAAACTTGTCAAGGTTTCTTCAACAAGGCAACGACTTCAAGTGAAACTTGTCAAGATTTCTTCAACGAGGTAGCTATGATGGAGGTCAATCTTTGTCGGCATATGACCCGATGGATCATGTTGGCACAAGATTTGAAGGTGCAACACTTGTGGTGAAAAGCCACATAATTTGAAGGTGGTAACATCACAAAGATGCGGGGAGCAACTATACTATGAGATATTCAAAGACAATGGTGGCTTAGATGGAGTTGGACGATGAAAATGCTCGCAAGGACGTTGATGAACACACATAGGGGGTGTTGGTGGTGGTCACTATGGGATCGATGGCAAGTAATGTGTTATGGTGAAACAACGACAATTCATGAGTACAACCATGTCATAGTGACTACAAATGACTAGTGGGTGGGAATAGAGCGAGCCGATGAGGAGATGCTTTGAGTTTTTGACGATTGATAGAGGCCCAATATGGAGGGGAATTGGTGGTGTTGGACGACAAAGTCGGAGTGGCAAGTGGCCACTGTTGCGAGGGTGTCACATCTGATGGAGGTAGTGAGTTGGGAAATGATGTTTGAAGGTGACAGGTTGGATGTTGTTGTTGGGGGATGATGAATGGCGATGGGGAGAGAGGGGGAATAGAATAGAGGTTGGGAGGAAAATGAAGAAAGATGGAAATACGGATGAATGAGTATATAAGCCCCCACATCAACATCTTCCTTCAACACAATACCCCTTCTTGAAGGTTCGAATCTCCATATGCACAAGCTTATTATACCTTGAAGTTTTAAGCAAGAATCATGAAGTTTCATTAATGCGTAATAATAAAAGATAAGATGAGATCTTTAATCTTCCTTTTGGTCTTTTTCTTCGAGTAACTTGTTGGATCATCACGTCTTAAGGATGACTTAAGTCACGATATGATACCAAATGCCAATCTGAATTTTCAAAGGGAAAATAAGTACCGAGAAAGTGAAGGAGGGTAAGAAGAAGAGTAAGAAACACATTGGTCATGTGTGATTTTTGGTGGGAATGCTCGGATGCATGTAATGAGGGAGGGAGTATACAACCTATGCGAGGGAGAAGAAATGGTGTTGATAGGGGATCGAAGGGCAGGGGGAGAGAATAAAACTCAAGACAAAAAGGGATAAAGCAATTGCTTAATCGCAACTCGCTATTTCAATGTTCATAGTTATGTACTATTTGCTTCATAGAGGTAATCAATTCGAAGAAGCAACTATTTGTCCAAAAGACACATCCACACCTTGTGACTTATGGATCTTTACAATAAAATGCCAAAAAATATAAAAACAGAAGCACAACAAAGTATAAAAAAACAATATTAGATATTTTGAGCTCCATTAACAAGCCGTAAATCAACCAAAAACCCATCATTAAAAGAAATATAAAAATTATAATCAAATCATGCCTTAGGTCTAGAAAACTGCAAGATGGTTAAGTGAAAGACAAAAGGAGCAAGATAGTGAATATAGAAAACTAAATAAAAAAGCAATAAGAATGAAAATAGAAAGAAAAAGTTTCTCATTAACTTCTGGAGAAAACCATCCTTGCGAAATTGCAATAACTTTTGAAGTCTTTAAGTCTCAAATCTACCAACCACAACACTTGAACTTGTTAACATATATTATTCAATTCTGTGTCTTTTAGTTATTTCCAGTTCATGCCGTCCTCTTTATGTAATTTACCCATAAGCTACTCTCCTATATAAGAGAGCCTAGGGCTGATGGAATAAACATGCTCTTTTATTTTTCCCAATATGGTATCAGAGCGACGGTCCTAGGCCGGAGTTCTTGAAACCCTAACCCTAGCCCTAGCCCCACCGTCGAACCCCTCTCTCTCTCTCTCGATCCTCGCGCCGCCGGCGGTGATTCTTGTCGCATGCTGCGCCTGCGCACGGAGCCCTCTTGCGTGCACTGCGTGTGCACCCTGATGCGCCTGTGCACGTAGCTCCCGTGTGCGCACCTTCGGCTCCTCCTGCCTGCTCCCCGTGCTTGAACACCTCTTCACCGTGCGCCTGCACGCATAGCGCGCGACTGCGCATCTGCATGCATCTCTAGCGCCTGCGCGCACCTCTAGTGCGCGACTGTGCGCCTGCACGCACCTTCCCTAGCGTGCTTTCCAGCGCACTGATCGCGCACCTGTACGCATCTTCTGTGCGTGCTTGACAGTGCGTGTACTCGGACGGCTTCCCGTGAGCACCCTTAAGCCGTGACTCCGTCCTACACGTATTTCTAGCGCGCACACCGCATAAGAAATGGGTTTGGTTGCTTGAAGTCTACACACGCAACTAAACCTATCTATGTCCGTGTAGACAATCTTATTCTCAATCTACTACTCTAGTTTTTGGTTACAAGTATGTCAGAAAGCAAGGCAGATATCCCATCTGTAGGCGCATTTCGAGGTCCAACGCCAATTGTGAAATTGGATGGTTCGAACTATGAACTGTGGGCAATGCAGTTCATGAGTATGATGAAGTTAACCGGTAAGAAAGACATTCTTACTGAAGAAGAGCCTGCTGAGAAGATTGGAGTTAATGCCTCGTGGGAGGCAGATGATGCATATGCCAAAGTTTGGCTATCCGGAACTCTGGCAATCGAGATTGCCAATGATATTCTTCACCAACCCACAACCAAAGATATGTGGGATATTCAAGCCGCCACATATTCTCAAGCAAAGAACGAGACAAAGATTCTGCAGCTCCAGCATGACATATTCACTATCAAGCAGAATGGACGTCCTCTACACTCACTATACACATCCTTGAGAGGGATGTTCGAGAAGCTGTACTGCTTTATGCCCCTGACTGCTACACCAGAGCAACAGAAGACCTACCAGAATGCCACTATGGTAGGAGTTTTTCTCGCTGCCCTTGATCCCGAGTATGAGGCAGCACGGTCTCAGATCTTAGCAGACTCTACTATTCCTCCTATGGAAGAAGCCTTCCACAGGTTGAGCCGGATCACTGTTCCATCTACGGCGACGAATCAGACTGCTTCAACCATGGCTGTCAACCGAGGCCGTGGAGGTCACCATCATACACGCGGCCGTGGCCCTCGTGGTAGAGGAGGCCGTACTCGGCCAACGTGTACCTACTGTCATCGCACCAGACATACTGAAGACACATGCTATTTTAAGCATGGTTTCCCTGCATCTGCACAAGTCGCTGAGCAGATAGAGTCTCCATCTGCTGCTTCTTTGGATCAGCGCTTTGATGATCTTGTTGCCCGTCTAAGGGGCATTATTCCTCCATCTCATCCAGCATCCACTCCTGAGAGCCATCCTGATGTTGCTACATCCGCTTCTGCTTCTGCCAGTACATCAGGTAGCACACATGCATTTACTAGTAGTGGATCAGATACTTTAGCTTGGATTATAGACTCTGGCGCCACACATCACCTATGTGGCGATCAAAGTCTACTTACAGGATACAGACAGATCCCCCCAGGTCGAACAGTGGTCAGTGCTAATGGCAAGGTTGCAGAAGTCGGCAGTCGGTACTCGATCGGCAGGGTCACTGACTAAGGATTAATCGGCAGTCGGGAGAGTAATCGGATTTAGTCGGGCATTAGTCGGTTTTGATTTTTTTTAATTATTTTTAATATATAAATCTAATTTTAATATATATACTATCATTTATCTTCATAATTTTAACAAATTTAATATTTTCAAGAGCTTAAGAAAATACATCAAGAGAAGGAAAAATGAAGGAAGTTAAGATCTAACATTCAAAATATTTGGGTACATAACACTAGCAAATGTTCAAAAGCACACACAACATGTCCAAAAAAATACTACAAGTATGAAATGTTCAAAAGCACATACAACATGTCCAAAAAAATACTACAAGTAGGAAATGTTCAAAAGCACATACAACATGTCCAAAAAAATACTACAACATGTCAATCGAATCAATCCTCAATGTCATTATCCAAGTCCATCTCTTCTTCTTCTTCGTCGTCGTCGTCATCATCATCTTCTTCTTCTTCTACTTCTTCTATATCATCAAGATGTAACTCCTCGTTCTCATTCATCGGCGTAGCATTGGAGCTCGAAGATGAAGCTCCCTTGCTACGGTCAACTCGCTGGCTCCTTCTCGGTTCCAAATTCTCTTCAGCACCACTAGCATGTGCTACATCACTCCATGTCAATCCGGAACCTGGAAAAACCTCCTCATCATGAGCATCCACACCTCCAGTCCATTCAGCCATGTATGCACGATAACGAGATGAGATAGGATCTTTTTCTTTTTCAACTCGACGTTCCCGCAGGTTTGAATTGAAACGAACATACACAAGATCATTCAGCTTCTTCGTCTCCAATCTGTTCCTCTTTTTGGTATGGATCTGAACATCAAAATTCAAATTTTAAATTTATATCAATTACTACGTTATACTTTACTATTAGTAACCAAATTTGGTCGATGGAATGGAGTCATTACCGAGTCAAAGGTACTCCAGTTACGCTCACATCCGGAGGATGAAGACGTCAAGCTCAAGATCTTGATGGCCATGGCTTTCAAATGAGGCGTGTCATCTCCATGATTATGCCACCAGTTAGCTATTTAAATAGAGAATTCATCAATATAAATATAATATAATATTGCCAAAGAGAGAATTGTCCAGCATGAAATACCTGGGTCATAATTGTTGTCATTTGTCATCCTCTGTCTCACAGCTAAATGCTTGCCAAAATCACCGCGACCAAGTCTGTATGCCGGAAGCTCGTCCCTGGTAATTGCATCTTGTACATCCAAATCTGGATAAAATCTTTCCATGCACTCCTTAAACCCTCTCCTCACCACAACATCCGGATCATCACGAGACTCGGTGTAGAAGAAAAATGGGTTCAAGTAATAAGCCGCTAGATGCAATGGAGTATCGAGTCTCCCTTTGGTCTTGGAGGTAACAACATCCACAAAAAATTTGTAAGATGACTCCACGCTATTGAATGATGCAATTATCTCTCGTTTGGCCTCTTCAAGCCCTCCGTACACAAAACCCATAGATGGACGTCGATCTGCGTCAACAACACACAATAAACGAACCAATGAAGTGAAAACTCGGACGGCGTGTGCAATGTGATTCCAAAATGTAAGGTCATCAAAGAGCTTCCTGTCGACTTCCACGTATCACGATGACATTGCAAGTCATCGTGCATTTTCTTCACCGCATCCTTCAGAAGTGGACCACTAAGCTCATACCTCGTGGGAGTCTTTAGTCCAGGCCCATACTTCCCAATCGCCTCCACCATCTGCATGAAGGGCTTCGTCGTCAGTGCATTAAAAGGAATCGCCGATGTATATGCCCAGTTGGCTATATACGGGGTGACCCTATCACGATGCTCTTTGGAGAATGCATCTTTTATGGTCATCTGACGCGATGAACCTTCCAATGCGACATTCTGCTCCAACGAGTCGGATGCTCGTGGTCTCTTCGCCGAACCCACATCTCCAGTGATATCAACATCATCTCTCAGCTCTTGAACATCAACGGCTTTCTGGCTCTTCTTCCTTGCAACGTCATCAAGATATGCGATCATCTTCTTCTTCGTATCTTCGTCCACCTTTGGACATGCAGCCACGTTGCCTCTACGGTGTGCTAGATGTTGCTTGAACCTGTACACACCTCCCTTGACAACCTTCTTGCACAATCTGCAAGTAACTGTATTCGGATCTGTACGGTTCGAAAGATAACCATATTGCCATGCATGATCAGTTGATCCTGGAGGCACGTAAAAAGACGAGTCGCTACCAGAAGCGACGTTCGCGGGTGGTGTATCCATCTACATAATCACAAACTCAGAAATTACTAATCAAGTAATCATCAAACACAAGTATCTAATTAACAACAAGTATCTAAATTAACTAACCATTTGGAATAAGAAATAAAAACAACCTAAGAAAAACAAAAAAAGATGAAACCTAACCTAACATTGTTACTGGCTAACAAGTAACAATAACATATTAACATGATAACATCTAAGTTCAACATCATCAACCTAAGCAATTCTAAGCAACTACATGTCAACTTCTTACTTCTAAGATCAACCTAAGCAAAATGAAATGAAGAAAAAATAACCTAACAATTCATATTTGCTAACAATAACTTATAACACATTAACATTTATCCTCAACATTATCAACCTATAAAAAAGTAGAAGAGAAAACAAAAAATAATCAAAAATAAAAAAACCTAACTTACAGTGCGTACGGCGAGGCGCAAGAGGCGTGGGGGCGGCGAGGCACTGGAGGCGAGGGGGCGGCGAGGCGTTGGAGCAGCAGCTTGGAGGCGTCGGGGCGGCGACTCCTGAGGGCGGCGCCGGCGAGGCGAGCGGCGATGGGGTCGGGGGTATCGAGAGAGCGAGGGGGGTCGGGTGTTTCTGGGGTTTTCGAGCGAGAGGGGGTCGGGAGGGTTTCTGGGGGCGAGAGGTTACTGTTAGACAATAACCCTCGAAAGGGCTAAGTTATTTGGTATTCGGATCCGGCATGGATCCTTATGTAATAATCGGCTGATTACTCGGCCGCCTCAACCGACTAATCGGCCGCCTAGTCGGGCTCGACCGACTATAGGCCGAGTTAGCCTATTCAAGTCGGGCACCCCCCCGATTCGCATAGTCGGTCCGACTAGTCGGTCTAGTCGGCCGACTTTTGCAACAGTGGCTAATGGCACACATTCCCCGATTATTGGTCAGGGGGAGACTAGACTGACACCATCGATGCAGCTCAAGAATGTGTTACATGCACCTTATTTTTCAATGAATTTATTATCTATCAGCCAAATTACAAAAGATTTACAATGTCGGGCGATTTTTGATCCATCTTCTCTTGTTTTTCAGGACATCCTCACGGGCAACGTGATTGGACGTGGCTATGAGTAAGGAGGCCTATATCGCCTATGTCAGACTTCTTTTGCTGGCACCTCATCTCTACCTACTGGACCTGTTTCTCCTCTACTATGGCATCTGCGCTTTGGACATCTGCCTCTTCAGAAGTTGCATCGTGTGTTACCCCAGGTTTTACCTCACACATCTATCCAGTGTGAGACGTGTCAGTTGGGAAAGCATCATCAGTCTACCTTTCCCAGTCGTCAGTGTCGGAGTAGTACCTTCAATTTCGAGTTATTTCATATTGATATCTGGGGTCCGAGTCGTGTTCCTGACCATCAGGGACACCGGTTTTATATAGTTATTGTGGATGACTTCTCTCGTGTGTCATGGGTATTTTTGATAAAGAATAAATCTGAAGCAGAAAATATTATTATCAATTTTCTTAATGAGATTCGTAATGTTTTCTCCACATCTGTTAAAATTGTGAGATGTGATAATACCCTGGAATTGTGTACTCATGTCCTATCCAATTATTTCTCATCCCAAGGGATTATCCACCAGACATCCTGTGCCTATACCTCCCAACAGAATGGGATCGCTGAAAGGAAACATCGCCACTTACTAGATGTCACCAGGTCACTTCTTATACAGAGTCATGTTCCTTATTCGTACTGGGGTGACGCAGTTCTTACAACATGTTACTTAATCAATCGTATGCCGTCATCTGTTCTAGGTGAAAAGATTCCTTTTTCCCTTATCTTCCCTGATAAAGACCTATTTTCTCTTACTCCTCGTGTGTTTGGTTCGGTTGCCTTTGTCCACCAGTCGTCTCTAGGTACTGACAAGCTCTCTCCTAGGGCTGTCATGTGTGTGTTTGTTGGGTACTCCAGAACTCAGAAGGGGTACAAGTGCTATGATCCATTGCGCAGGCGGTATCTTGTTAGTTCAGATGTTACATTTTTTGAATCCGTCATGTATTTTTCATCCTCAGGTGATTAGTTGACACCTCCAGCTACTACCGATGCTATCTATGTGCCACCACCATCACCATTACCACCATCACCACCACCACCATCATCTCCTTTATCATCATCTGCACCTCCTATTACTATACCTGTTTCACCACTACCATTTCATTATACCCGCAGGCCTGCTCCAGCTCATGGTCATGACTCATCAACTAGCTCGCCTGAGGTATGTTTTGAAGATATTACTATTGATGGATCTAATGATGTTTCTGAGCAGGATGTGTTGCAGAGGACAGACGAGGACACACCTGACTTAGATGTTCCTATTGCTATGCGCAAGTCGAAGCGAAGCTGCGCCAAATATCCGTTAGCAGCTTCTGTGTCATTTGAACGACTATCTGGAGATTTCATGAACTTTGTAGTCGCCTTGTCAGCTGTAGATATTCCACGGAGTTACCAAGACGCTCTGAAGGATAGCAGATGGCGTCTAGCGATGGAGGAAGAAATGACAGCACTCCAGTCTAGAGGAACGTGGAGTCTGGTTCCTATACCTGCTGACGTGTCACCTGTGAGCTGCAAGTGGGTATTTACAATCAAGCAGAATGCGGATGGCGATATTGACAGGTACAAGGCTCGCCTTGTTGCTCGTGGCTTTACACAAACATACGGGGTGGACTACCTTGATACTTTTTCGCCAGTGGCCCGCCATTCTACTCTACGGATCTTGCTGTCAGTTGCGGTTACCCGCGAGTGGCCTCTGTATCAGTTGGACGTCAAGAATGCATTCTTATACGGTGATCTCCAGGAGGAAGTCTACATGCAACAACTACCTGAATTTACTGTTGAGGGGGAGTGTTCCAAGGTGTGTAGACTTCATAAGGCTATCTATGGCCTTAAACAGAGCCCCACCAGAGCGTGGTTTCAGAAGCTCTCAGACCTCTTTGAAAAACAGGGATACAAACGTTCGAATGCTGATCATTCCTTGTTTGTACAAAAGACTTCCAGAGGCACCCTTGCAATCATGGTCTATGTAGACGACATCTTAATTACATGCGATGATGTACAAGGAATAAAGGTAGCAAAAGACATGATGGGGCGTGAATTTGTTACAAAGGACCTTGGGGTTTTTAGATATTTTCTGGGACTGGAGTTTGCCAGAAATCCGTATGGGCTAGTAATGTCTCAGAGAAAGTATGTTACTGACCTGTTGTGTGAACCCCTCAGAATCCGGGTACCCGTTTACGCGCAATTCGCAAGATATCATTCATGTTTAATCGCACAAGTCGCAAAATACAGGGAAAATTTTTTTTCTATGACATTCATTCTCAATATCTGACCACAAGTAAAAGAGACAATATGGCACCAAAATTCTTTTCATTAATATTTACAACATGTACAAGCATATTCCATGTTACAACATATATCCCAAAATGTGATACAAAAGAGATAACATTTACATCATTATCTGGACAAAAACTGAGACAAAGTAATTCATACCAACGGGTATAAACTCGGTCTCCAGGAAGCATGTATAGCTACTGAGCTGCAGGCTGTTTGCCTGCCAAACATGTTAGGAAAGAAAAGGCGTCAGCGGTTGCTGGTACCTCCCAAAAACTTATATAAAATAACAGGCATTTATTATTTACAAAAGAAAGCAGGTAGAGAGGCGAGAACAACTCAAATTAAACTTTATTTCTACTTTGCAATGAAGAAGGTTTTTCAGGCTACTTGTAAGCATCTCAATTGTTTGTCCCATACCCCAGCATTTCCTACATGTGACATATTTTATAGTACTTGAGTATTCATGAGTATCTGAGTGTAAGCACACATCTATTCCTAGATCACGTTGTTGAGTGATAATGGAAAAGTTATGATTTGGAAAGATCTATTAATTTATTTAAATTATTGGGTAGAGAGAATGGTCATTTCCTACTAACCCTAACTTTTGATCGTAACTTCTCAACTCTTAATTTCAATGTTTCAGATATAATCCAGATGGTGTAGATGCATATATGGATGATATAGATGTAGAATCGCCATGTCTGTTGGCGAAGTAACTCAAGCGGTGAAGAAGCCTACAAATGGCTCTTCCGTCTCGCCCTCTAATTGGAAGCGCGGTCCAATAGAGGGATAGGTCTATTCTCCAACTACGCCACTGAGACGGGTGAGAGTGACTCCCTAGAAAAGTCGCTCTAGAAAAACAGCCCGACTAGTACGGGCAACCGAGCTCGTACGTAAAGCTGAAAAACCAGGATCCCCCGCCTGGGCATCCTAAAACAGGGTCAGCGGAACTGGTCTAAAGTCTGGATCCCAACGAGGCGTAAAACACTGCGAGCTCGCGTAAAAACCGTGTAAAAGATTGGAATCCTAGACCCGCGCACTTGGCGGCCGCTGCCCTAACTGGGCTTCCTATTCTTCCGCCCAGTTGAGAGTCACCGCGCTCTCGCACGATCATGTGTAAAAAGTTCATCATGACCGGCTCAATATCATTATTATCACTTATTCTCCATTACGTGTCCAGATCCTCAACTACATTAATCTCAGTTATGGTGAACCTTATAGATCTAGACATTTTGTCAATACCTCTTATCAGTGGTGATCTAATGATAGTAGATTATGCTAAAAGGATTATCTTATAAAGCTAATTAGTCCTTGGAACATTCGCTGCAAAGTATATCTTGTCTAGATTGGTATAGAAAGGAACCTTGACAGAACTTACGATAAGATCAAACTTCAAACGATGGTTAGTGTGAGTTTTCTATGGTCAGGTGGTCTCCCTATTATAGATCCAAAATATGAACCGCTCACACCCTTCCTTACCAAGCATTAATATGTGTTTCCATAACACCGGAGTGATCAAATCTGTTGCAAGGTATTAGTTCTTGAAGATGCGAATAAAAGGAATGAGAGGGAAACACTTGTAAATTTGATTGAGTGATAAAAGAAAGTGATGAATATGAAAGTTGCTGTTACATACTAAAGTTATAATTTCCTATTGGGTATATTATTTGGGTAGTCAAGGCAGAACCTGGAAATCGTAATATTATAAAAGCAATACAAGTAGGTACCTTCCGATTAAAATGTTAGCGAATAAAATGAAAACATGATTTCTAGAGGTTATAGTTCCTTAATGAAACTGACGAAAGTATAAAAGTGTGAAATAACTAATCCATTGTATCGGTCAACCCTGGTTAATTATCATTCTAATGATTGTTCCGACAAGAAACTAATTAAGTGTGATTTATGTATTTCATCTATAGATTTTACAATATGACCATAGTATGATTAGGGGGAAAATGATCATTACTTGCACTACAGAGTAGTGATTTATGAAAATTCAGTGAGCCATCAAAAATGTTTACGGATGGAACTCATAAAGTGATTAACAAAATTAATTTATGGTAAAGTAAAATATCGGATGAATAACAGAAAAAATGTTTTAGGGTTCTGTTAATCTTGTTTTAAATCAAGATTTGAGATGCTGTAATGTAATGCAGTAGTATTATAAACATTATGTAATTGACTTATTTTAGATGTAGTAGTACTTGTGAAATAACTTTATCTTAAGTTTCTCTTGCATCATCAAGTACGTCAGAATGAATAGGAATTTGTAATATCAAACATGTCCATTAAAGTTAAAACTAACAGAAACTAACTTTACTTCTAACAAGAATTACAAGAACTAAAAAAAATGGTTTAATCCCTTTCTTGATGATAGTACTACCAACATATTACACGGTCAACTCATTTAATATTTTACTGTACCAAAGGATGTATAAATTTCAATCTCCTATAATTTAATTCATTTAATTTCTAAAGTTTGCTTCCAAATCAACTGAACATCAATAATCAGGAGATCAAAATGTGTAGGATAACTTAGATAATAGCAAGAGGAGAACAGAATGGTACATGCATGGCAGCAAAGGTGCTAGAGGATGTACCTTAAACTTGAAATTAGAGCATGCAAGAAAAGGAATGGCTGCTGGTCAAATGCTGTTGTAGAGATTTTGAAGATACGAGGAATAGCTGGATCTCTATTCGATGGAGACTTGGGAATTCACGAGAGATGAGAGGGGAATTTTGGGAGGAAAGATGGAGAGAGATTACCGTGCGGGAATTGGAATTTAGGAAGAAGAGGATGGCTTTTAACGATGATGTTTAAGGGTATTAAAGAGAAGGGAGTCTAATTACGGCTGGAATGGAGTTTTAACGAGGTAGCTGTGGGTATTTATAAGGGAAGAGATGGGCTTGTGTGCAGCCAAGTGGGGAAAGAGAAAGCCCTACGTGGAAGGGAACAAGAAGCTGTCTGCCGCATATCTGAAATAGTATATATTTTTTTTCAATCAAACAGTTCTCATTAATACTGTAGCAGAGTCGTTGAATTTTTCTTGTTATTATTATTATTAAACTTTCATTATAGGATATATTTTTAAATGGACCGTATTCGCATCCCGAGCTTTCGATTTCGTCACGCAATATCTTGTTTTGATCGTCTCTGGACGACGATCAATATGAGTATAATATTGATATACTTTTGATCGGGTTTCGAATACCCGAAATTTTCGGATACGGCTTTTGTTTAAGACTATATTTCGTAATTTAAAATATCATTTGACCTCCGATTGACGAACGGTCGATTCCGTTGGTCTTCTTTCGTCGAATCGGATCTCATGACGGTCTCGGTTTGTTTCGCGGTTTCCGAATTTGCGTCGCGGCTTTTCACGGCGCGCGGTACGGATTGACCGATTCTGGGTCGATTTCTCCCGAACAACTTTTGATTCACGATTAATTGATCGTTTTAAGTTGTTTAGTATTGACCGATAACGTTTTTGGGTTCATTAGACCCAAAATCGGACGACTTCGGGTCTGATTGGAAACCAGATGCTACAAATATAAAAACCTCAATGGGAGTCTCGTCCTCGAGACTCGAGTTAAGGCTATTAGGTGTCTGGTTGGAAATTCATATGTCCATAAAAACCTCAAAGGGTTTTGAACCCATAAAAACCTCAAAGGGAAAACAAGCCATATATTTATAATGTATCTAATTACAAAAGCTTGTTTTGTTGATTACATCAGAATAGCTGCGGGTATCGTGCCCGCATGTCGGCTTCAGTTTCCCATGTCGCTTCCTTGACGCCGTGTCGGTGCCACAAAACCTTGACCAATGAAATCTCTTTGTTGCGAAGTTTCTTCACAGCACGGTCAAGTATCTGAACTGGCTTCTCCTCATAAGTTAGATCCGGCTCTACATCAAGATTCTCGTAACTGATAATGTGTCGAGGGTCGTGGACATACTTCCTCAGATTGGATATGTGGAAAACATCATGAATAGCTGAAAGATGTGGAGGAAGGGCTACTCGGTAAGCCACTTTCCCCACTCTAGCCAGAATCTCAAATGGACCCACATATCGCGGCGCCTACTTGCCACGAACACCGAATCTCTGCACTCCTTTCATGGGAGATACTCGCAAAAATACCCAATCTCCAACCTATAATCGATAGGAGCGTCATTAATATGAGAGTAATTTGGACATATATATATGTCATAGATGAAGAAGAAATAATTAGATTACCTGGAACTCTAAGTCTCTCCTCCGACGATCCGCATAGCTCTTCTGGCGGCTTTGTGTCGTCAGAAGCCTCCGCCTCACAAGATCAACAGCTCTCGCAGTCTCCTCCAAGAGATCCACTGAATATAAAGCATGATCACCTACCTCACGTCAACTGAGAGGTGTGAGGCATCTCCGCCCGTATAGGGCCTCGAATGGTGCCATGCCAATACTGGAGTGATAGCTGTTGTTGTACGTGAATTCCACCAAAGGCAAATGGTCCTTCCAGGACCCTTTCCACTCCAAAGTGCATGTGCGAAGTAGATCCTCAAGTGTCTGAATGGTGCGCTCACTCTGCCTGTCTGTCTGCGGATGATAAGCAGAACTCATCTTCAGCTCTGTCTGTAGTGCTGACATGAACTGATGCCAATAGTGAGATGTAAATCTCGAATCCCTGTCAGACACCACCTCTCGTGGTATACCATGCAGCATGATAATGTTCTGCACATAGAGCTTGGCCAACCTAGATGGAGTATAAGTCGTGTGGACAGGTATGAAATGGGCTGACTTGGTCAACCTATCAACAACGACCCATATAGAATCATGGCCACCTGGCGTCTTCGGTAATCCTGTGACAAAATCCATAGAAATGCTCTCCCATTTCCACTCGGGAATGGGGAGAGACTGCAGTAATCCTGGCGGTCTCCTGTGCTCAGCCTTGACCATCTGACAGGTCATGCATCTGCTAACATGTAGTGCCACATCGCGCTTCATCCCATCCCACCAGAAATGTCGACGCAGATCACGGTACATCTTCGTACTGCCTGGATGGATAGATAACCGTGAACTGTGTGCCTCATCGAGAATGTCTCTGCGAAGCTGCTCGTCATTGGGTACAACGACCCAAGGTTCAGGAAAGCGGTATGCGTATGCGTTCGGTCAGGTCACTGAATAGCGATTAAGCGGTATGCGGGGGCATATGCGGGGTATATGCGGTTCTACGCGGTTTTCTAATTTTTTATTTAAAAATAAATAAATATATGCAAAAGTGACTACAACTGAACAAAAATTATGTATAATTGTGGTCCAACAGAAGTTCTAAGAAAATGACTTTCATATATAGCTCAAAACAGTCTCTATCAACAAATATTAATGCTTCAATAGAAAAGTTAGCAGACATAATAATTGACAACAATCACCAAAATATTTAAGTTTCCAAAAGAAAACTGAAACACAAATAGCATTAGTAGAGTACTAATTAAAATAGCATAAGAAAACAGAAATGTTCAGGCGATAATATTCTACATATTACAAAGAAATCCTAATCCATGTCATCATCAAATTCCACTTCGGTATTGTCTTCATCATCTTCACTTTCTTCCTCAAATGGGAACTCTTCCTCATTTAAGCCCGGCGACGAGGTTGAACCAGTAGCATGCCTTTGGCTTCTTCTATGTTGTATCAAATCTTCTGCACCAGTTGCATCAGCCACTAGGTTCCACGTCAACCCCGATCCTTGGAATACCTCATCTTCTTCATCTCCCCCACCAATCCAATCTCTCACGTGGGTTCTATCATTTGTGGCAAATGGATCACTACGTTTTTTAAGATGGCGATCTCTCAACTTGGCGTTGAATCTGACATACACCAAGTCGTTTAACCGCTTGAATTCAAGTTTGTTCCTTTTCTTCGTGTGAATCTACAAAATAAAGAAAAACATATCATTTACCACCTCATTAATGATGCATAATATTTGACATGTGTGGCATCAATTTTACAGTCTTACCGCCTCAAAAGTGCTCCAATTCCTTTCACAACCCGAGGAAGAGGCTGTCAACTTTAGAACTTTCATTGCCATTTCTTTCAAATGTGGAGTTTCCATGCCATGCAATCCCCACCAACGGGCTATTTATAAAAACAAATAAGTAATAATAGTTAAATATATAAGTCTATGAAACGTAATGAGATAAATAGTAATACTTAAATATATAAGTGTATGAAATCTAATGAGAATTTATACCTGGATTGAAATCGTCATCAATGATGGACCTCTGTTTGACAGCCAAAGGTTTGCCAAATGATCCTTCTGCCCTTTCATATAATGGCAATTCCTTCCTAGTGATGATATCTTGGATATCTAAATCAGGATAGAAAATATCCATGCAATCCAAGAATCCCTTCAGAGCAAGACCTTCCCTCTGGATTTGATCATTGTCCCTATAAAAGAAATAGGGATTCAAAAAATATGCAGCAAGGTGAAGGGGGCTATCCAACCTCCCTTTTGACTTTGAATCAACAGCATCAACAAAATATTTGTAAGATGCTTCCACATCTTTGAAAATGCTCATGATCTCCTTTCTTGCATCTTGCAATTCACCGTATACAAACCCCATAGCTGGTCTCTTATCTCCATCAACAATTCGCAAAACATGTACCAATGGAGAAAAGATCTTCAAGGTCAAAGAGACTTGAGCCCAAAATGAAGGACTCAGAACTATGGCCGAAGCCATTTCCCCCTTCTTCGTCTTGTACCATTTACACGCTCTCCATTCATCAGAAGAAAACATAAGCCTCAACTTGTCCTTCTTGTCCATCACTGATTGCAAGGTGAGATATGTGGTAGCAAATCTTGTTGTACCTGGCCTCACTATCTCCCCCTTTTGCGTAAACTGTCTCATCAAACTCAATGTTTTTGCATGACTGTATATGAAGACAGTTAATGTCCTTGCCTTTGTAATTGCAGCTTTCACCTTGGACTCTTTACCGATCTCCTCAAGCATAAGATCGATGCAATGTGCCGCACATGAACTCCAGAAGATCTGTGGGTACTTGATTCTCAAAATTCTGCCAGCAGCCATATTTGCAGATGCATTGTCTGTCACAACTTGGACTACATTGTCGGGCCCAACTTCCTCAATGGACTTATCCACTAAGGAAGCAATGTAGTCGGCAGTATGAGAATCTGCAGATGAGTCAATTGACTTCAGAAAACTGGTCCCAAGCTCACAGTTGACGCAGATGTTCATGATGCTCCTTCCCCTCCTATCAGTCCAAGCATCTGTCATAATGGAGCATCCAGAACTCTTCCATGAATTACGATGCCCTTGCAAGAATTCGTGTGTTTCCTTAACCTGTTCCTTCAAAAGTGTTTCTGTGAGCTCATAATACGTTGGAGGCTTGTATGACCTTCCATACTGCCCAATTGCTTCACACATTCGGAGAAAGGAGTCACTTTTGACAACATTGAAAGCAATGTCATTGTCATAGAAATACTTTGCCACGAATGAATTTACACGTGCACGTTCCTCCTTGGCAAATGTATCTTTGATTGTGGATTGGCGGAGATTCTCTACATGCTCATCTTCTGCTAAAGTACGGGGCCTTTTCCCATCCCTCTCTTCATCAAGCAAGGGCTGATTCATCTTGATGGAGACTTGCCCTTGAATGTCTTTCATCCTCATGGTCTTCTCATTCCTTTTCACTTTAATTTCCTCCATGTTGTCCATGATTTCTTTCTTCACCTCAGGAGTCACTTTGGGACAAGATGCCGTATTACCTTTAATATGCGCCAAATGTTGCTTCATGCGGTTGATTCCTCCAGTCACAACCTTCCGACATAATCGGCAAGTGACCATGCCGGGAGTACTTGGATTCGCCAGAAAAGCATACTTCCATCCCGGATCATTGGATCCAGGAGGAACAAAAAAATCTGATGTATCACTCCTCTGAATAGGAGCCTCACTTCCGCTTCCAGCTCCAGGTGTAGGAGAAGAAGCGCTGTCAGATGGTAGTCTGGAGGCCATAGTTTCCTAACATTCAATCATAATCACAAAACATCAACAGTAAACACATGATAATGTTGCAGCTCTGAAATTTTAGGGACCTGAGCAATCAATATTTAATAAACAATCTGACATGAAGTACAACATAAAAAGAGTTTGATCATATAAAGAGTTTCTCATTCAGCATAAAAATATAAACAAAAACTTTAATATGCATATAAGGAGTTTATGTAAAAGGTGCTGTGCCATTGCCGCCGATCATTACCGGTAATGATCGGTGGGACTCTACCGATCATTACCGGTAATGATCGAGAATGATCGTGCTGTGCCATTGCCGCCGATCATTACCGGTAATGATCGGTGGGACTCTACCGATCATTACCGGTAATGATCGAGAATGATCGTGCTGTGCCATTGCCGCCGATCATTACCGGTAATGATCGGTGGGACTCTACCGATCATTACCGGTAATGATCGAGAATGATCGTGCTGTGCCATTGCCGCCGATCATTACCGGTAATGATCGGTGGGACTCTACCGATCATTACCGGTAATGATCGAGAATGATCGTGCTGTGCCATTGCCGCCGATCATTACCGGTAATGATCGGTGGGACTCTACCGATCATTACCGGTAATGATCGAGAATGATCGTGCTGTTCCATTGCCGCCGATCATTACCGGTAATGATCGGTGGGACTCTACCGATCATTACCGGTAATGATCGAGAATGATCGTGCTGTGCCATTGCCGCCGATCATTACCGGTAATGATCGGTGGGACTCTACCGATCATTACCGGTAATGATCGAGAATGATCGTGCTGTGCCATTGCCGCCGATCATTACCGGTAATGATCGGTGGGACTCTACCGATCATTACCGGTAATGATCGAGAATGATCGGGATGATCGGTGGGCCTCTACCGATCATTACCGGTAATGATCAAGGATGATCGATAATGATCGGTGGCGCTTCTACCGATCATTGCCGGTAATGATCGAGAATGATCGGGATGCCTCTACCGAGAATGATCGACGTTGATCGATGATGAGATTTTAGAGTACCTGTGAGGAGGCGGAAGAGACGGGAGGAGGCGGAGGAGTCCGGTGGAGGCGTTGGCGCTCGCGAGCCGAGTGCTGGTTAGGGGCGAAGGAGTGCACGAATCGACCTGGTGTCACGCTAGGAGGAGGCGGTGCCGCGGTGGAGATGGGAGGAGGAAGCAGCGTTGGGAGGCGACGAGGCAGAGGAGCTTGGAGGAGGTGGCGATGGAAACGCAGGGGGATCGTGGAGGCGTCGTGGGCTCGCACAGGTGCAGGAGGATCGTGGAGACGACGAGGCGGAGGAGCTTGGAGGAGGTGGCGATGGAGGCGCAGGGGGATCGTGGAGGCGTCGTGGGCTCGCACAGGCGCAGGAGGATCGGAGGCGACGAGGCGTTAGGGTATCTTCGAATCGGGTATCGGGGGAATAGGGGTTAGGGTATCTGGGTAACATGTGAAATCGGGTATGAGACTGGGTAATCGGGTAACGGGTCCGGATACACATCACAGCACGAAGCGGGCGCACGGTCCGCATATGCGGCCGCACAGCCCGCATATGCGGGCCGCATATGCGCACTAGCCGCATACAGGGGGGCTTCACGAATGCGGCGCGGTTAGGGGTCCGCACGCGCATATGCGGCCGCATATGCGGCCGCTTCAACCGATTTCGTGAACACTGCAACGACCCGTCCTGCTTTCCATAAAATAGACTCCATCACAACAAAGTCATCAAATTCGTCCTTGACGGCGCGCATGTATCTATCATGAATCCAAGGATCAGTCTTCTGGCCTTCTACAATACGATCCCACAGACTGCTGTATCGTGGAGGTACGGCGGTAGAAATGGATGCGCTCTCCTGAGGATGCCAATCTGTCAAAGATGCAAGCATATCCCATGTATATAACCAGTTCGCCGTACCATCAGCATGCGCTCTCCTGCTAAGTGCATCAGCCACCACGTTTCCCTTACCGGGATGGTAAGAGATCGTGCAATCATAATCCTTCAGCAACTCGAGCCATCTGCGCTGTCTCATGTTCAACTCCTTCTGATCAAAGATGTACTTTAGGCTCTTGTGATCTGTGAAAATCTCGAAATTCACCCCATATAGATAGTGGCGCCAGATCTTCAAGGCGAAGACAACTGCCGCCAACTCCAAGTCATGTGTGGGGTAGTTCCGCTCGTGCGGTCTCAACTGCCGTGATGCGTAAGCAATCACCTGACCTCTCTGCATCAACACTGCTCCTAGACCTTCTCCAGATGCATCTGTGTAAACCGCATAGTCCTGAGTGCCTGAAGGAAGAGCGAGAATAGGCGCTGTAGTCAACCTCTCCTTCAGTGTCCGGAAGGCCTGCTCACATGAATCGTCCCAAATGAATGGAACTCCCTTCCGCGTCAATCGTGTCAGAGGACGAACGATGCGTGAAAATCCGCCGACAAAGCGTCTGTAATAGCCCGCTAATCCGAGAAAGCTCCGAATCTGAGTGACTGTCTTGGGCTGCTCCCAAGACATAACTGCATCTATCTTCGCAGGATCAACCGCGATACCTGCCCCAGAAATGATATGCCCGAGAAACGAGACCTGGGATAACCAGAACTCGCACTTGCTCAACTTGGCATATAGCTTGTGCTCCCGTAATGTATCTAAGACGGTCCGCAGATTATTAGCATGATCCCCTTCATTCCGTGAATAGATGAGCACATCATCGATGAACACCACTACAAACTTGTCCAAGTATGGACGAAAGATACGGTTCATCGTATCCATGAAAGCCGCAGGTGCATTGGTGAGCCCAAACGGCATCACCACAAACTCGTAGTGTCCATAGCGAGTCCTGAAGGCTGTCTTCGGAATGTCCGACTCGCGAATCTTCAGCTGATGGTAGCCTGAGCGAAGATCGATCTTCGAGAAAACCGAAGATCCCTGGAGTTGGTCGAACAAGTCATCAATGCGCGGCAAGGGATAACGGTTTTTCACCGTTCTCTTGTTCAGCTGCCGGTAATCGATGCATAGTCTCATGGATCCATCCTTTTTCTTGACAAATAGAACCGGAGCACCCCAAGGTGAAGTGCTCGGCCTCACGAATCCCAAGTCAAGCAACTCCTGCAACTGTACCTTCAGCTCCCTCAACTCGGCTGGTGCCATGCGATATGGTGCCATCGAGATCGGCTGTGTATCTGGCAACAATGTGATCTCGAACTCAATCTCCCTCTCAGGAGGTAGCCCTGATAGCTCATCAGGAAATACGTCAGGGTATTCTGAGACTACTCGGATGTCCTGTATCATCGACTCCTGATCAGACACCTCCCGAACAAAAGCAAGATAGGAATCGCAACCCTGATCAACAAGTCGCTGGGCTCGCAATACTGAAATGTACTCCATGGTGGAGTCATGTGTAGTACCCTCAAACGTGAACTCGGGTAGATCTGGAATCCTGAAGACAACCGTCTTCCTAAAGCAATCAACAAGTGCATGATGAGTGGTTAGCCAATCCATGCCTAAAATCAAGTCGAACTCATCAAGTTGTAGGAGTAGACAGTCTGCGATCATCTCGTAACCGCCAATCAGTACGGGTAAGTGCCTGACTATCAGAGATATGACAAATAACTGGCCACCTGGCCCTCGGATGTGATATGGAGACGATAGCGTCTCTGCAACTCTATCTAAAGAAACAAGCAACCTCGAAGCAAGGAAAGAGTGTGTCGCGCCGGAATCAAATAAAACATGGAAAGGTCGGCCCAAGACTGAGACCATACCTTTCACTACAGTAGCGGCTGAACGTGCCTGCTCCTCAGTGACTGCGTGTAACTGCCCCTGCCTGGCTGACGCAGCACTAGATCCTGCCACACTCTGCGTCTGTCTCTGCTGCTGCGGTCGCCTGAAGTTGGAGTTCCTGCCACGGAAACTCCCTGAACGCTGTGTCTGAGGCTGTGGCTGAGAAGGCTGTGGCTGAGGCTCGCCAGAAGCCTGTGGGCACTGTGCACGGTAATGTCCCCACTCGTGACATCGGTAGCACCGGACTGGTCGAGTAGAGGGAGTAGCTGTGTCCGTGCTCTGAGCTAGTCCTGCAGGTGGTCTATCTGCTCGCTGCGACCCAGATGGTCGAGCGGACTCTGTACCTCGTCCGGCAAGTGCTCCTCCTAGAGTAGTCGATGGAGAAGAGCGAGCACTGCCAGAGAATGTCGAACCTGTAGGTCGGAACCGTCTGGCTGACCTCTGCTGCTGAAATGGTCGACGTATCGGCCCAAAATATCGCCGCGGTCTAGGCGGTGCTCCAGACGAGCTCCCGTAACGTCTCCCTCTGATGTCCTCGAACTTCTCCGCAGCATCGGTAGCCTCGGAGATAGAAGTGATATGCAGTCCAACCAGCTTCTCCTGCACCTCCTCTCGCATGCCGCCAATGAACTTCTCCAGATTCTCTTCTGGAAATGCGCCAGCTGCTCGTGTGTGTCGTGACAGCTCTGTGTATCGGATGAAATAATCTCTGGCGGTCATCTGTCCCTGACGAAGATCGGCAAACAATCGGCGCTGGGACTCCTTCCACTTCGCAGAAAAGAAGTGGGCTCTGAACCTCGTCACAAAATCGTTCCAAGTAGGCTCTCGGCCTAGCTCGGACACTACGGCCTCCCACCATCGCTCGGCGAAGTCTATCAGTGAATACTCTATGAAAGATAGCCACGTGTTTCGTGGCGCCTGAATCGCCCTGAGCACCTTCATTACTCTCTTCAGCCACTGCTCAGCGTCATCTGGTGGACCTGTGCCCTCGAACAAGGGTATGTTGGCCCGCTGAAAAGAAGTGAAGACTGACTGGTGCCTGTGAATGGCTGCATACTCGTGTGCATCCTCATCAGCAAAGTCAACAGGGTCCTGCTCCCTGTCTAAGTCTGCATCCTCCTCAGCTCCATGCTCTGGAATGTCCTCTAATGGATCGTCAGGATGAGGCTGCTCCACCTCAACGGACTGGTGCTGGTTTTGTCGTATCCCATCCTGGGATGGATAGTACGTGAAATCTGACAGGTCCTCAAATCTCATCTCCATGTCCGTCTGCCTGTCGGCAATCTCAGTCTGTTGGGCCAATATCTGCTCCTGCTGGCCTCTCATAGCAGCCTGCTGCTGCTGAAGATCGGTAAGTGCGCTCAGTATGCGTGCCAGCTGATCAGAAGTATCCTGACCTGGTCGAGATGCCATGGCTCTGCATGAGAACCATAATTAGTCATAAGGATGCCCTAGACAGATATTTATCATAAATGCTTTTCTCTTCTTGGGATATAAGATGAAAATTAATGAAATTGGTGACATCTGTGGTTATTGAATATGAATGTCATATTTCCCTTCTCGAACTCACGACAAGTCGGTAGACTGTCGCTATTCGAGAACTTAATGCGATCGGAATTGTAATACCGTGAACGTGCGTATCGGGGTACCTCTGCTCTGATACCAAACTGTAAACCCCTCAGGATCCGGGTACCCGTTTACGCGCAATTCGCAAGATATCATTCATGTTTAATCGCACAAGTCGCAAAATACAGGGAAATTTTTTTTTCTATGACATTCATTCTCAATATCTGACCACAAGTAAAAGAGACAATATGGCACCAAAATTCTTTTCATTAATATTTACAACATGTACAAGCATATTCCATGTTACAACATATATCCCAAAATGTGATACAAAAGAGATAACATTTACATCATTATCTGGACAAAAACTGAGACAAAGTAATTCATACCGACGGGTATAAACTCGGTCTCCAGGAAGCATGTATAGCTACTGAGCTGCAGGCTGTTTGCCTGCCAAACATGTTAGGAAAGAAAAGGCGTCAGCGGTTGCTGGTACCTCCCAAAAACTTATATAAAATAACAGGCATTTATTATTTACAAAAGAAAGCAAGTAGAGAGGCGAGAACAACTCAAATTAAACTTTATTTCTACTTTGCAATGAAGAAGGTTTTTCAGGCTACTTGTAAGCATCTCAATTGTTTGTCCCATACCCCAGCATTTCCCACATGTGACATATTTTATAGTACTTGAGTATTCATGAGTATCTGAGTGTAAGCACACATCTATTCCTAGATCACGTTGTTGAGTGATAATGGAAAAGTTATGATTTGGAAAGATCTATTAATTTATTTAAATTATTGGGTAGAGAGAATGGTCATTTCCTACTAACTCTAACTTTTGATCGTAACTTCTCAACTCTTAATTTCAATGTTTCAGATATAATCCAGATGGTGTAGATGCATATATGGATGATATAGATGTAGAATCGCCATGTCTGTTGGCGAAGTAACTCAAGCGGTGAAGAAGCCTACAAATGGCTCTTCCGTCTCGCCCTCTAATTGGAAGCGCGGTCCAATAGAGGGATAGGTCTATTCTCCAACTACGCCACTGAGACGGGTGAGAGTGACTCCCTAGAAAAGTCGCTCTAGAAAAACAGCCCGACTAGTACGGGCAACCGAGCTCGTACGTAAAGCTGAAAAACCAGGATCCCCCGCCTGGGCATCCTAAAACAGGGTCAGCGGAACTGGTCTAAAGTCTGGATCCCAACGAGGCGTAAAACACTGCGAGCTCGCGTAAAAACCGTGTAAAAGATTGGAATCCTAGACCCGCGCACTTGGCGGCCGCTGCCCTAACTGGGCTTCCTATTCTTCCGCCCAGTTGAGAGTCACCGCGCTCTCGCACGATCATGTGTAAAAAGTTCATCATGACCGGCTCAATATCATTATTATCACTTATTCTCCATTACGTGTCCAGATCCTCAACTACATTAATCTCAGTTATGGTGAACCTTATAGATCTAGACATTTTGTCAATACCTCTTATCAGTGGTGATCTAATGATAGTAGATTATGCTAAAAGGATTATCTTATAAAGCTAATTAGTCCTTGGAACATTCGCTGCAAAGTATATCTTGTCTAGATTGGTATAGAAAGGAACCTTGACAGAACTTACGATAAGATCAAACTTCAAACGATGGTTAGTGTGAGTTTTCTATGGTCAGGTGGTCTCCCTATTATAGATCCAAAATATGAACCGCTCACACCCTTCCTTACCAAGCATTAATATGTGTTTCCATAACACCGGAGTGATCAAATCTGTTGCAAGGTATTAGTTCTTGAAGATGCGAATAAAAGGAATGAGAGGGAAACACTTGTAAATTTGATTGAGTGATAAAAGAAAGTGATGAATATGAAAGTTGCTGTTACATACTAAAGTTATAATTTCCTATTGGGTATATTATTTGGGTAGTCAAGGCAGAACCTGAAATCGTAATATTATAAAAGCAATACAAGTAGGTACCTTCCGATTAAAATGTTAGCGAATAAAATGAAAACATGAATTCTAGAGGTTATAGTTCCTTAATGAAACTGACGAAAGTATAAAAGTGTGAAATAACTAATCCATTGTATCGGTCAACCCTGGTTAATTATCATTCTAATGATTGTTCCGACAAGAAACTAATTAAGTGTGATTTATGTATTTCATCTATAGATTTTACAATATGACCATAGTATGATTAGGGGGAAAATGATCATTACTTGCACTACAGAGTAGTGATTTATGAAAATTCAGTGAGCCATCAAAAATGTTTACGGATGGAACTCATAAAGTGATTAACAAAATTAATTTATGGTAAAGTAAAATATCGGATGAATAACAGAAAAAATGTTTTAGGGTTCTGTTAATCTTGTTTTAAATCAAGATTTGAGATGCTGTAATGTAATGCAGTAGTATTATAAACATTATGTAATTGACTTATTTTAGATGTAGTGTACTTGTGAAATAACTTTATCTTAAGTTTCTCTTGCATCATCAAGTACGTCAGAATGAATAGGGAATTGTAATATCAAACATGTCCATTAAAGTTAAAACTAACAGAAACTAACTTTACTTCTAACAAGATTACAAGAACTAAAAAAATGGTTTAATCCCTTTCTTGATGATAGTACTACCAACATATTACACGGTCAACTCATTTAATATTTTACTGTACCAAAGGATGTATAAATTTCAATCTCCTATAATTTAATTCATTTAATTTCTAAAGTTTGCTTCCAAATCAACTGAACATCAATAATCAGGAGATCAAAATGTGTAGGATAACTTAGATAATAGCAAGAGGAGGACAGAATGGTACATGCATGGCAGCAAAGGTGCTAGAGGATGTACCTTAAACTTGAAATTAGAGCATGCAAGAAAAGGAATGGCTGCTGGTCAAATGCTGTTGTAGAGATTTTGAAGATACGAGGAATAGCTGGATCTCTATTCGATGGAGACTTGGGAATTCACGAGAGATGAGAGGGGAATTTTGGGAGGAAAGATGGAGAGAGATTACCGTGCGGGAATTGGAATTTAGGAAGAAGAGGATGGCTTTTAACGATGATGTTTAAGGGTATTAAAGAGAAGGGAGTCTAATTACGGCTGGAATGGAGTTTTAACGAGGTAGCTGTGGGTATTTATAAGGGAAGAGATGGGCTTGTGTGCAGCCAAGTGGGGAAAGAGAAAGCCCTACGTGGAAGGGAACAAGAAGCTGTCCGCCGCATATCTGAAATAGTATATATTTTTTTTCAATCAAACAGTTCTCATTAATACTGTAGCAGAGTCGTTGAATTTTTCTTGTTATTATTATTATTAAACTTTCATTATAGGATATATTTTTAAATGGACCGTATTCGCATCCCGAGCTTTCGATTTCGTCACGCAATATCTTGTTTTGATCGTCTCTGGACGACGATCAATATGAGTATAATATTGATATACTTTGATCGGGTTTCGAATACCCGAAATTTTCGGATACGGCTTTTGTTTAAGACTATATTTTCGTAATTTAAATATCATTTGACCTCCGATTGACGAACGGTCGATTCCGTTGGTCTTCTTTCGTCGAATCGGATCTCATGACGGTCTCGGTTTGTTTCGCGGTTTCCGAATTTGCGTCGCGGCTTTTCACGGCGCGCGGTACGGATTGACCGATTCTGGGTCGATTCTCCCGAACAACTTTTGATTCACGATTAATTGATCGTTTTAAGTTGTTTAGTATTGACCGATAACGTTTTTGGGTTCATTAGACCCAAAATCGGACGACTTCGGGTCTGATTGGAAACCGGATGCTACATGTTGAGTGAAACAGGAATGCTTGGTTGCCGACCTGCTACCACACCAATGGACCTTAGTATGAAGCTATATGATGATGATACGGAGGCGGTGGATAAGAGAAGATACAGAGAATTGGTGGGCAAACTTCTGTATGTCACTATCACTAGGCCCAACATATCCTTCTCAGTGAATCGGGTGAGCCAGTTCGTGGAGCAACCACGCCAGGTTCATATGGATGCTGTACACATGATACTGATATACCTTAAGTCTTCTCCAGGTGCAGGTTTGCTGTTCAAGAAGGGTAAAGCGATCTCTATCTGAGCTTGTGCAGATGCAGACTATGCAGGGTGTCCCAATGACAGAAAATCTACGTCTGGGTTTGTTGTATACATTGGAGATTCCCTAATCTCATGGAAGAGCAAGAAGCAAACCGTCGTAGCGCGGTCTAGTGCTGAGTCTGAATATAGAGCTATGGCCCAGGTTAGCACAAAAATGATGTGGGTAATAGCCGTGCTTACAGATTTACATATAGATGTTCTACTTCCTATGGCACTAGAGTGTGACAATCAGGCGGCTTTGTTTATTGCAAACAATCCAGCATTCCGTGAACGAACCAAGCACATTAAAGTTGACTGTCACTTTATACGTGATATGATCCAGAAGGGATTCATTGCTACATCCCATGTCAATTCAGAGAATCAAACTGCAGATATCTTCACCAAGGCACTACTACGAGGCCCGTTCCAGAAGTGTGCATCCAAGCTGAGCATGATTGATATCTATGCTCCATCTTGAGGGGGAGTGTTAACATATATTAGTCAATTCCGTGTCTTTTAGTTATTTCCTGTTCCTGCCGTCCTCTTTATGTAATTTATCCATAGGCTACTCTCCTATATAAGAGAGCCCAGGGCTGATGGAATAAACATGCTCTTTTATTTTTTCCAACAGAACTGATTGTGGAACTTTGTCTTTAAGGTGAAAAATATCATATATCTCCGCAACTTTCGGTACTCTATTACAGACTTCCAAGTATGGATCGAAATATCACAATATATCAATATTGATATGGTGGCGATATTTTCAACGAAATGGCAATGTCCTTATTTTTTTCGATCCTAGCTTCACAATTGTGCGTTGAAATGAATGATATTTTGGCGATATATTGTCGATATATGGTTGCTATATTGTATCGACACCATGTTGATTTGGTGTCAATATCAGTAATTAAAACCTTGCTTCCAAGCATCACGAGGACCTACTTGGATCATCACCCACTGGCTCTCAATTTCCTACGAGGAGATAAGTGCTTAGGTGAAGCATCATAGAACTATCACGCAAGATGAGATTACCAAGGAGCACCGACTACACTAGAGTATTATCCTAGACGAAGACAAGAAAAGTGAAATCTGGTGGAGATAGAGGCCACAACAAACCTAACTGAATGGAGATGATGCCTGTACACTCGAACAATGCTTTGTTAATTAAGGGGTTTTAACATGACATTGCAACCTGAATTAAGCGGTCAAATTTGAAATTTGTGTAACTATATGTATATGGAGTACTTGGGCTGCACACATGGAGTACTCAAAATATTGCCCAAGTTTCCACCCTAAACAACAAAGAAAATGCCGATAAGTCTCTTTGTCATTTTTGTTTTTATGCTTTTTTATAATGTGTTTTTCAAAATACAATAAGAAAAGAGGACAGATATCTACAAATTTAGGAAAATGCAAATAAAACACTGACATAATACCTATATTTTTATTCAATTTCCACATTTTATGATTTTTCTAATAAAAGCATCCAATTTAGGTGTGAAATTTCAGTGCATGTGCACCTTTTGACCATGGAGAAAGAACTTACTCAAAATTTCTAAGACAAAATTTCTCTGATGAATTTTGGAATATGAGACAAGTAGCACACACTATGAACTTTATTTTTTTCCTCATTCTTTATTCAATGGTCAAAATGACATGATTTTTTTGCTGTCTCTAAAATAGTAGTTCTTATCACAAGAGTCTAAAGCTCATCTTTTTCATATACGATATTTGTTATATGTAGAACTTATCACAAAAGTCTAAAGCTCATATTTTTCATTTACGATTTTTGTTTTAGACATCAACAACCCTCATAATCGCATAAATATATAAGAAGATGTCTTTATAAACTCAATGGTCAAGATGATTGATGGAGATTTTGTTTAAAATATCTATGCCAACATCCACAAGTACGCATTCACAACAAACATCATCAATTCCATTTTCATCCATTCATCAGTTCCATGGAATACTCAAGTCAACCATTCTTGTATTAGCATCTTGAACATAATCTTATGTTGACGACTGCTTGCCGTTATGAGAAAAAAAGATGTTCTACATGGAACACCATCCATATTCAACTAGAAAAGCCAGGTTGAAATAATACACCGAGTAACATAAATAAGATGCAAAAAGAGACCTAATGTGAAAGAGCTTCACTACCTTTAGTTAGAGATGCAGCTCGCATTGGTGTCGTGGTTGTATGCGTCCCCAAGAAAATGATGAATTTATGGAGCAGCTTCTTCTCTTTGGGCATGCATTCTCCTCGATGAGAGGAGCACGACACTCGTGAGCAAAAGCATTATCGGAGCTCTATGTGTTGCACATGGTCGGAAAATGGCATAGGTGACTTGGTTCTCTTCAATTTTCAGTAGTAGCTTTGACAACAATCATTGAAATCCGGTGCTGTCACCACCTGGATCTTTAGCGTTTGTCGAATGTGGGCTTGAGCGGAGGCTCATGGGATGCTCTTGAACTTCATTCACTACGTGCGAGAACAAAGGGACACTTAAGGGCTCTGGATTTTCTGGTAAAAAAAGAAATGGACGGGCATAAAAGCATATATATAGTGGAGGGTCCTGTGGAGGTTCCGGTGGCTGTGGAGATGGAGGGGGAGTCTGGAAGAAGATCAGCAAAGAGGTACAAGAGGAGGAACAGGTCGCGTTCGCAGGCGGGGGAGACTCAGACCTGCTTCACTCTGAAGGAGGCGATGGCGGAGGCTGCTGGCGTGGTTCGGTCAGGTGGGTGCTTAGACAGTTCCTTATGAAGGTGCTATCCTGGGATGTGCGGGGGCTGGGAGATGCTGACAAGCGGAGGGCGTTGGGTGCAAGGTTCTTGGAATGGAGGTGCGATGTGGTGTTGCTGCAGGAACCAAGCTTCGGGAGATGGGGGAAGCTCTATGGCGATCGTTTGGTGCAGGGAGCCTGGATGAATTTCATGCTCTGGATGCGGAGGCACAACGGGTGGTCTCCTCGTTGCGTGGAGATCTGCGACTTTCTCCTTCAACTCGGCCTTCAGGGGGAGCCATTCTATTACCGTGATTCTCACAAGGCTGGAAGATTCTTCTGCTATCGCACTCTCCTGTGCTTACGGACCGTGCTGTTATATTAAGAGGAGAGAATTATGGGAGGAGCTTATTGGGGTTAGCTCCCAGGTCGCGGGTCTCCCTTGGCTGATGGGGGGGGGATTTTAATGTAACTTTGCGCGCTTCTGATAGACCCCGTTCGAGGGGGGGGTGCGGACCCGGGCTCGGCAGATTTCTCGCAACTTATCGACTCCCTGGCTCTGGAGGACCTACGTGCGGCTGACGTTTTATACACACGGAGAAATTCGGCGTCGAGGTCTGTCATTGACAGATTTCTGGCTTCTGAGGTCCTTATGACGGCCTTCCCTCTTTCTCTTGTTTCCTCCTGCCCGCGCTCCCACTCGGATCACACCCCTATCGTGTGGACTCGGTTGTGTCGTCCACCTATCCTGGGTTCTTTAGATACGAGAAGTGTTGGCTTCTGGAGGACAACTTCAAGAGCTTTGTGGAGGATATTTGGGGGCAGGAGCGGGGTGGATGGTCGGTGGTGGTGAGATTTGCTCGGAAGCTGGTGTTTCTAAGGAAGAACTTGGCCGTCTATAAGAAGGAATCGAGGGCTGCTCGGGCGGCTGCGAGAAAAGAGGCGGAGGAGATCGTGTCCTCCTTAGATGCTTTGGAAGGGGTCATGGATCTTCATGGCGGCGAGTTGGCCTCCAGATCGGCTGCCCAGGCGCGGGTGGAGCTCGAGGATCGGAAGAGGGTGGCGGAATGGCGTCAAAGGGCGAGAATCTCTTGGCTCAAGGGGGTGGACGCGAACTCATCTTACTTCCATCGGGTGGCTAGCGGCAGGAGGCGCTCGAACTTTATTCGTTCCATCTCCTTTGATGGCAGGGTGGTGGCGGGGGAGACAGACTTGGGGAGGGAGGTTTCTCGCTACTTTAAGGATCTTTCCGCTGTGCGCACGCCTAGGCGCTGGTTTTGGTCGGGGGCGGGGGTCCAGACCCTCTCGCCTCTGCTTTGCGACGACTTGACGAAAGAGGTGACTCTGGAGGAGGTCAAAAGGGCCGTCTGGGATCTCAACGACAATGGCTCACCGGGGTCGGATGGATTCCCAGTTGATTTCTATAAGGACTTTTGGGAGCTGGTGGGGCGGGAGGTCTTGGAGGTCATTCTCGAATTCTGTAGGGGTAATGTTGGGTTCGACAAAATCAATACGGCAATCATCGTCTTGTTGCCGAAGGTGCCCTCTGCTGAGCATGTTGCGGATTTCCGTCCGGTTGCTATCTCGAATGGTCTCTATTTGATTGTGGCGAAGGTGTTTGCTAGTAGGTTGTCCCCATTGCTTGATGGTCTGGTCTCTCCGGTGCAGACGACATTCATTCGTGGTCGTCAGATTGCTGATGTCACGGCTTTGGCTTCCGAGATGGCCGCGAGTTGGGTGAGGGATGAGGCTCGTGGGGTGCTCTGGAAAGTTGACTTTGCTAAGGCCTATGATTCGCTTGATTGGAACTTCTTGTGGTCGGTGCTGAGAGCTCGTGGCTTTCCGGGGACGTGGATATCTTGGATGAATTGCTGCGTCTCCACGGTTTCTTTCTCCATAATGATAAATGACCGCATGGCGGGTGGTCGTTTCCAGCCTCGGAGAGGGGTGAGACTGGGCTGCCCCCTGGCCCTTCTGTTGTTTGTTCTGACGGCTGATGTGCTAGCTCGGATGGTGACTCGTGTGGTTGATAGCGGCCTCTCTATGGGCTTCTCCTGCGGTGCGCGGGTGATCCTGATCCTTCAGTACGCTGACGATACGATCGTGTTCATTGAAGGCGGGCGTGAGGAGGTCAGGGGCATGGCCGCGACGTTGGAGGTGTTCAGCGAGTTATCGGGCCTGCTCATAAATTCGAGCAAGTCCAAGGTGATACCCTTTGGCTTGGATGCGGAGGAGGCATCTGATTGTGGCCTGGCGCTCGGGTCTCCCCCTGCCTCTCTTCCGATTGACTACTTGGGTATGCCTTTGGGGGCAGGTAGGGCCCGGCTCCGTGACTGGTCCAAGGTGGTTGAAAAGGTGGAGATGTGGCTCTCCGGGTGAAGCTCGGCCTTGCTCTCGAGGGGGGGGGGGCGCCTCGTCCTCATCAAGTCTGTCCTTTCCTCTATCCCCGTTTACTATCTCTCTAATTGACAGCTGCCTGTGGGGGTTCGGAGGCGTATTGAGAGTCTGATGCGGAAATTTCTGTGGGGAAGGAGGGGGCCCTCGGCGTGTGGGCCACATCTGGTAGGATGGGAGGAGGTGACGAAGAGGAAATGTGACGGGGGCCTTGGCATCCGCAGGCTTGACCGTGTCAATGATGCTCTTCTCTTGAAGTGGGTGAATAGATTATGGGGTGCCAGCGACGACTTCTGCACGACTGCCTTACGTGAGATTCTTGGATTACGCGGGGTGATGCTTGGGGCGGGCGATTGCCTCCGTTCTCGGACCCTCTTTTGGCGTGGGGTGTTGGCAGTGGGCCAACGCTACTCCGACCGTTTTGTTCCTCGCCTCGGGGACGGAAGGACCTTTAGCTTCTGGTCGGATAGGTGGGCTGGTGGGGCTCCTCTTTGGGAGTCGTTTCCGCGATTATTTGCTTTGGCGGCCGACGTTCACGCTTCGGTCGCATCGTGCTGGTCGGGAGATGATGGCTTCCTATCCTTCTTGGCAACCTCTCTGATCAAAGGTTCGACGAGTTTATTAGTCTTCTGGATTCTATTGAGAATTCGCCTAGACCCACGAGGGGGCGTGATCACTGGGACTGGCGAGCGGGCCCCTTTACGACTAAGAAGGCTTTCTTGGCGATTTCGCACCGCCCTCAGCCGCGGACGGATACCTTGAGCCGAGACTGCACCTTCTTATGGGCCCTGAGGCTCCCGGAGAGGGTGACGGTTTTCCTCTGGCTCTTTCGCAGGGGGAGGATTTTAACGAGGGATCGCTGTGCGAGGTTGCTCGATGGCTTGGCTACGGTGGACTGCGCTCTTTGCGGCGACGACATCGAATCCCTTAATCACCTATTCTTCTATTACCCTGTGATTAGGGGTGTTTGGGAGGAGACGAGCTTGGCTTGGATTAATACTGCAGATTCGTCCGCTTTCTGGGATTCTGTTCTCTTCAACAAAGACAGGGATCGAAGGGACTTCGTGAGCCTCTTCGCGTGCATTTGGGCGATCTGGCTGGGACGTAACGACAAGATTTTTATGGGCCAACGTTTTTACAAAGAAAATGTTTTGTCTCTCACGACCCGTCTAGCTGTTGACTGGTCGCAGTAGTAGCACTCGTGTAGTTCGTGGTGTGGGATCTTTTTTTTTTGATGCTAAAAAAAGGGGGATGCACTCGATGGTGCTCGCCCCAAAAATATATATAACTAAAACGGAAAAAGAGGAGAGATACTTACATAGCGGAGGTGGGGGTAGAAGAGAGAAGAGGATGATTGCGAATACACGAAAAGTAGCTGCCTCAAATGGGCCGTTAAACTAAGAAGTACACCAATTGGAAATAATTCTAGTACCCATAATGTTGACGTTCTCACGATAGAAGCGCTGACCCGAGAAAATAGTGTCGTTCCTGGCACGCCAAATGCACCACAGCCACGCGATAGGAGCCAAAACATCAGGCCTGGCCCTGTCCCTGTTCGACCAAAGGATCTCGCAAAAGTCTTCAAGATTGTCCGCACGAGCCCAAGCCACCTCGTCCCAAACACCCGCAACCAAGGAGCAACGAAAGAAGAGATGGTCGGCGGTCTCGTCGTCATCACAACAAAGAGGGCATAAAGCGCTGGTCTGAGGGAAGAACCTGGCGCATCGGTCGCGAGTCAGCAATCTCCGATGACGAAGTAACCATAGGAAGATGGCAATGCGCTCCGGCAAGCGCAAACCCCAGAAGAAGGCACATTAACGCACTAGAGGAGTTGTTGTAGCAGGCGGAGAAGGGAGCAGAGCCGGGTATGCCTTTCGAGTGGTGAAGGCCCCATCTTTCCAACGCCAGTGATCCCCCTCTGCATGGTAGGCGTAGCAGCAGAGTTGAGAACCTCCATCATCAAAACGAAATCATCCACCCGCTGCTCAGAGAAGTTCCCAGAGAACCGAGGGCACCAACAACCGTCAACCCAGCACTCTGCGATAGACGCATGCCGATTCGAAGCTAGCGCGAACAATCTCGGGAACCGCACCCGAAGAGGGCCCCCTCCCAACCAGTCATCCAGCCAAAATTTGAAGGATTCCCCTGACCCAAGCACCGGGGTGAAGAGCGCCACATTCGTCAACAATGTGGTCGAGACGCTGCGCCAGAAAGGGGAAGAATGAAGCTGTAATGCCCCCCACGGCAGCCCGAACCAGTCGCTGCCCAAGAGAGCCCGAAGAACGTTGGTGAAAAAGGTATCATCCTTGCCCCAAAGTCTACTCATCCATTTGAGTAGGAGGGCGTCATTTACCAGGCCCAATCTCCGCACACCAAGCCCACCGGAGCGCTTAGGCATGGACACCACTTCCCAAGCGACCGGATGCATGCCCCTACCGTTCCCATCCTTTCGTCCCCACAAGAAGCACCACATACACCGCTTCAGGCGTAAGCGGACCCCAGCAGGCATTCTCCGAATCGAGAGGAAATAAACGAGTATAGATGAGAGCACGTATTTGAGAAGGATAAGGCGACCACCGCGAGAAAGCAAGGTCGCCCGCTAACCCGCAAGGCGCGACTCCACCCGTTCCGTGATAACACGCCAATCCTTAGATCTGGCCCGCCCCACCGATAGAGGAATACCAAGATATGCAATAGGGAGCTCCCCAGGCGAAGAGCCGAGCATCCGGCCACAATCCTCCGCCTCCGCATGAGACAAGCCAAAGGGCACCACGTTGGATTTGGAAGCATTAATCGACAGCCCCGATAATTCACAGAAAAGAGCAAGAGTATTGGCCATACCGGACACCTCCTCCGGACTGCCCTCAATGAAGCAAATCGTATCATCTGCGAACTGGATCAGGGGCACGCAAATATCCCCCTTGCGGAAGCCATTAGTAAGGCCCGCGTCAATACGCGGGAGACCATACGCGCCAGCACATCAGAAGCCAGAACAAAGAGAAGGGGCGCTAGAGGGCAGCCCCGACGCACCCCCCTACGAGGCTGAATTGATCCACCAACCGGCCGCCCATTAATCAACACAGAAAGTGTAACCGTGGAGACGTATCTGCGCATCCAAGAAATCCATAAGTTTGGGAAACCCCGGCGATGCAAAGCAGACCAAAGGAAGCACCAATCGATGTAATCATAAGCCTTGGCAAAGTCGATTTTCCATAGGACCCCCTTCTTCTTTTCTTTTTTCCAGTCCGCCACCAATTCAGACGCCACGACGATGCAGTCAGCGATATGCCTCCCTTTAATGAACGCCGCTTGAACCGGAGAGATGAGCCCATCCAAAACCCGAGACAGGCGAGTGGCCAAAATTTTCGCCACGATAAGGTATATACCATTGGAGACGGAAATAGGACGGAAATCCTCAATGCGCAACACCGGTTCTTTTTTAGGAATGAGGACAATATGAGCCCGATTGATGCGGTCGAAGCTGAAATTACCCGAACAAAAATCTGAGACGACATCCATGACGTCCCCCGACACAGTCTCCCAAAAATCTCGATAGAAGGCGACGGAGAACCCATCCGGCCCCGGCGAAGAATCTTGATTTAACGCCCAAACAACCGCTTTAATCTCCTCCAAAGAGATGGGGCGAATAAGGGCCGCGGAGTCCGCGTCAGAGATAGAGGAAGCGCCCAGACCAAGCCAACGCTACCTACGCGGGGAGAGGGAAGATGAGGTACGCCTGAAGTGGTCGACGATGGCACACCCCATCTCCCTATCCCCTACGAAATTGTCGTCATTGATAGAGAGGGACCGCAACATGTTATAACGCCTCCGATTGCTCGCCACCCGGTGGAAGAAGGCCGTATTCGCATCGCCTTCTTTAAGCCATTTTAATCGCGAGCGCTGTCGCCACTCGACCGTTCTTTTCTTGTCCTCCTCCTGCACCCGAGCGTGAGCAGAGTTGCGGGCCCGAAGTTCGTTAAGAGAGAGTTCACGTACATTCTCCGTCGAATTCAAATGCAAGATAATCTCCTCCGCCTCGGCGCGCACAACGAGCCGCGTCTGCCTGGAATTTCTTTTGAACTCAGCAAGAACTCTCCGAAGAGACGCAAGCTTCTGATCAAGTTTAGACGCCGCGGATCCAGAGACGGGAACACGAGTCCAATGATCCTGAACGACCGATTTGAAATTAGGTTCCAATAACCAACATTTTTCGTACCTAAATTGGCCTCGAGGACGAATACTGCCGCCGGAGTCCCAAATAATGGGAGAGTGATCCGAGAATGAACGGGGGCGAGAGGAAACTGAGCAAAGGGGGAAAGAGTCCATAGTCATCCCATTAGCCAAGAACCGGTCAATTCTAGACCGAGAGGAGCTGTTCCGCCAAGTGTAGCAAATGTCACTTGGAACCAAATTAAATAGCGCCAGGCCGTCAATCACGTCGAGAAAATCCTGAGATCCCAGGTCGCGGCCCCCCTGCCGCGAGGCCTATCGGAGGAATGGATGGTGACGTTGAAATCACCCCCAGGATCCAGGGTAGTGCCCAAAAAAATTAACCGCTTCCCGCATGTCCTCCCATAGTTCCCGTCTCAGAATATGGCATGAAGGAGCATATATACACGAGAAAACCGTCGGATCAGTTGAATCGACCCGGTTCAAAGCGATAGAGATCATGTGGCGCCCGACAAGCATGGAACTAAAGGAGAACGAATGAGATCGCCATGTCACAAGGAATCCCCCGGCGGATCCAGCCGCATTAACCGCGCGAAATTCGTCAAATGGACCAGCACCAAACGAATGCCACGTAAAATCATCAATAGCAGCCAGTTTGGTTTCTTGAATAAAAGCAACATCGCAACACCATTCAGAGAGTCTTGAGCCCAAAGATCGGCGCTTTACCAGATCCCCAAGACCACGGACGTTCCAGGAGAGAACCTTCATTAAAAACCTCTGTAGTTCGCCCCCATGCTTGCAGCCCCAAGGCCTTCACCGCTTCCCCCAAGGCCACGAAGACCCGCCGCCTCCACCACGGCCTCCCGCAAGGACGCACATGATTGAATCACCCGAGCACCATGGACATCAAGAGCGCGCATTGGAAGCTGGAACTATATATGAGGGGCACAGTAGGATAGTGACGGAGGAGACGTAGTGTGCGACCCGGACTTAATGGCGAAGAAGGCTAGGTGCGAAGCGGCTTATCGGAATTGGCCAAAGTCAAGCGGGTTAGGTGAGTGAAGCGAAGGTGAGACGCTAGTCGATAAGGATGAGGAAGTTATATATGACGAGGCCGACAGGCGAAGACGCGCCTTCGGTACGTTGTCCCAAAGCGTCTGTTGGAATGGCCTTCCCCATCGCCTGAGAGTTGGGTTCCCGGTGGAAGAAAAGTAGGCGAGAAGACCTCATGACTAACAGGGGAGGGCCGCACTGGAGTCCTAGGAGGATCAGCATGCATAGAGTCCAGCGGAGAGGTAACATTCAGGCGCAAGGCCTCAACTTGAATCACAAAAGAGTCGGGCGAGGATGCGTGAATATTCTGTTGAAAGGCCCGCGGCCAAGATCCGAAATGGATGGGTCCGCCTACCCGCGAGTTCTGGAGATCCGCCAAAGAACCTGATAAACCAAACAACATTGGTGGTGCCGATCGAAAATGTGGAGAGAGAAAAGTCGAATCGTCCTCGGGTACCCGTACGTCAGGGAGTTCAGGAGTTGCAATCGATTGTTACGGGGCCAGAAAAATCAGCTCGAAGGTTCCCACCACGTCAGCCATGCAAGGAGACTCTTCGAAAGAAGCAACAACACGCTCCACGTGGCGTTTCGGAGACGAAACGTCGTGCTTCATCCCCACGCCATAGCCGAGCGCCACCGCCGAAAGAACCGGGCCCACCACCACCTCTGCCTGGTTGGACACTTCCAGCGTAGGGGGAATAATGGAAAGCTCAGGCTTGAACCGCCAGCGACCAATCTTGAGGGACCCGAAAAAGTCCTTCCCGGCGCATCTTTGAGGAAGCCGGAGCTGCATTCAAGGAGAACCGTAATAGACTTCCAGTCAGCCTCCGGAGTGAGGCCGTCATCAATGATCGAGAGAATGTCCCCCCAGCGGCGGAACGCCTTATTGAGAACGGGAACAGTTCTAGACAAGAAAGGGACGCCGGTAATTGCCGCGAGGCAAACCTCGGTGGCAGCGGAGGCACCATCAGCCACGCGAGATCTCCTCCAAAAGACGTCATCGTTAGAGCCATCGTAGAGCAGCCTGTCCCGATGCTCCGGGGATTGGCCGCGCACGCAACAATGAGAAGGGTCCAATATGCATAAATCCCCACAGAAGAGAGGCCCCAGTAAAACCTGAATATGTGACCTTACAACCTCCCAGTCGACGTCGCACCGCCGTGCGACCCCGATGAGCACTGAGTGACTGGACACGTGAAAATCTTCCTTCCCGCGCGAGCACGATCCCTCAACAAGCCGAGCCTGACCGAATAAGACCTCCCTTGCTGAATGCACCCTAGGCGCAGCTGAAGTTGCACCAACAGTCGAGCCAACACCCGCCATCAGAAGGCACTCGCCTGCAGGTGGGCGATGAGGCAGCTCCAGACCACTCACCAGAAGACCCGCATCCAAGGATCCCTCGTGCGATACGGGACTGGGGGCCCACCACCTGAGCGTAAGAGCGAACCGGGACCTCCCGCCACGCGAGAGGACCGGGACGAGAGCCATGCAAAGCACGCACCTTGGAAGAAGAGGAAGGCATCCTGACTGCAACGGGCGGCGATGACGGAGCGCCCAACAAGAGGCGCGACGGTGTCCCGTATTCCCGCATGCAAAGCAACGCGGAGGAAGGGGACAACGTGAAGCGAGATGTCCCCTCTCCCCACACCTGAAGCAACGCTTCGCCACCTTCTTATGCGAAACAGTCGTCCACTCCTCTTCAGTAGCACCGCCATGGCCAGCAACAACTTCGTCTTGGAAAACCACCCCCTTCCCCTTCGCTCCCAACGAACTTCCACTGAGCTTCGCATCCCCATCCCCCTCGCGCGCACCGCCAGAGGAGCTCCCCTCGCCCTTCGCCCTCCCCTGATGGTCGCCCTTCGCACTCCCATCGCCCCTCGCACTCGCACCCCTCGCCTCGTGGTGTGGGGTCTTCTTGGACCTTTTTCTCTCTTTTCTTGTTTCTCCCCTTGTATATACCTTTTCTGCTTTTCGGTTTTTGGTAATGAAAAGGTGCGAGCACCGCGACGTGTCTCCCCCGAAGTTTTAGACTTCGAAAAAAAATATAGTGGTGTATAGTTGCATTTAACGAGGGTTGACGAGGATTTGGATTTGGCTCCACATGGAGAGGGTGAGTTATCGTGTAATGAGAAAGAACATGGTATGACAGAATGGAGAGGGGATGGTACCGTATTTGCCTCATCTGGAAAATGAAAGAAAGAAAGCATAAAGGGCCGTCTACTTCTTAAGAATGATGGGATCTAGCATGCATTGTGGAGGCAAAAAGGTCTGTGATCATGGGCATATGTTGTATATTAATATATTAATAATCTATTTTCACATATTTTGCAATAGGTCACATTATAGGAATATCGTACGTGATTATGTTTCTCTCACAGTGGGAAAGATCGATATATTCACGGAGGAACTTGGAACTATAGAAACATGGATTTTGCAATGATGGTCCTTAGGCATGTCTTATTCTGCTCCAGACAAGGGCCATTTCTCATATAATCCCAAAAGGGGGGTCTCCTGATGTAGTGGCATTCACAGGTGCATGCTATGCTAGATTCGACCAGCTGCTTACTTCAGTCATTCTAATTAAAGTCTTTTGGGAACGATTTCAAGCTTTACCAGATTACATATAAAATCATTTTTGAGAGAGTGCTTGCAATAGTCCTCCCCACCTTGCAAGACCTAGTTGGACTTTTCAAAGAATTTTTGACCGAGAAATCGTCAAGGTGAATAAATTCAAATATTTTTTAATGTAATACCTAGAGAGGTTAAAGGCTTTGTTGTGGGAAAAGGCTTTGTTGTTGTTGTTGTGTAATACCTAGAGAGGTTAAAGGGCCTAGAGATGCTGAGAGCATTCTTAACTTCAGATATGAAGCCTTTTTCCTATCTAATCTGACTTTAGTGGGGATCTGAATTTATAAATAGGTTTTTCCTCGATTCGCTTGTTCCTGTTATCTTTTTCGTTAGTTTCTAATATATTTTGGGGCGGACACCACTGAGTGTTTCCCCCTCCCTTTCAGACTTCAAAAAATTTTTCCTCCAGGAAGAGAGTGAGGCAAGCCATTTCATTATAGAACATTACCATTTAATAAAGATGCACCTTCATCCTAGTGGTACTCGACTTTCACCTTGGCCGGACTTGAATAGGAATAGTGGCATCAATAGACCCTTTGCTTCATTCTTTGATTTACTATCAAGGTAGAAGGTCAAAGTAGTATAATTCAAGCATGGACCCTTCTTTCGCTAAGGGACTTGGGATAAAAATGATGTGCAAGAAGTCAAGGACCGTCTACTGCATAGGGAACACAAGTGGGATAGGATATTCCTCTACAACAACGTGCACATGGAGTCTAATTATCATAAAAAATATGTTGTATGGCGGCTTTTGGTGCCTTATGGAGTGAATTGCACGGGGATGGATCTATTTGAATGAATGAATATCTAAAGAAAAAGGATGGTAGGAAGCACATATAATATATTATATATATTATGATAAAAAGCCTTGTGGACAGAGAGAGGAAGAAGATCAAGGGTTTGCTTTGAAAAATTGACTTTTTTAGAGCCTACGATCGTATCAACTGGAATTTCAACTGGGCCTCCCTAATCAAACATGTCTCCCTTTTGAGGGGATTGCCTAGATAAAAAGATGCGTAACATCTTGTTCATTGTTTGTGAATATGTTGTAGGAGGGGTTTTTTTCTGGTTGCGGAGAGGGGTCTGGCAGAGAAGTTCTTTTGCTCCATTGTTATTTATTTTGGTGGTAGATGTGCTCTCGCGAATGGTTTCTCGAAAAATGGATGGTGCCTTCTATTGGGGCTACTGCTTGGGCGACTTGTTGGTACCTGTTTTACAGTATGCTGATGAAATTATTCTTATTATGGAGGGAGGTGCTCGGGAGGCAGATGGGATTGCTATGATCCTCGATGTCTTCATGGTCATTTTTGTACTCACGATCAATGCTGGCAAATCTATTTTGTTCCTTTTGGGTCGGTGGAGGAGAAGATTGTAGACTGTGAAGCCTATTTGAGATCACAGAGGATCATGTTCCCAATACGCTCTTTGGGACTACTACTGATTCAGGGTCGTTTGTGGAAGTTCGATTGGCTTCTTTTGGCAGAGAGGCTTGAGCACAAATTTGTTTATTGGAAGGCCACTTGTCTATCGAGGAGATACTGCTTGGTGCTGCTAAAGACAATCCTTTCTGCGATTCCTATATTTATCTTGTCCATGCGATTTGGTTCTAGAGGGGATCCATGTGTACTTGGTGGTGATAATGAGGTGATTTTTTTGGTTAAGGTTAGAGGCCTCTCGAGGTCTCGTGGATTAGTTGAAGGGAGGTGATGCTCTTTGAGAACGATGGCAGATTGGATGTCTTGGGCATGGATACGGCGAACTACGCATTTTTTAAAGAAATGGGTCGCTCGTATTTACAATGGTGGCACATATATGCTTTGCTCAATGACGAAGAAGTGGTGTCACTCGCAATCTCAGCTTGAGTTGGGTGCTCACGATCGTACTTTTGGAGAGGCGTGTGTGGGTGATTTTCTTCCTCAGATCTCCCCTTCATTGAGATCAATGCTTTATAGTGAAGATGTCATGCTGTAGCTGTAGAGTTTCATCTCATTCTTGGCTTGTGAGTATGTTGCAGCAAGAATATCCCACATCGCTTTGACTATGGGCTGGTGCAAAACATCGTTTGCACTATCTGGTAGCAAGGTACTAGACAACCAGACCTGTGCATATGTGTCATCAACCTCCCATGAGGTATACAACCCTCTCTTCTCTGTCGGATTTTCCTCGGTAATAATATGCTTCTTACCCATTGATTTCATTAGGTTCAGAATTGCATGACCCGCAACTCATAATTCGACCCATCCATCTTGACTATGGGCGCCGACCTCTGAAGGCACCCATGGTGGGGATATCAATCTTGTTCTCTAACATGTTTCCGATCGAAGAAGACAAGGATTGTAGACCTGATAGAGTAAATGTCTACACCGACACAAGGGAAGTTGGTTGCATGAAAATCACAACTAACTTCCTTAAAAAACGTGAGGATGGCGTCGATCATTGGAGATGCAGTGGCGGAAGCCGTTGGAGGTGCGATGTGAGCGACCACGGATGGGTGACGAGGCTGCTGGGAGTGGCGAGGACTGGAAGGGCAGCGGGGCCGTTGGAATGTGCGTATGAGAGGGGCGGCAGGAGGAGCCGTAGAGGAGTGATGCAGCCGCTGGCAGTGACGTGGGCCACTAGAAGAGCGATGGGGGCCGCTTGAGGGGCGGCGGAGACCACAAGTGGCGACGGGACTTGCGGGTGGCAATGGAGTCTACGAGTGACAGTGCCCGAGAAGGCAAGAGGTGGGGCTAGGGTTAGGGTAACGGTTTCGATCTAGGACCTCCGCTCTGATACCATGTTGGGGAAATAAGAGAGATGTTTATTCCATAGCCGTAGGCTCTCTTATATAGAGGAGAGATCTTGGGTAAATTACATAAAGCACACAAGATGAAAAGGAATAGATAAAGGAGTACTGAAACACAAAAACATAGAAAAATATCTCTACACATAGTAGCTGGAGATATCATGGGTTTAGATCACGGAATTCTTGTGGAAGCTGTGCACTCTTTGGAGAAGCTGGTTGGGTCCCCCTTGCTACAAATCGAGCAAGAAGCTCAAATTGTGCACTTTTTGGCGGAATCCTCTCAGGTATTTTTTGCGAACTCGGATGGGGTGGGGGTAGACCAAACAAGAAGCTGAAGTGCTACAAACCGAGGAAGAAAAAGCTCCCGACTTTGTTCTTGGTTTTGGGAGCAAGAAATCTCTCCAAGGAGTCGCCTCAAACTATTGTGCAATACTTGTGGCTCATTGCCAGTTTGTTATCTTGGTCTACCGTTAAAGTGGTAGTCACCATTGCATGTCTGATGGGTTACTTGTCGTGGAGAAGTTCGAGTGGAAGATTACACAGTGGAAGGGATTGATACTGTCATGCGGTTGGCGTCTTGTTTTAGTGAAGGTCGTTCTTGATACTATTCCAGTTTTTTTTGTTGTCATGATCTTCTTTTGGAGCATATTCAACCAAAATGGTTCTGGTATGCATTTGGTTGATTGGGATAGTGTCATGCAAGGAGGTCTTGATGTTCATCGACCGGAAAGAAAGAATCATGCATTGTTAGTGAAGTAGAATGCAAGGGCCCAGGGTGCCACGAGGATCTATATTGCAGATTAATCTGTGGTATTTATGGTTTCTATGCCCAGAGCTCCTTGATGCATCGTCCTCAGCTTTACACCTTTGCTTTTTGGAGGGGGATTGCTCCGCACTGCCTGACTTACCTTGTTTCTTCCACCTTGTATTGGGAGATGCATGTTCTTTTGTTTTTTAGACAGGCTACTAGATTGATGACTGAACATTGGTTACATGTTTCCTTGTCTTTTTCACAGTTATGAATGAGAAAAATGCTCTTGTTTCTGAGATTTGGGCAGATGGTGTTTGGTTGCCGACTTTCGTTACATATTTTTCTGAACGACTCTAGGATTTTCTCGGGCTTTTGCCTTTAAAATTGATTAGCCCCTTTGAAGGCCCTACTAATGGAGAGATTATTGGGGTTGAAAAGGTATCGATTTCACAATGAGACATATGTATATGACACTGGATATACGAGCTTGATTAGAGATTACAGATCTGTTTGGAACACGAAAATCCTTTCTCCTATCCAGGCTTTCTTATGGCAGTTCAGACGTAGAAGAATACTTACCTGGGATAGATGGTCAAGACTCTGTACGGGTGGCATTAACACCTGCGTGCTATTTGATGGTGAGGTGGAATTAATTGACCATCTTTTTTTTGCATGTGCGATGACTAGAGAAAGATGGTTAGGGATGGGCTTTTACTGGATGCATGGCAACTAAAGCAATTTTATGGGAGTTGCTTTTTTACTCCCGTTTCAGTCGTAGCACTATGAAGCTATTGCCAATGGTTGTGGCATGGGTGTTTTGGTTTGCACTCAATGGAGTTATTTTCTGGCGAAGTCTTTTCCCACTTTAAGTAGGGTTGGCTACATTGATTTTTGCTCAAATCCATGTTGAAAGGTGACATGGTTTGCACGCAAAGGAGTTTTTTTCCATGCTGAGCGTTTTTATCTAGAAAATGTTACTCATCATGCCAGGAATTTCCTTGAGTCTTGGCTCATGTAATGCATGTTCTTTTTAACTAATCAATTTAGGACGGACACCTAAACATGTTTCCCCTTTTTTTGCATCATTTAAAAAAGTATGTGCACTCTTAGAACTGTATTTGATGAGTTACATTGAATCTTAACTTATTAGTTATCTCAATGCACTTGTGGTTTTCCTTGTATGTTCGTGGCCTCCCGCCTCTCGCATGCAAGGAGTCGTGCTTCCTAAGGCAGTTTTGGCGGTGGTCCCAATCTTCTTCATTTTGTCAAGGTTCTGATTCAGAACTGCTTAGAGCCATGTATGCATCGTTTATTTTGGAGTCTTTGCAATGGGCAATTGAAAGGGCTACACCCGATGAATTGGGAGACATCCACCTCGCCTAAGGAGCTGGGTGGATTGGACGTCTCAGGCTGGAGGAAATGAATAAGGAACTAATGTTGAAGTAGGTGGCGAGGCTTTTGTTGTCGTGGTGAGGACCTCATCGATAGGCTTCTTTTGGACATTTACGTCATTCCAGCGCAGACGCAGTTGGAGGCTTCGTCTCAACATCACCGCATTGCTTTTTGGAAGGGGATTTGCTTTGTTTTGCAGAAGCGCTCGGTGTATATGCGTCCGATTATCGATGACAGTAAATCCTTTCTGTTATGGAGGGATGGTTGGTGTTAGGATAGACTTCTTCTGGGGCCCTTCCCTGACTTTTTGCTCTGGCGGGTGATTGGAAGTTGTGCGTGAGAGACACATGGTGGATCATTGGATGCTGTGTTTCTCCTCTCCGTTTTTGAAGCAGGCGACATCTACATCATGGCCTACTGATGGGTCGGACCACTAGATTAGGCGGGATGGTTTCTTCTTTGTGATTAAGGCAAGGAGATTCTCCTTCATTCAGGAGGGTGACACCTCTGTTCATCCTCCCCTCTCTCTCAATCTAGCTCTCTTCTCAGATCAGATACACTCCATCCATTTACGAAGAAAACTACAATGGGTGATCAGTTTATTGAACCCCTCCTTTGACCATACATACAGTACCAAATATATAGTAGAGTAGTCGCTGAGAGAATCGCACTTCCGGGAAGAGCCTGATAGCCCTTGACGTGAAGAAGATTCCCGATCGGCCGCCGCTCAAAGCCCCACCTTTGTCTCGACGGCTAAGATAGCTCCCTCTCCCACTTAATAGCTTCAATGTTCTCCGGCCACCACCACCTCGATTTTCTTAGAACAGAAGAAGCATATGTAGAATAAGCGCTTGTCGGGCCCTATTATAGAGGGTTCCTGCCGGAAGCCGGCTGACGGAGATCAGGATGGAGGGCTAAGCGTCGAAGGGTGAGAGTGTCAGATTAATATATAGTCTATGGATTGAGCTTTCTTCCTTGAATAACTAACTACTGAGACAGGGCCGTCTCGTAACGAAGGCAAGCTAGTACGGGAGTTGCTGTCTGGAGCAGGGAACCGTAGCATGGGGGGAGGTCCCCATCCTTTAGCCGCCGCAAGGCTGGCTAATCGTACGCAGCGGAACGAACCTGGTTCATAATAAGAAATTGGAAAAACTATAGAAAAGATTTGAATATCAAGTTCGTTTTTTAAATTTGCGTATTCATCACGGAAGCAGAAGATGGATCTTTTCCTATTCATCACGGACGCAGACGAGGACTGCTAACCTGTCAGAATCTCAGTAATGCAGGACCGAGTTCATCCAGCCTGGCGTGTGATACATTCAATATTGTCACTAGACGAGCCTCATCAAGGCAACTACTACGAGGTAGGGGTCCTAGCTGATGTATGCAATTTCGGTGCAAAATGACCAAATTAATAGCTTTTTTCGCTTCCGAAGCCCCCCCCACTCGGAGACCCTACCTAGAGGAGGGGAGTAGTTTGCTATTATGTCTCCTCTGCCCCAGCAACCAGTCCTTTTGTTGATGGAGTGGGTAGGAGGAAAAAGAGTCACTCTTTCCGAATTCCAAGTTGACGAAACGAGGGAGAACCAGAGGAAAGATCAACATATGGGGAGGAGGGGGCGCGGTGAGGATAGAGTCACATCACGTGACGGTCAGGGGGGGTGTATGAGGGTGGCTGCTCGAACGTGATTCATTCTGAACGCCTGAAAAGAATCAAAGGCGAAACTCCCAGGCCTATGCCCCGCACCAGAACCTGTCCCTCTCGGGAAAGTCTGCTGGGATCTCCCACTGAGGGTGAGATTCAAACTAGCATCATCAATCTTTAGTTAGAAAGTCGATGCTGTGTGACTGAGTTATATGCTTTGCTTATCGCACCCTCAGTCCGCCAATTCACGCTCCATTTCGGAACTTGAACTATATATTCGTGTATATGTATATGTATAGATCTCTGAGGGCATTCCATTCTGTCTAGGGAATGACTTTTCTTTCACGTGGACGACCCGAAGCAAACTTACATATCGTGGGGAAGAACGAGCTGTATAATGCATTCAGAAATCCCGTCTAGATTAGGGCCTTGGTACATGAAATGATTGTGGCAGGCCCCACCTCTCCGCACCTGCCCCCTCCCCACTCCAGAAGAGTGAAGAGGAGTCCGCTTGAGACTCGCTTCTTAGCTCTAAGTATTCTGATAAGTCAGCTTGCATTTCTTTAAGAAAATCATTTGAGACCCCATTCCTATCTTGACCACGTGAGGTGGTCTAAGGTAAGGAAGGAGTGATGAACTACGGGGAAAGAAAGGGGTGAGCGAGCCGTATGCTACTAACTAAGAAGAGGGTGCCGTTGAGGGGGAAGATCTGAACCATCTTCTTTATTCTTGTGCTCGGGTTCGGGAGATTTGGGCAGTGATGAACATTACATGGGTGGTCCTTTCTTCCCATGAAATCTTGTGGAGCTCCCTGGTTGCCAACCAGTTCAAATCTATGGCGGAGCTGCTGCACCCGCTCCTTGTGATTTGGGCGATTTGGCTCTCTCGTAATGGGCCGATTTTTAGTTCACATGGATTTTATGTTGAGAATGTTGTCCATGTAGCTAGATCTCTCCTCGAGACCTGGTTGTTGTAAGTTTTTCTGTAACACTTCCATCTTAATAAAATCTTGGGGTGGATACCTCCGGAGTATTTCCCCTTTTTTTAAAAAATGTTCACGTTCTCCCTCATTAATAGCGGACGAAGCTTCGGAAACCTAATCAAAATATTTTTGTTATTTGAGTTTAATTTTAATAAGATTTATACATGGCCTTAAATATTGCATCATATAGGTGATATTCTGCGGATATGTTGCCATCTCCAGATTGGTGAAATAAAAAAGCCAATGTTATCTTTTTCTCGTGTGTCGGCGATATATCGCCAATTTCACTTTTTTAGGGGAAATGGGATCAATTTGGCGATATCTTTCCCCATTCTGCCAATATTGTCTGAGGTGCCTTACTATTGAATGTATATGTTAGTTATAATATAAATATTTTATATGTAAACATGAACCCATAAGCTAAATTTTGTTTCGTGATGTTACCTCCAAGCCCCCACAAAGGGTTGCCCCCATGCTCGCACATATATGGTTAATATAGCAATAGGTTTTTAGTTTTAGAATCTTTTGATAATATAGGTATGTTTAATTATAGTCTTATTTCCGTCTTTTGCCGAGCGGCGAATTTTCTTCAACTAATTTACGTGGTAAGTATCGTGACTATTACATTGGTATATTATAAATTTTGTGTTCATGAAGCTGTTTTTTTGTCATTTCAACTTATTTATGCATTCTAGATGACTAATTTTTTAACTCTAATTTTATGGCTTACTCAGTACTGCATATGGGCGATTATGGTGACAATACATCTACAAAGCTTGTATTTAGACTTCTAGTTTAGCAAATAAGTATGTATTTCTATCCTATTTATTGTTTTAAGAATGTTGGAAACTTATTTTTTAAGAAAAAAACATAAGTTTATTGCCATTTCAATGTTATTCGGTAATTCTGGCAACCTGTTGGTTTTCAAGTCAGCCGAAATGACACCGAAATGACATTTTAAGGCCTTGGATTTATACATCTGGTTCTCGTTACATTGAGGGGACTATATAAACTTTAAGATTGCTGCACATATTCATCTGTAATAGTGGTATATGAGATCATATATAAATCATGGTCCTCAGACTTCTGACTCATCAAAAAAGCAACATGAACACACATAAATGCAGCAAAGATTTGGCGAAATGAGATGAAATTTCTGGGAAATTTGGGAATCTACTACCATAGGATTTGAATATTCCGTGGGCTACCAAAACCATAATTTCTGCATATGTTGATGCTATACTCAGGGTACTTAATTCTTTTTTGAAAGAAGGGTTCTTGATTCCATCTCCTATAAATTTTGGTATTTGTTAATGAAACTGCTAAGGTGTCTTTGAAAAATGAATGTTCTAATTTTAGAGTTACTTCCATTTTTGTTAGGTCTTGCAGGTTCCGTCTCGATTTTATCATAATGGCCGGCATAAAGTCTAGCCCACCTGCTTTGTTACAACAATAGAATTGTACGGAATTGCCGGCAGAGTTGCGTGAGAAGCTTGCTTTATATATATGTGCTGCATCAATATACTTGTTGTGCGGCATTTCTGATGGGCAATCGATCGTTTCATGTGTGAACATGTGTTTGTGAATTGGTCATGCATCTGTCTCTGGGTGAAAAAGACATCTGTTGGCACATTCACTTGTGGCTTCTCTTTATTTTTATCTCGTGTGGATCACTTACAAACACTTCTGAGTTGCATGATACACACTCAAATAATTTTTCACCATATCGAGGCAGGAGTTATAAACAGAACCCATTATGTCATGCTGGTGATTATTCTTCAGTTAATGGGAAAACATGCCAGGACCTGCAGGGCATTGGTTCACTGAATTCAACCTGCCTCTTGAACTCCGAACTGCTGTTAGATGGTGATTTGTGTTTATATGGAACTGGGAATTTGGAAATTTCTGCACATGTCTCGATTAAATGCCCTGTGAAAGGATGCTATATGATATTTAATATATCTGGTAGTTTTAAAATTGGGCCACATGCAGTCCTCACAGCAAGTTCCATTGCTATTGAAGCCGCAAATATCACCCTGGAGCAATATTCTTCGATAAATACAACTAGTTTAGGCGGATCTCCTCCTGCCCAAACCAGTGGCACACCATCTACTTTTGATAGATCTGGTGGTGGACATGGAGGACGTGGTGCTTCCTGTACAAAGGATAACAAGACAAATTGGGGTGGGGATGTCTATGCTTGGTCTACTTTGTCAGATCCTTGGAGCTACGGAAGCAAAGGTGGTAGTGGATCTGCGGACATGCAATATGGTGGTGGTGGCGGAGGTCGCATAATGTTAGAAGTGAAAGATACACTTTATATTGATGGATTTGTTTCAGCAGATGGTGGTGAAGGAGGTCTTCGGGGTGGTGGTGGATCAGGGGGCAGCATACTGATTCATGCTTTAAAATTGTAAGTACTTGGAATTTTGTTTGGATGGACTTATATTGTTACCTAGTAATTCCTGTAACAACTACTTTATTTAAATACGTTGTTGCTTATGGTGGTTGCACATTCAAGGGCTAATCTGGCTTTTAGGGGAATAGAAAGATCTGCATTTTTTATCTCACAGACAGCTGTTACTACTGTACACATAAATTTAATTGCAGCTGTTACTGCTGTAATTATTTTTAAATAAAAAGGTTACGCAATGCTGTATTTTTTAATTGTAGATATTGTGATAATTGCCATTCACTTCATACCATTTGCTTCATCGACACATGTACTTGAATTTGATCTTTAATCATAGATCATATTGCACTTGAATTTGATCTTTAATCATAGATCAAGTTGCAGAAAGTGTTTCTTTTTCTCTTTCAAATATGAAATGGTGTTAACAAACAAAAAAAGGAAAAGACCGACAAGTGCTATTTACATAGACAACTTGGTAATTCGGATGGAGGGAGAACGACAGAAGCGGGAGCGCTTTCTCTGGAGAATGAATATGTGGATTGTCAGAGGTGAGGAGGGCTATCGTTCACAAGGAGAGCGAGGGGCGGAGGTGTATCGAAGCTAGGTACCCAGAAGGTCGGAAGGCAACCATACAAGGGGAGAAGAGGGAGGGAGGTTGGTCATATGTCTCCCACAAGAAGCGAGGTCCTAAATGCTACTGATGGGGCTTCTTTGGCAACCATGTATCCTTATGCTTGGAGCGGCCCTACTTCTTCGTATGTGGTTCAATGGGTCACTGACAGACCTCATGCAACGTTGTCAAACCGTTAAAGCTTCAAAATCTTGAGAAAAGTCAAACGCTGCACTCGTCTTCATCCAAGAGACTTGCACAATCATATGCGGATGTCCTGCCGATGGGGAAAAAATTGGTTTTTCTGGTCGGTTGGTGTAGCGTAGGTGATTGGATTCAAGGTTCCTAAAGAAAGAGGTTGGCGAGGGTTCTTGGAGCGGGATTCTCTGGAGACATAGTTGTTCTCGATGAAAGGTCTTGCCCTGCAAGAGGTTTGTCGAAAATGGAAGCAAATCGACTGTTGGACTAACATGGAAGCATCCATCTGATGGAGAAGGGTCCGATTTACATACAGAGAGTTGGCAATCAACTCTTTCACTTTGCATGTGATCCACATCCATGAGGTATCATTTTTGTTGAGGACAACTGAGACCCTAAGTTCAATTCTGCAAGAGTTTGAGGTGTTGAAGATATTTTCATCCGATTGCTTACTGGAGTCAGACCATCGAATCACTATTGCTGTTCTAGAAGGAAGAGATGTGCTGCCGTCGGAGTGGGTCTTCCTGCTTTTGATCGAAAGTGCATCCTTTCATCTGTTGGTGAGGGTCATCCCTCCACTGCCACTAGCCAAGGTCCTAAATGTCGGTTTCGGTCACCATTTCGGTGATTGTCCGACATGGAATTTCCTTCGAATTTCGATCGAAATTTCGGTTATTTCGGTCATTTTTTGTACTAGGGCCCCCATATTTCGCTCATTTCGGTCAAATTTTGATTTCGACTGGATATCGATACTCGATAGAAATTCGACTGAATTTCGCTGAAATTTGAGGCCATGCCACCATCAACTTCTTTGATTGTTTTGAGCTCATGCTCTTTTCCTAGGCCTTCGACTGGTGGGAAGTCTCTGTGTTTCACATCGACTGCAACCTGGAAGGAGGTCCTTATGCCAGAGGAAAAGGATCATTACCCGGAGAAGAAGGTCCCATCACCAGAGAAGGACCCCTCGCCAGAGCAATCATCAGTGGTGAAATCCTCAGGAGGAGTTTTTACTCTTTGATTTTTGCGAAAGCTGTTATGGAAGGTGAAGCGACGTTGCTAGAAACAGATCTACATGAGGATTTTGAATCTCTTTCGTCCTTGGTTTCTGCACTCATTATACCCGTGAATGACGTGGGGTGATATTTATGGAAGGAGGTGGAGTGTGTGGGAGTTCCGGAGCAACAATTCGGGAGTGAGGCGCCCTTGTTGAGAATTAGGATTGTGTTGGAGGTCAGGGCCTGAATCCAAATCCTAGGTATTCGAATTAGACCCGGATCCAAATAATCGGTTGATGTTGTTGGAGCTCCGTCGAATGGTAGTTGTGTTGGGGCTTATCGGAATGACTGTTCCTCTTTTTTTTGACCCTCATAGAAGAATTTCTGCTGTGACAGCCAGTCCGGTGTTCATGAGCTATTGTGAAGACTGTCACGAGGGTAGTTTTGTGCCCCAGTTTTGATGGTGATAAATCAATACCTGGCCTTTGTCAACTAGGAGGAAAAAAGGATCTAGCTCGTTGGGGGGATTCTCGTGAGATTTTATTTCACGTATGATGGAGTCACAGCCTTGGGTTCATACGTTATCAAAGACGGTGGCTTTTTGGGTGTGGCTTTAGGCGATGAGAAAGCAATCACTCTTCATGCCTCGAGAGATGAATCCTCTTCATGTGAGGTGCAACACTTTTTTATCTTTCATTGAACCTGTGACAACGACATGGGGTGCATCAAAGCAGTATCGAAAGCGTAAACGAAGACGATCCAAGGCCCTGGAGACAATTGTTATTTCTGATCAAAAGCAAGAGGTGGCATGAGTGGCAAGCACCGTTACGCTTTCGGGTCCTTATTCAGTTCCTGTGTGAAGGCTTTGACTTGGAATGTTATGGGGGTCTGGGTGACCCGGAGAATAGACAATCTCTCGGAGCTCTTTTTCAAGAATGTATGTGATGTTATATTGATACAAGAGTCAAAGCTTGCTTCGTGGTCAGATGTGCTGTGGAAATCAATGGGAACATGAGAAATTTCAAACTTCGTGGCGACTGAAGCAATTGACAGTGCATGAGGTACTTTTATTTCTTGGAAGGGATCTCTTTTTGATTTTGTTACAGAGCACCGGGTTATCCATACTCACTCAGTCGTCCTGTGAGCAATTTCCTCCAATGAACTGTTTCTCTTCTCGTGTGTCTACGGATCCTACAATTAGACTGACTATGTGGTTTGAATTTCAAGAGATAAGAAACCTTTTCCCTGATGTTGCTTCGCTGGTGGGAGGGGACTTCAACGTCACCCTTTACTCCTCGGACCAGCCCTGGTCTCGTGGAGGCCAAGGCCTTGGATCCGTGGAGTTTACATAAGTGATCGATGAACTGCAATTGGAAGTTTTAGATGCATGATACGAAGTTTTCTTGGCTAAACTCAGGTTCTCGATCAAGATTGTCCCAGATATGTGATCGGTAGGGTGGCAATGAGTCAACTCAACAACACCCAAGGTTTGAAAAAACTAAAAACGGAACGAGGCGGTTTCCCTGGAATCGAGGCGTAAGCCTCAGTTTACAAGGATAAATAGTTATAAAAACAATAATAAATATATGCGAATGAAATTATATATATTCTGACTAGCATATGATATATATCACTATAAGATATGATAAAATTATAAAGATAAGAACACCGAAAGAAGATATACAAATGTATGAGAATGCATCTGTTGATATTCGTCAGAATTCTAACTATCTAACCCAAGTTGAAGAACAGTTGTTTGCACCCCTCCTGTCATACCATGCCCCAACAAGACGGGGGTCTCGCTGCCCGGTCAACGAGCTTGGGGGGGGGGTCTTGGGGGGGAGCAGGCGCGCTCCCCCCGCGGGGCTGCCCCCGAAAAAATTTTTTATTGAAGATTTTATTTTTATTCAGATATATGGATTTGTTTGTATGGGAATAGTACATGAACTCCCCTTGAATTCTATCTTTTTTGTCCTTCTCGACATATTGCATAGTTTATTGTGTAACAACTCCTTAAAATTAAGTTTACAAGTAATGTTTTATATGATATTTGCGGATTTGTATATTTAAGGGTATAACTTAAGAGTTTTTGACATATTTGTACATGTTTAATGGTAAATATGAACATGAAAGCGGTCAAATTTAAGCATTCATCTTGTATATTTATATCCTAAACAAGTAGACCTTTATAAACATATGAAATTACTAATAGGACAAATGATTTAACATAAAAAATAATCTAGAAATAAAAATCGCCTCGTGGACCGCCTCGACCAACTGAGGCGGTCGCCTCTCAGAAGCCCTTTGAGGCAGCTGTTTTGGGGCGATTTCAGGCCACCTCGCCTCGAGGCGTACGCCTAGTGCGCTTCAAGGCGTGTTTTTTTGAACCATGTCAACACCACTGCACTCTGTGCCTCCTGCTCCGACAGGTCAAACGGAACCACTACCGACTTGTCTCTATTGATCTGAAGCCTGAAATGTCTCCAAAAATGTCCATAATCAAAGACGCCCGCCGAATCTTCTCTTCCTCTGTTCCCAAAAACAACACTGTGTCATCAACATATTGCAATAGCGGAATAGATATCTCCCCCTCCTGTATCTCGAACACCACCCACCGATTGTCGCCCTTCTCATCATCATTGCTAAAGCGTCGACCACAATGATAAAAAGAAGCGGTGCCAAAGGGCATCCCTACCTAATGCCCCTCTGGGGCTGAAAGAAGCCCCCATCCGATTGATCGTTGACCCACACCATTTGTGAAGTTGTTGTCACACAACGCTTGATCCATGCAATCCACATATTCGGGAACCCCCGTTTCTCCGGCGACGCCCACAAGAACATGCAATCAATACAATCATAGGCCTTGGAAAAATCCACCTTCCAAAGCACGTCTCTGGCTTTGCACCTCTTTCAATCCATCAGCTTCTCCATTGCCATGACCAGACCGTCTGCCATATCCCTTCCGGGCATAAAATCTGTCTTTTTCGGCGAAATTAGTCGCTCCATCACCCCATTTAAATGGTTCGTCAGTATCTTAGAAATAATGAGGTAATTAATGTTAGATAGTGCAATGGATCTATAATCCTTAGCCCTGGATGGTATGTCCTTCTTTGGTAAGAGAAAGATATCTACCTTGTTCAATCTCTCGAAACTACGGTTGCCCTCTTGAAATTCCTCCAACACTCCATGACCTCCTGTTTCACCTTATCCCAAAACTCCATGTATAAGTGATGCAATTATTCCCAAATTGAAAGGGCGAAACGAATCAAATAAAATTGCAGGGATTCCTGTCCTTAATTAGTTATTTTAAATTAGTTAAGTATTTTCCTTAAATAAATTGAGATTGTAACCTCATATTTTTGGTAAATAAAATTAATTAAGAGTCAATTAGAATCAGATATAGTCAATTAATATCAATTAGGATTTATTTGAGTTTGAATGTCTTTCTATTTTTGTAATTCGACCCCTTTTATATAAAGGGGATGGTAGGCATTTGTTTCAGACAATTCCATTCAGATTATATGAAAATTGAGTTTATCTCCGTCTCTCTATCTCTCTAAGCACGATCTTCGCGATTCTTCTCCAAAACCCCGCGTAACTGGTGCGTTCTCCTCTTTCTTCCTCTCCTCTCTAATTTTCTTCCACCAAACAAATTTTCCACTGTTGGATTTTCCCATCTGCATCATTTGGTATCAGAGCATGGCAACCGAATCGTTCTTACGATTCGACGATCTGATCACATATTAAAGGATGCAATTCGATCTGAGTCGTCTCTTCCGTGGCTCGCATTCATGCTCTTATTCGAGGAAGTTCAAGCAACACATTATATTAAGCATCAAAGCACAAGAGTGGCTGTATACGCTAACTGAGGAAGAATCATTCGTCAACGACAAAAATAAGACTGTTGCTTACTCGATACAACGTGATTTTGATCAAGAAAAGGAAGGTATTTTCATATATGACATATTTTATTGGTACCGTTTCAATACAAGAAAAAACAAAGACACAGAGCCCATATTCGACGAGGATCCCGTTGATGAAGAGCTCGAAGCCCTCAATTTGTTTGTGTTGAAGCTGCTGTCCAAGAAGCCCCAACATCACCGACACCATCACCACTATCGTTGCTCCCAATGGCTTCACCACCCCGCCAGCCCCTCCGCCGAACCATCAACACTAGTTTTACCCACGACCAGAGCGCCCTTCCTCAACTGCACCCCAATGCATCCCGAAATCCATTGGAATTCGAACTAGTGACTCCTCTAACTCCTCCCTGGACCAACTGACTATGGCCGTGCAAGGAGCGATCTTGCAGCAACATGCGACACCGATCTCCCTGACCCCTGTGCGCATCCCTCGAGCAAAGATCCCACTGCCTGGTCCATGCGTCAGGGAAAAGGGTGGACAACGCCATCTTCGACATCGCTGGTGTTGACTCTCGATCCAGCTCGACGCCGCCAGCACTTGTGTCACCTTCATTTGCTTCACCCTCCATTGCGCCACCGCCAGAGAAATTGAAGCCCTAACCCTATGGTTCAACATCGCCTAATACGAGGGTAGGGAGGTCTCCCACGTGAGCCTCCTGATTTATCTCCCACGAAGGGCCAGTCCCATAAAATTAGGGATTTGAAGTGGTTTTGGAAAAATTACAGAGGTATCCCCCCTCCTGAAACATTTTTTTTATAGGTTAAAGTTTGTTGTAACTTAAGAAGAGATATTTTAAGTGGAGGGTAGAACTTTTGCAGCCATAACCCTCAGTGGAAAGAAATTGTAAACGTAACATGGAAAAGGGAGCAAAATTGTAGAGATTAGAGCTACGATTTCAGATCAGATTCTCCCTCAACAAACTGAAGATCAATCAATTTGTCAGGAGATGAATTTTCAAGCGGGGGAGAATTGATGCAATTATTCACAAATTGTCAGGGCGAGTGAATAGAAGAAAATTGCAGATTTTAGGATTTTTCAAATTAGGGTTTCCTATCCTTAATTTGTTATTTTAAATTATTTAAGTATTTTATTTAAATAAATTGAGATTGTAATATCAATGTTTTTGGTAGATAAAATTAGTTAAGAGCCAATTTGAATCGGTTTGAGTCAATTAATATCAATTTGGATTTTATTTGGATTTGATTGTCTTTCTATTTTTGTATTTCCACCCCTCTTATATAAATGGGATGGTAGGCATTTGTTTTCAACAGTTTAGTTCAGATTATATGAAAACTAAGTTTATCTCCGTCTCTCTCTATGTCTCTTTCAGCATGGTCTTCGCGATTCATCTCCAAAACCCCACACAACTGGCGTGTTCTCCTCTTTCTCCCTTTCCTCTCTAAATTTCTTCCACCAAACAAAATTTCCACCGCTGGATTTTTCCGTCTGCTTCAAGAAGCCAACCGAAAAATCGTCCGGACTCGGTGTCATTTCTGCATTTCGCTGAAAGCATGCTTTCCTTGTCTCATCCTCAGGTAAAAGCACTCAGTAGGCCTTCTGCATCCGTACTGGAAATCCATGAAACTCCCCTTCCCTGCCATCCCCAGCTGCCTGAGCTCGCCGCTTGCCAAACGACTGGAAGTGAGACCGCACGACCTCTCTCTCCCACCGCCCTATCTCCCTCAACAACCTCTCTCGCTGACAGAAATCGAATATACCATGTTCCTGCGCCTCCTTTCACTGGCAACTGTGTGGAAAAAAATGCGTATTTGCATCTCCCTCCTTGATCCACTTGTGCCTAGTACGCTGCCTCCATGCAACCTCCTTTTTATCCTCGCGAAAAATCTCATTCAGATGTGCATTTCTTTTTTTTTGACGCTAAAAAAAAGGGGGATACACTCGATGGTGTTCACCCCAATGTATTAAAAAGAAAACGGATAGAGTTTTTACAAGAGGAAGAAAAGGTCAAACCAGAGACGACACCCGAGAGGGCAGCCGAGATGAATTACCCCCTGCGAGAATCAAGACCTGGTCTACCCGGAAGACCAATCATCCACAAGACGCGTTGCCAGAATATAAATATTTTCCCTGTAGAAGCGCTGGCTTTTGAATAGGGCATCATTCCTCCCCAACCAGATGCTCCTCAATCGAGCAATCGGATCCAGCAATTCCCTCCTAGCCCTGCCTCTGGAAGTCGCCAAGCTCTCGCAGAAGGAAGCAAAGGTCCCTGTATTGATCCAACCAAGGTCGTCCCAAAGTTCACGTACACGCCCACATGCGAAGAAAAGGTGATCGATGGTTTCGCGCTCCGTGTCACACAGCCCGCAATTGGGCCCAACATTGGGAAAGAAAGTTGCACAACGATCGCGAGTTAAGAGTCTCCCTCTGCGAAGAAGCCACAGGAAAATGCCAATGCGCTCAGGTAGCTTGAGCCCCCAAAAGAATCTACAATCACGCACAAGAACAACGTCATCACCCAAAGAGGTAGGAACAAGAGCAAAGTAAGCCTTCCTTGTAGAGAAGGAGCCATCCTTCCAAGCCCAGTGGTCGCGACCGTCAATGGGCTTGATAGCATCCGCAGGCGTAGCCGTCAACGAAATGAAATCGTCCAATCTCTGATCCGATAAATTCGCAATAATCCTAGGGCACCGGCAACCCTTATCCCAGCAAGAGGCCACGGAAGCCTCTTTATCATCCACCAAAGCAACAAACGAGGGTATACGTCCTTGAAAGAACCCATTCCCGACCAGTCATCGGTCCAAAACCGAAAGGAGTTCCCCTTGCCCAACATTGGTTGAAAAGGGAGCGGTTACGATTAAAAACATTCAACACCTCACGCAAAAAGTTGAAAGGTGATCGTAGGAGCTCCCCCGAGTAACGGTCATCACCTCCCCCTCCCCCCCCCCCCCCCCCCAACGTCGCCCTCATGATATTCAGCATGTAATTATCGTCATTGCCCCAAACCCGAGCCACCCATTTTAACAAAAGGGCATCAATAACCGCATCAATCCGCCTCACGCCCAAGCCCCCCACCCGCTTGGGCCTCGTAACATCACCCCACCCCACCAAATGCACCCCCCTTCTCCCCTCCCCCTTCCTTCCCCACAAGAAACCCCGCATACATTTCTCCAAATGCACCCGAGTCCCCTTAGGCATACCACGTATCGAAAAGAAGTAAGTTGGGATAGAGGATAACACGACTTTGATAAGCACCAGCCGCCCGCCCCTGGACAAAAGAGCCGAACGCCATCCGGTGAGGCGAGCCTCCATCTTTTCCACCACCACATTCGAATCGCGAATCCGAGCGCGGCCCACAGCCAAAGGCAGGCCAAGATAATCGAGGGGAAGACCACCAGGGGAGGAGCCCAGCAGCCGGCCGCACTCCAAGACTTCCGCATGCGGCATAGAGAATGGAACCACCTTGGACTTAGTCCCATTAATCATTAGGCCCGAATCCTCGGCGAAAAGCTGAAGGGTAGTAGCCATACCGGAGACCTCGGATGGACCACCCTCGATAAAGCAAATGGTGTCGTCCGCGAATTGTATAATAGGAACATGAAAATCCCCAATAGAGCAACCACGGGTAAGGCCCGCTGCAGCCACACCATCAATCATACGAGGCAAGACGTCGACTGCCAACACAAATAGGAGGGGAGCGAGAGGACACCTCTGACGCACCCCCCTCCTTGGCTGAAAGAGTCCCCCGACCGGGCAACCATTGAGAAGAATGGAAAGGGAGACCGTGGACACACAGCGACACACCCAAGAGATCCAAGCCTCCGAAAATCCCCTCCGCCTCAGAACCGACCACAGGAAGCGCCAATCAAGGCAGTCATAGGCCTTAGCAAAATCGATCTTCCAAAGAATCCCCTTCTTAGAGGTCTTTCTGCAAGCCTCGATCATCTCGGAAGCCACCGCAAAGCAATCAGTAATTTGCCTCCCACGAACAAAGGCAGCCTGTGAAGGCGAAATCAACGAATCAAGAAGGAGAGCCATCCTTTTGGCCAATGCCTTAGCAATTATTAAGTAGATCCCATTGGAGATAGAGATTGGACGAAAGTCCTCGATGCGATTGGCCGACTGGGACTTTGGAATCAGAACAATAAGAGCCCTGTTAATTTTGTCAAAGCCACGGTTACCATCACAGTATTCACGGGCCACCTGGAGAACCTCCTCAGCAACCACTTCCCAGAAGTCGCGGTAGAAAGCCACCGGGAACCCATCAGGTCCCGGGGAGGCGTCCGCGTTGAGGGCCCAGACAACCTCCTTGAGCTCAGCCATAGAGAACGGCCTAATCAGGGCCTCCGCATCCGACGCAAGGAGAGAGGGAGCCCCCCGACCAGCCCATCGCCACGAGCGCTGCGCCTGGCGCCCAAAAGCAACCTTGAAATGAGCCCCCAAAGCGTCGCCCAAATCCTTCTCCCCATGGATTAGGGAGCCATTAACCATGAGAGATTGAATAGAATTGAAGCGCCTTCGACCACTGGCCACCCTGTGAAAGAACGCAGTATTCGCATCGCCTTCCTTAAGCCACCGCAATCGCGATCGCTGACGCCATTCAATACTCCTCTTGTCCTCCGCTCTGACCAAATCAACAGCAACAACACGCTTCACCACCTCCTTCGAGAACAAATCCCTATCGTTCTCCACACGATCTAGCCGCGGAATAACATCATCCGCCGCCTTCCTTGCCGCCCCACGGGCCAGCCGAGACTCCTTTTTGAACGTTGCCAGGAATCTCCTGAGGGACGCGAGCTTGTGGTCGAATCGGCGTGCAGCGGAACCCACATACGTGGTCTGATCCCAGTGATTCTTCACCATGTCTTTGAAGTTAGGCTCCAATAGCCAGCACCTTTCATATCGGAAAAGCCCCCGAGGCCGGAGCTCTTCCCCAGAATCCCACATAATTGGACTATGGTCAGAGAAAGATCGCGGTCGAGATGACACCGTGCAAAGTGGAAAAGCCTCCATCAAGTTGATATTCGCCAGAAATCTATCAAGCCTCGATCTAGAAGCGTTGTTCCTTCAAGTATACGAGATGTCATTGGGCACCATCCCTTCCAACGCCAAATCCCCATTGAAGTCAAAAAACTCGCTGGAGCCCAGGTTTTGCCCCCCGCGGCCCCGAGGACGATCATCAGAGAGCACAGTGACATTAAAGTCTCCCCCCAGCAACCACGGAATAGCCGCAAACGCAGCGGCCTCCTCTCGTAAATCTTCCCAAAGCTCCCGCCGGGTCACATGGCAGGTAGGCGCATATAAAAGTGAGAGCCATAGAAGTGTTAGAATCGATCCGAGACAAAACCACAGTCATAGAGTGTCTTCCAACACGCACAGAGGAGAAAGAGAACCTCGTCGAGCGCCAGGCCAATATGATACCGCCCGACGCGCCAACCGCGTCCATTGATCGAAAGTCATCCAAAGGCCCAGCACCGAAGGACCTCCACAGAGTTTCATCCACCCCCGATAGCTTCGATTCTTGAATAAATGCATTGTCGCATTCCCACTCGGAGAGACGCAACCCCAAAGCGCGCCTCCGGTCAAGGTCCCCGAGCCCTCTAACATTCCCGGATAATATCTTCATTAAACACCAAGTGAACGTCCCCCAAATAGAGAGAGGCTTGCCGCCTCCGCTACCGCCTCGCGCATCGTCTGACAAGAAGAAACCAATGTGTCTCCGAGGCGAGAATGAAAGCGCCTACTGTAGCTCTTCCTAAAACGGGAGGCGGAAGAGCTCCCCACCGCAAAGGAAGCGTCATCCCTCCCTGATGAGTCAGCAAGGACACCGCTCGTAGCCCCTCCATCAACACCTCGGACATCAGGCGGAGAGAAAGATGATGGAATCCCAGGGGAAGAGGGGGAGAGGACCGGAGCCATGACAGCGGATGAGTGAATTTCCTCCAGACGAAACCTCGAAGGCACATGCACCGAAGCATTGGGGTGCGTACGGTGATAGTTGGATGTCGAAGGAAGAGGATCCGACAATAGAAGCGGGTAAGGAGGAGCCCGCACCAAAGGCCACGATCCGAAATGAATAGATCCAAGTACAGGGCGCAAAGGAAGCCTTGTCACGGGCCTCGGGAAGGGAAATTGCAAGGAGTCATTCGACAAAGGAGAAGGATTGAAAGAATGCGTATCGACCTCGAGAGAGCCTGTAGCCACCAAATCGCGGCTTTCAGATTCCTCACACGCCTCCCAAGAGTGCCGAAAAGCCGAGTCAGAGTAGAAGCGCTTTCCAAGCGACTCTTCGGAAGCATCCCCAAAGGTTGACACGTGGCGAAATGAAGTTGAAGCGTCGAGCCTAAGCTCGAAATCCGAGTCGCCACCACGGATCCCCGGAGAAGACGGAGAACTTCCCGGTTCCGCCGCCGGTAGAAGGATAGAGAACTCCAGCTTGAAATTCCAACGACTGAGTTTCATCCTTTCAAATATCACCTTGTCAACTGCAATGGCGAGAAAAGCTCGAGAGCACTCGAGCAGAAGAGGAGCTCGCGTCCAATCCGTGCCCGGCGCGAGACCATCGTCGGGATCATCCAAAACTTCCGCCCAACCTCGCCCAACCTTGGAGAGTGTGGGCACCGTGCGAGAAAGAAAGGGCACTCCCCGCACCTCCGCCACACAAACCTCTGATTCGGAGAAGCGCCATCCGCAACCCTCAACCGCCGCCACACCACGTCAGCGGCAACATGAGAACGGAAGAGGCTTTCCCGTTGCTCCGGAGAAAGGCCTCGAACGCCGCATCTAGAAGCGTCCAAGATGAAGAAGTCCCCGCTGAAGTGAGGGCCCAAGAACTCGAGGGTGGCGGCGCGGATCGCCGCCCAATCCACGCCTGGCCTTTGCGAAACTCCCACCGCTACTAGAAAGTCCGCACCGGCACGGTGCCTCCTCGCCTGAACTGCCAACCCATGCAAACGCTCCCCATGCTGCGCCTCCCCTCGCTGTGCCACCCCTCGCTGCGCCTCCCCGTCCTCCATCTCCCCACGCAAACGCTCCCCTCGTTGCACCTCCCCATGCAGAGGCAACGAGGAGAAAGAAGCATCCCCAGAACCGCACCCAACCACAGGACCAACACGATAAGGTGCGGTGCCCCCCACCACTGGTGCAAAACGATCCTCCTGGCCATCCGCCTTCGCGTCACCGCCACTTACCACCTAAGCAAAGGAACGAGAGTCCCTGATGCCCTTAGAGCCTTCAAAACGTCCACGCAGACCCCCACCACGCGACCCAAAGCGGTCCCTGTTGCCGGCGAAGTCACCACCACCCCAGCACGACGACCTGCGATGCCCCACCTTGCCGCATGCAAAGCAACGAGGTGGCAGGCGGCAAGCAGACGTAAGATGGCCACGTAAACCACAACGGAAGCACCTCTTCCCGGGCTTTGCATGCGAGACCTTCACCCATTCCCCCTCCCCAGTCGTCCGCTTGTCTTCTGCTCCTCCTCCTCGTACCTCGCCACCCTCACGAGAAGAAGAAGGCCTCGCACCAACCCCCTTGAAGTCAGCACGCTCTCCATCCACCTCCGACCGCGACGAGCCTGCCGCACCCTTCACTCGCCACCAGCGCTCCATCCTCCTTTGGTTGCTCTATTGCGAGGGAGGTTTGGGCTGCTTCGCATGTTCAACTTGAATATTACTTGACATTGCCAGTTGTATAACTTCCAGATGTGCATTTCTTTCCGTCATTTATTCCTCCAGCAGGCCACACCCGTCTTCAATCCCATCGATTATGTTGACCACCTCCTGCACCCTACTCCTCTTTTCTCGACGCCTTAATCGATTTGCCTTGTTGTAAACCATAAGAAATTTTCTATGCTCAACCATCTTGCCTGCGAACTTACAACCCATCGAACCCTCCTGCATGCATTCATCCGAAAACTCTTCCATTGCTTCCCAAAATCCATTTTCCAAATGCAGGCCTTTTCGAATATGAACATCGTACGATGGTGCACCTCCTCCCCCGAGCACCAGAGAAATGACATGTGGTCGGAGTGAGTCCTGGGCAAGGTCCGTGCCACCGCCAAGGAAAAATATCAAGTGCCTTAGTAGGGGTGGGCACTATATGGGTCCACCCATATAACCCAACCAAATCGTTGAAAATGGGTCAAAATGATTTGGATCGTTTGGATTTTGGGTCGGCTTGGACCCAAACCATATTCCTTCAATGGGTATTGGGTCAGTTGGTGGGTTTAATATCTTCCATCCAACCTACCCAAATAACTCAAACTATTTCTTTGGATGACAAAAGGTTTAATCCCACCCAACCCAACTGATATATACTTAATATATAATATCAAGAATTCTCAACTCCTACATATATCTAATGTGCAACTCATATTCTCCAATCCAAGTTATCAACTTGTTAACAACCTTATCTCACTAAACATTATTTCAATTATTATTATGGGTTATACTCAATGTATTTTTCTCTATCATCCATAATAAGATCATTAGAAACTATAAATAGCTAAGAGCATGTCTTATTACCACACAACTATGCTCCAATCCCTATCCACTTCAGGTAACATAAATTATTCTTGAAAATCCCATAATCTTAACTAAACAACTCCATATCAACTTGAACATATCCCAACCTTCTTTATCCATGTTGAACATATTCCTCCAAACTTCTTCTCTATTGAGCTTAATGCATGCTTACTTTGACATCTTTTTCATACATCAATGTCCCCATCATTACTTGACCTTCATTTAACAAGATTTTTCATATGGGTAATCTGGTTTTCACCCGCCCCAATCGACCTAAACCGGTCACCCAAACATCTCAACCCAATCTAATTTGGTTTGATGATAGCTGCCATTTTTACAACCCAAATTCAATTCAACCTAAACCAAATAACCCCGACCCACTCAAACCAGTGAAATACCCACCCCTATGCTTTAATGGACATTATGTATCTGTCTAGCTGAGACCTGAACCTCGAGTTTCTTCAAGTGTATCTGCAACCCAGGGTGATGCAGACGGAATAATTGAACGGTGAAAAATTTGGTGGAAGAAATTTACAGAGAGAGAGAGGAAGAAAGAGAATGCGTTGGTTGCGCAGGGTTTTGGAGATGAACCGCGAAGATCGCGGTGAGAGAGATAGAGATAGCCGGAGATAACTCATATTTCTTATCATTTGAATTGAACTGAACTGTCCTTAAGCAAATGCCTACCATCCCCTTTATATAGGACGAGCATGATTACAAAAATAGAAGGTGAATCAAATTCAAAATATAATCCTAATTGATTCTAATTAATCGATTCTAATTGGCTCTTAACTAATTTTATCTACCAAAGATGTTGAGATTACAATCTCAATTTCTTTAAATAAAATAAGTAACTAATAAAAAATAACTAATTAGTGTCAGGAAAACCTAATTTTGACAAATCCTTAAATCTACAATTTTCTTCAATTCGTTTCACCCTGTCGATTTGGGAATAATTTTATAAATTCTCTCATGCTTTAAAAATTCATCTCCCGACGAATTGCTCGATCTTCGATCCATTGGTGGAGAATTCCATCTCGATTGGTTGAGTAGATATCCCTAATTTTGCTATTTTTCAATGTTACGTTTATAATTTCTTTCCATCGAGGGGTATGGCTGCGAAAGTTCTAACTCTTCACTTAAAATGTATCTTCTTAAGTCCCCTCCCACTTTAATCTTTAGAAAATAAGTTTTGGGTGAAGGTATCTTTTTGCAAAATTCTTTAATCATTCCCCCTCCCTATTTCTGTGGGATTCGAATACTCTTGAAGAACCCCATGCTAGGTTTTTTCGTCCAGCAATAAAGTGAAGGCGGCGATGGGCTGGATTTGGCGACCATAGGCGACGAGTCTGCTAGATATGGAGGTGTTGATGGCAGCCACGTCTGACATGCGTGCAGTGATGACCGTGCATAGCATACACGCAGCGGTAGTGGGAGCTCGCTCGATGGTACCCAATTCTCCTTATAGTGCCCCATCTTGGTTGGCGGCGATGATGTGCCTTCCATTGTTGGGCTTGGGGTCTCTGCGACAAGGTGTAGCTATGACGAAGCCATTGTGTGCCTCGATGATGGCGTGAGTATGAGCTGGGGCTCCGATTAGATGCTGTCCGGGCCCATTGGTGGTGGTTGCAATGTCGGCTACTGTTGACGATGATTGGATGATGGCATAACATCGATAATTGGGCGAAGAGCGAAGTGTTGAATGGGGCCCGAACCGATGTTGGTGTTGTTGTTGGTGGCAACCATGTTGACTTCGCCCAAGAATAGATCGAGGTGTTCAATCTCGCCATTCGCACAATCTTCGTCGAAGATGTGCCCTTTGTCGTCCTTTTCTTCTTGATTTAAAATTGTATCAATAAAATCTTTGTCTTGAATGAAGATACCTTCGTTTTCTAGGTCGAGATCGGGTTGAACAGTCGATGCCATCCCCTTTATATATGAGGGGTGTGATTACAAAAATATAAAGTGAATCAAATTTAAAATTAAATCCTAATTTATCCTAATTATCTCTAATCGATTCTAAATGACTTTTAACTAACTTTATCTACCAAAAGTGTTGAGATTACAATATCAATTTGTTTAAATAAAATACGCAACTAGTTCAAATAACTAAGTAGTGACATGAAACGCTAGTTCTGACATTCCCCGAATCTGCACTTTTCTTCTATTCGCTTCGCCCTGTCAATTTAGGAATAATTGCATCACACTGCGTCAAGTACTTGCATCCCGTGCTCCTCCACCAGCCCACTCACTGCACCAAGCCGCTATCCCTTCAACCACGATTATCAGACTTGTCCAGCGGATGGAACGTCACATTGAAATCTCCAACAATAATCCATGTAATCTTCTGGAATTGGGCTCTATTCAAGAACACATCCTCCACGATGCTTGCACCGTTGACCCCGTTGCAAGGGCTATACACATTGGTCACCTACAACCTGACCCGATCCGCCTTACGACTGGTGTTCAAATTTCGCGATATTTCAGTGAAATTTGACCAAAATTTATGTTTCGACACTCCACCGAAATCGAAACCAAAATCTTGATTTGAAACCTTCCTTTCCACAACTCATTCGTTTCCTACGATATCTTTGTTTCTTCCAACATGGCGATGTCAACCCTTTGTTCTCTCAACCGCAGACCCGCTACTCTCCTTTTCTCCGCCAACCCCAACCCCCTTACGTTCTACCCCTTCGACGACCTCAGCCCTAGGCACTCCAACACTTCCTTCTCTAAGCCCTCAAAGCAGTCCCCACCTCGCCCTTCCTTTGCCTCAGCCCCTACCTCGACATCGGGCCCTCCGACTCCCCCCGCCAGTCCCCCAACAACGCTGCTTGCCACTGCCATCCGCCCTCCTCTGCTCCCCCCTCTGTCGCTTCCGACCCACCCAACCCCTCTAGCCTTCTGTAAACGGCCACGCGACGCCCCTCCTCTCCTTTAGGGAGGCTCTCCGATATTGCTGGCTGAACCGACCATAAGCATACTCCTCTCCGCCCCGACCTGCATCCTGAAGCGATGCCAATGCTGAAACCACCAGACACCCCATCCTCGTTGAGGAACTCGCTCCCAGACCATCCGAGCATCCCACCACCTATTTGCGTTCCGACACACACGGAGAGACCGACATTCTCGATGCCACTTGAGGGCCATCCGGGCAATCCACCTCCCGCTCTGGTATACTCCTCGGGCCAGCCTGGTCTTTGACGTCACGCTCCCTCCAACAACTTTCGCCCTGAAGGCAGAATCGAATCTCGGCTCGCTAAGGTATCTGGTTCTCGGATATTTAAACTTGCCTTCTGGTCCGAACCGCTGCCAAATACATGCTTAATCGGGTCACCACCCCCATCGCTAACTGGTTCGGGCCCGTTGCTCAATTGATGAGATACTGCTTGGGGCCCCCCGTCCATGTCAGGAACCCGGATCCGGTCTTGACATGCAAGGACCTGCCAACCTTGGATCGATGGAGACACTCAGCCTACGACGTCGACTTGGCCAAGACTTCTCAAAAGATCTCCAGTCCCTTGTCTCGAACCTTGTGCCATGGCTTGGCTCGCAAGACACACCACTTTCCTAAAAAGGAACCTCCTTTCAAAAAGTTAATTGTAGCCTACAATTGTGGTTGCTGGTACGACGGTGGCACGCCTGGCACGAAAACTTACATCGCTTCGTACTAGACACTGCCAGTGCAAGAAGGTTCATGAAAGGAGGAGAGCTACTAGAACTGTGGTTGAGGAGGGTATGGGGTGGCTAGACAGAATTGAAGATGGTAGAGATCTTTCAAGGTCAGATTTTAGTAAGTAGGAAAATCTTCAGAGGGTTATTGCATTGGAGGGTAACAAATGCATGACAATATGGAAATAAATTTCTACATAAGCTTGGATTAACGAGTGGGGATGCAAACACAAAATATTTTCATAGAGTTGCTAGTCGTATGAGGAGATACAACTTTATTTAGTCAGTGGTGGTAATTGGGGGGCGTGTTGAAAGGGATCGAGATATGGGAATCGTTATCGCAGATTATTTTAGGGACTACCCCAAGGACTCCACATTTCAGCATGGAGTCGGTTAGGTTTAGGTGAACTAGACTCATAATTCAGAGTGTCGCCTTAGAGCTTAGAGGAGCTCAAAGTGGCAATATGGAACCTAAATGCAGACAGGGTGCCCGACCCGGACGATTTCCCAATATCCTTTTATCGGGAATTCTTGTTGGTGGTGGGTGGTGATGTCCTGGATGTGGCGGAGGAGTTCGTGAGTGGCAACTCAGGATTTGAACAGGTAAACATTCGTCTCCAGTTTCTTCTTCCCAAGAAAGATGTCTCAGAGAGGGTCGAGAACTTCAGATCGATTGCTTTATCAAATGCCATCTACCTTGTATTTGCGAAGATCTTGGCTAACAGACTTTATGTGGTCATGAATTGCCTCATCTCACCGGTCCAATCAGCTTTTATCCTTGGTAGACAGATTAGTGACAATTTGGCAATGACCATGAAAATTATTGTAGATTGGAAAAGAAGAAAGGTCATAGTGGTGCTTTGGAAGGTAGACTTCTCGAATGCTTATGACACTGTTGATTGACATTTCCTTTGGGCTGCTCTGACAAGAAGAGGCTTTCTGTCGGTTTGGATATCTTGGATGAAGAGATGCGTAACTACAGCTTCCTATGTTGTACCTAGTAATGGTCATCATGAGGGGAGTTTTTTCCAACTCCAGAGAGAGGTGCGTCAGGGATGCCCCCTAGTCCTGATGCTATTTGTGATTGCTGCTGCTGTTCTGGCGTTCGTGGTAGACCAAGTTTCTGTGTAGGGTTTGACGACAAGTTACACTCTTGTTGACATTCATATTCCACTATTGCAGTATGCAGATGATACCATTCTGTTCATAGAAGGACACACTTAAGCTAAGGGGATGGCACTTACCCTGGAGATCTTTGGGGAACTTGGGTACGCTGATTGGCTTCCTATTATTGAGATGATGGAGAGGAAACTTTCAGGTCTGAAAGCGACTATTTTTTCGAGAGGAGTGCGCTTGATACTCGTGAAGGTAGTTCTTGCAACTATCCTAGTTTTTTTCTTGTCTTCCTGTGTTCTTCCGGTCGGCATCCGAAAGTGATTGGAGACAATTTTGCATAAATTTTTGAGTCTTGGCCGTTGTAAGTTCCCTTCTCTTTGTCAATATAATTTTATTGGGGGCGGATATCAATGCGTGATTCCCCCTCTTTTGACTTAAAAAAACAAAAAGGGATAACAAATCTATAAAATATAATTTTACTGTATATTGATGATCAGACAGCCAACAACCAAGCCTTTTGTGCTCAAAGCATGGTCCTTCGGAGCAATGGACTTGCTGCATCTAAACAGATTTGATTGTGTCACACCGAGGATTAGATAAAAATGCCAAATCCTTCTTAATAGCTTCCTTTTGGCATTTCGTTGGTCTTGCCCACCCCCGCCTGCATTGCACTTGAAGCTTTGCACCCCTTCTAATCGGAGCACTGCTTCAACGATCAAAATGAGACACAAATGTATTATCACATGATTCCAAAATTTGATATTCATGTAGAATAAACGGTAATATGGTAGTAACTTTCTGAAATATGTATTAATGGAATAATGGGGAGACAAGGGCACGATATCTGAAATATGTATTAATGGAATAATGGGGAGACAAGGGCACTATTTGCTCGGCAGAGGTTCTATAAGGAAAATATTCGTATCTCGGCGTCTCGCTTTTGTCTTGATTGGTCTTCCGGGTAGCGTTGTTCGGGTGCGTGGGTGGTATCTCTATTTTGATATCATTTATCACTCCTTTTTGTTTTGTTCCTCCACCTTGTAAGTACTCCCTTCTTTAATTTTTAATGGATTGTGGCGAACACTGATGAGTGTTTCCCCCTTTTTTTGAGCGTCAAAAAAAAGGGCACGATATCTTCTTATTTCCCGCCTTTTCCTTTCTTGTGAATAAACAGATAGGTAAAGCCAACGGAAGTCATTTTATTTTAAATTCAACCACTGACCTACCAGATAGAAGGAACACAGGTATTACCAAATGGGCATAGAACACACATTGATAGTGGGTGCCAACCATTTTGCATGAATTATTTTTGTTTTTCTTAGCCAACAATCGTAATCTGCACACAAATCCTGCGCATGGTATTGTTGAACAAAGTTTGTCTACACATTTATCTTTGTCTCCTAAACAAAACCTTATGGAGTAGTGGTTGGGTTGGTGGGGCAGTGAGGTGGCACATGGTGTAGTGTTGTCGGAGGTGGAGCGGATGTGAGCATGACATTGGAAATGATGCAGCCCATTTTATATTTTTTTATTATATACTGTCTTTTACTCTATATATCTTTTTTGTTTTTGTTCCTTATTTTATTTATATTTCTTTTTATCTAACATGTAAATTTACCAAGGGATGTTCATAGAGATGCATCATATCATGGTGTAACTACCATGTAAAACTTCAATATATTTTAGATGTACACCATTATGTGTGGTTACACCATTTTCCCTTAAAAGCCTACCCTGTAAACCTACTTTAAAAGGGGATTAATATTGGTGTTGGAGACTGTATTGAATGCAATGATTCGGTTTCGCCATTGGTTTTATCTGTGTTCATTGGTGTTCTTTCTCTTGGTCTCTTGTTCTTCTTTTCCCCTCACCCCATTCTTCCTCTTCCTGCATGTCATTGTGTGTTCCTCAACTCCGCATCTTGTGTGCATCTTTTTGCATCCGAAATCTCTGATAACACATGTATTTAGCTTTCCTCTTCTCGTCTCCATTCTTCTCTCCTTTTCTTCATGTTTCTTCTTGTTCAAAATCTGAGCCGTTTCAATTGGCCTCAAAGCCAAATGTCATGTAGTCTTCACTCATGACACGGCGGTCCAATGTCACCATTGCTGCTAACTTCTATATATTTAATGAATGCCAACACCTAGAATTATTGATAAATTATGAAATACTTTTTTTCAACTTGCTATTGCAATCCACATAGAAATATTACAATTACATGATTGCCATTGCCGTATCATTCCCTTCCCATCACAACATTTCTTCACCTTTTGCTACCTTTGTACTCCGTATCTGTGTTCCCATCGCAACAATTCTTCACAATTTTCTACCTTTGTACTCCGTATCCGTGGCGCTGACCACCCCAGCTCCATTCTACTCCAACCACCTCTAAATGCCACTTCATAGTGCTTCGACCTTTGGAGTTGAATCGATAACATCTGCCTTCTCCGTTGTGGTCTTCCTTGATTGCCAACAAAACCCGACTCCCTTGTTATTCCCTCGTATGAACATTTTTTTTTGCTTGGACTGTACAACCGAAGCATTTGTGCTACCACATGACCATGACACCATTTATGTGTATACACAAGATTTGAAAAAAACCAAAAGGCGGAATGAGGCGTTCTCCTTGGAATCAAGGTGAGGCGTGGCCTCGAGAAGATCGAGATTCAAACCTTAGTTTATAGAGAAAAATATGTGTAAAACTATAATTATAGATATGCCAATGTAATTATATGTTTTCTACCCAACATTTAATACTTAACACTATGAGATATGATGAAATAATAGAGATAAGAACAAAAGAGAAATAGAACTTCATATCTCTTTTACCCATTTTCATCCAATGAAAGAAGTATTCATTGTCTACAAATGTTACGGAAGAAATAAACAATACATATTTCTCTTTGAAATATTGTTGAAATTAAAATTATGATTAAATATATATCAAAAAAATTTATGTTATGTGTTTAATATATAATATATAACAACATGAGAAATCGTGAATTCTATCCATTTTGTTTTGCTCGATACAATACAAAACTCGTTAAGTTATTGGTATTGTTTAGATATTTATGAATTCGTTCATCGAGAGTGAAATGGTAGGAGTTTACCAAAATAGTTGGACACAGTTAATGGTAAATATGAAGTTATGGAATTGAAAGAAACATCGGATTTAGACATCCATAATCTATACTCATTATCCTAAACATACATATGTTTAGGTGCAACAAGGCTCCGTGCCGGGTGAAGGTCTTCTTGTTGTGCCTCGGAAGAGGTTTGCTGTGTGATAAGGCTAGGTGGGGTAGGATGTTTGGCTTGCCAGACGTGCTTTGTGACAGATGTGGCGATGGTAACGAAGATCTGGATAACCTTTTTTTCAACTGCCATCTTCGCAACTGATAAGAAGGAAGGTATGTGTGTCATGGTTGTGTGGATGGTTCTACGGATTTCTGGACGTCGGTGAGAGGCATTGGTGGCCACTCTTCTGATGACTGTATACTACCTTTTGCAAATCTTTGGGCTATTTGGAGTGGGCGCATTGATCTCATCTTCAAGAATCAGGGTTTCTACCCATATAATGTTGTAGCTCATTGTAAAGCGCTTTATAATTTTTGATCTTCTTGGTGATGTAAGCCTCCTCTTTTGTTTATAATCCAATCCCGGTGAGTTCCTCCTCGAGACCTCACTCCCTTTTCATTCAAAATGAACATGTAGATATTTATAAGCTTATCAAACTATCAAGTGACCATTAAAATCATCAACAAAATACTCTAAAAAGCAAAAACACCATGAACAACCACATGAGGTGCACACCTGACTGAATGGGACCGAAGCGCATGCCTCGAGGCTAAATGAGATTTATACGTGCCGTTGGATATATGGATGTGAGTACCATGTTCACATATTTGACTCCCCACTCTTTCTCTAATCTATTTGTGACAACTCGCCCCACCATCAAACATTCTACCTCCACCATCTAGCACCAACCAACTATTCCATCGTTGTTGACCCTTTCTTGCCTCCAATAAGGCATCATCGTCTCATTCCCTCGCACAATTGAGTTATCCCGCCACCGCTTGCCACCTGTGATAAATGATGTGGTCTGGATTTTGAAAGAGAAAGAAATTGGGAGATGAAAAAGAAATAAATGGATTGAAGAGGAGAGTCGAATACTCATCGGTTGCATAGGATTCCGGAAGAAAATGGACGAAAATGCGAGAAGAAGAGCCGTTGAACTTGCCAAGCTACGTGGGAACATGAAGAGAGGAAAAAGTGGAGGGACAAAGAAGAGGGAGAACACCAAGGGAAGATGGATAAAACCATCAACTAAGCCAAATCCATATCGTTTGATCTATCCTCCAACATGAAGATTAACTTCTTTTTGAAGGAATTTTACATGGTAGCTACAAGCCTACAAGATGAAATGATGCATCTTTTACGAGAATATCTTTGTAAAATTACTTCTTAAATAAAAAACATATAAAATAAACAAGAGCATACTAAACACTATTTAGCGGTGCTGGTGTTGGTTGAGAACAAACGAGGCCTACAATGGTGTGATAGAAATGCGGTTCTTCGCAGGGGTAGTTGTAGTTAAGTGGAGAATGTTATCCATGATGCCTATAATGGTCTTTGTGTGTAGACTATGGTACTACATTATGGCCTCTTGGTCCTTTTCCTTCAGCTTATCACCTTCCTTTTATTTTCAATTGATTTTTGAATGACTACGAATCTATAGTAGCCTATCCTGGCTTGAAATGAAAGATTTTTGAGATATCTTGTGTATATACATATTTTCTCTATAAACCGAGGCTTATGCCTCGACCATCTCGAGGCTGCACCTAGCCTCGATTTCGAGAAAAATGCCTCATTCTACCTTTCATTTTTTAAACTTTGCTAGTGGTATGCATGATGTATAGGAACAATCTCAGAATGAGCATGCAGATGTACATGATGAACCGAAACCACCACAAGAGAATAATCCGGGGTGGTCTATTGCCTTATGGAAATGCGTTCCTGTGCGCGATACCCCCTCGCGAGTCATGTATCTCGGGTGTGATTTTTGCTAGATTTTAGGCAATTTATTGTGGGGTTATCTGCCAATTAAATCCCATGCACATATCAGGAGGCTCCCAAGGTTAGCCAATGGCGCCTAGCCATGGAGGCGAAGATGACTGCTTTACAGTTATGTGGCACGTGGAGCATTGTTACTGCTCCCACAGATGTGTCCATTGTGGGATGCAAGTGGATTTTCACTGTAAAGCAACTGACAGATGGCAGCATTGATCGCTACAAGGCAACGTTTGTGGCTTGTGGGTTCACCAAGACCAATAGGGTTGACTATCAAGATACCTTCTCTCCAATAGCTTGGCATTCCATGCTCTGAATCCTTCTCTTTGTTGCAGTTACACAGGATTGGCCTATGTACTAGCTCGATGTGACGAATGTGTTCCTATATGGTGACCTACAGGAGGAAGTCTACATGCAATAGTCACCTGGGTTCGCTGTTAAGGGAGAGTGTCAGAAGGTGTGCAAACTTAATAAGGCAATCTATGGCCTTAAGAGAGTCCATGAACATGGTTTCAGAAGCTCTTAGACATGATAGAACAGAAGGGCTTCTTGAGATCAATTGCAAATCATTCCATGTTTGTTAAAAGGTCCCACAGAGGTACAGTTGCTGAACTTGTTTATGTTGATGATATCATCATTACAGGAGATAATGTGCATGACATTCAAGCAGTTAAGGCTTTCCTTGGTCAGAAGTTTGTAATCAAAGACCTTGACAGTCTGTGCTACTTCCTTGGATTGAATTTTGCCATGAACCAACGAGGTCTTGTGATGACCAGAGGAAGTATGTTACAAACCTTTCATCCCTAACAGATATTTGGGACTATATTCATTGGATCTTATCAGTTCCTCGTACCGTATACAAATAATAATAAGTATCTATTTTTTTGTTAAATAAATGAAGATGTGATACACAAGAGATGTCTTGAGATTTGTTATCACCCATTTCACTCCGACATGAATATTTATGATCAATTTTTTGGATCCTGACATGAGAATGAGAATTGGATGTCTAAATTTTGAGGCATTATAATTTACATGCGTAATGTCCATTCATTATTGAGGGAAATATATACGTAATAGTCTTTCTCAAATCATTTCAATTTCAACTCTTTGTTTGAGTACAGTATCACTAGGGTTATATGTGATTTTGCATCACGCATGTATTCATGAAGATTCATTTATTATATTGAAAAAAAAAGAGCAAATATTAACTTTATGCGATCATTACTTATTTTAACTAATTTATGCAAATCTTTCTCCTAAAACATGATAACTTTTTTTTTTGTAAATTCCCCAGCTGCCAAGCTTTTGGAGATATTGGGCTGTCTGAGGCCCATTGCACGTATGTATGTCTATCACAAGATGTAGAAGATGCCAGACTATTTATAGCTTAAATAAATATTCTGCTTGATTAGAAGCACTTCTTAGGGGCTGTGCTCTTATAGGAGAAACCTTTACAACAAACCTGGTACTATACGAGGAAAAATTATCTGTTTCAAATGGCAATGTTCCGGGGGAAACATCAGCTTTATTTGTGCTGTTCAAGTGCAAGTCCTTTTATTTGTCTAATTGTATTGCCATCTGCAATGAACTTTCTTTGTGACAGCATCTGTACTATTCCTTTTGACTTCAGAGATCCTGCATGTATCGTGTCTTGTTGCAGGCATGTTCCATCGTGCTTATTTTGTAACAACACTTTTCAACTTTAAATCGATTATATCATCTCATCTTGTTCATTAGCAGATCTGCGTATTCTTGTTTAAGGTGAAAAGTAGACTGAATACTTGCAGTGGCAAATCTCAAGTCTCATGGTGTTTCATAATCATTATGCAGGAAAGGTAAGGGTGTCGTAAGTGCTACTGGTGGGAGGGGATGGGGTGGTGGTGGAGGTGGGAGGATATCACTGGCATGTTACAGCAGGCAAGACGTGCAAGTAACCGTTCATGGTTTGTATTACGAAACTATGTTTTTGTCATATGCCTAGAATGTTAAATGATCATCCACATCCATTTCTTTTTTGAAATTTTTTTAGGGAGATATCTGAATCCATATAGAACTTTAGTATATTTTACAGTGCTTTTTGAAGATTGATCTGGATTTTGATTTTTTCCTACATAGGGATCTGCAACAATTTATAGCTGCAGATCTCTGCCATTTCTTTCATTGTGCACGAACCATGTTCTAAGAAAATAAGGACGGCTTCCTGTGATAGTGCTCCTTTGGAGTTTGTTCATTTTTGTGGATGATTCTGAGTTGCCATGATTGTATCTATAAACCCATGGCTCTTCACAAACTTGAATCCGAAGTCCGAAATTCCAACCGACTAGAAAGTTTACTCATCCTGTATTAGAAAGTGGATTGTATCATTGTAGAATAAAATAACTTTCCGTTCTTTATCATAAATAATAAGCACTATCCTTGCATATAGAAGTGGTTGGAATTGTAATGTATTAAGTGCTAAAGTACACCGAAAATATAATCTCCCTCATAGAATAAGCAAATAACATAACAAAAAACACTCTCAAGTTGGAGGATAGTTACCAATCATGACTAGCTTGTCATAGAAAGATACAACACTTCGTTGGCACACCTTTTATGTCTACCAGTTGAAGCGTTGAAGAAATGTAAGGAAATGCATCTATCTTTTAGCAGTCACTTGGCGAATATCAAATCAAGAAGACTAACATGGATGCCAAGATGAAGTATGAAAAAGATACTTACACATAACCTTACATGTGGTATAGGTCATTGGCTCATAATAAGGTTTGGAATGTTGATACTGTATAGGTAGAGGTTTAGAAATGGATATTTCATCGATCGATGGAAATCTCAAACAACGATTTTTTTTTGCGAATTAAGATTGTCTCGGTTGCTATAACAATATGTATTATACAACTACTCTTATAGACATGAAGGAGGTGTATCAAAGACCAAGGTTGCAAAAGTCGGTAGTCGGTACTCAGTCGGCTGGGTTATTGACTAAGGATTAATCGACAGTCGGACGACTAGTCGGATTTAGTCAGACTTTAATCGGCTTTGAATTTTATGATTATTTTAAATATATAACTCATTTTTATACATATATTTACATAGATTTTGTACATTTTTATACTATCATAATAAAATAAAAGAAGTAATTGAATTTAAGTAAAATATTAAGCTTATTATAATAACTTTGCTTATAAAAATATCAAAACATAAAAAAAATATGGTGTCTCCAAAGCAAAAATTGATCGACTAGTGTACCTAGTCGGAATTAGTCGGTACTCGGTCGGCCGTCCCACTGACTAGACTAGTCGGACCTACTAGTCGGGTCAGTCGGGCGACTTTTACAACACTGTCAAAGACATTACATACTATGTATAAATAAAAGCACGTGCAATATTGGGTATCGAATAAGTAAATGAGTACAATAACCTATTATTGTTAGAGCACATCATTCATAATAACTACAAACTTGAAGGAAAAAATGGGGAAGTCTTCTCCCATTATTAGTAGGTTCGACTACTTGAATTCTTGCTCAAATCCATGTTGAAAGATTCGACTGTTTTTTAAACTGGCTATCGACTACCTAACGCAACCACCACAAGGGGGATTAGTGTTGGACATGCGAGCCCACGGCGAGCCATTATGCAATAAATGTTATTGCAAATATCATTCCCTGATCTGAAATGAAGAATAACTAATTTGCATAATAGGTCCCTTAGTACAATTAGGGTTATGTGCCATGGCCATCTTAATGATCATACAACTGTTGATTTAACTATTGAATCATAGAGGCTGGTGCTTGTAGGAATATCTAAAGGGTTAGATTGAAGACTCATCAAGCACTGTTTAATGATTGTTAAGAGATGATCTCCAGCCTTAGTAGGAGATGACAATCCTTTCTCAGTTAGGCTGATATTTGACTGACCTCTTGATGCAGGTCCTGTGCATAGGAAAAGAGTTGACTTAACGAGATCGAGATAACCAAAGTCCTATATCGTATGCTGTCACGATACATGCACGCATCCTCTGACCGGAGACAGATGTGTTACTATATGTCTGAGTATGTACATTTGGCAGACCAATCGGTTGATGACCTAACCAAGGTCTATACACCGGCACGCTATTGTTCATATAAGGGCATATGAGTAATACGATCTCTCAAAGGAATCATACATGTTCATTTACTGAACCGGAAGGCACGAGCTCACTCATGAGATATTGAGAAGAATAAAATTCTGTGCACGGTCATCTCGCTTTGGAAGTTTGACCAAATTTGTAGGTTTGATATATACTTTTGGAAAGTATATGATCAAGACCTAGGTATGATATATGCTTTTGGAAAGTATATGATCGATACCGACTCCCAATGATCAAATGAGAAAGTTACTGATAAAAACCCTGAAGTAGACAATATAAAGTTGATCTAATACTTCGGGTTTATTCCGAGTCTTTCAGTATGCGGGATGTACAGGTATTGGGAATACCTGAGGGTGATGTGATCATAAACGATCATAAACGATTGTATAACCATGACGCTTCCATTCCTAGGGCGTGTTGAAACGGGTCTGGATTTTAGTGACTCCTCTCAGTGGAGAAGTGATCTGATCTTGGTCCAAATTTTGGACATTGATCTGAATGTGATTCAGATGCAATAAGAAGATTAGATTTGCAGCCTTGGTTTAATCAAGTATCTATGGGAGGCCCGCGATCTGGATTTGAGATATAATCTCAATATCCAAGTCACTATACATGGAACAATACAATCGCCCTGTCCTTATCTCCAAGTATCCGCGGAGAAAGCGCATTATCCTTGAAAGAGTTCCGGATAATTTCATTGTTGATATATGTATCCGAGTTGAGAAAATTGATAATTAAATGTGATTTTATTATCATGAATAATACAAATTTGATTCATATTATAAAGAGAGTTATCTTAGACAATTAAATGTGATTTGATTATCAAAGATGTAAATAATGTGAATGTGATTCATATTATTTGAGAACAAGAGAATAGAGATCCAAGATGATTTAATGTGATTTAATTATCATGGATATGAATAATGTGGATAGCAATATCCATATTAGTCATATATATTATAAATGTGATTTATAATATATAAGAGAGAGCTATTTGTAATTTACATTTGTTAATTAAATATTAATGTGAATTGGATTCACATTGGACGTTGAATTGAAAATGTAATTTACATTTTATTTTGGGTTGTGAATATGATTAACAAAATTTTCAATGGCAAGATTGCAATGTCTGCAAAATAATTGTGAATTATTTTTGTAAAATAATTTGCAACAAAAGTTGTTGCATAATCTTGGAGATTACAATATAGAGATGAGAGCCACCTTCCATATATTTGGGGTGGACGACCATCACTCCTATTAGGAATGTGTGCCCGTCCCCTCCTTCCAACATGGAAGGAGACACTTTTTCTCCTATGATCTCTGTTAGAAGAAAGGAGTCTTCGTTATGATAATAAGAAAACCCTAGGCTCTCTTATATAGGGAGAGGCCGTAAGGGTAAATTACATGGATGTCTAAATAGAAGAGAGAAATAGAAACCAGGTACATAAACATATAATAATAGTAGAAACTATCTCTACACTCCCCCTCAAGGTGGAGCATAGATGTTGATCATGCTCAGCTTGGATGAACATCTCTGGAATGGTCCTCTGAGCAATGGCTTGGTGAATACATCGGCAGTCTGATCTCCTGAGCTAACATGGGCTGTGGATATCAATCCTCTCTGGATCAGGTCCCTAGTGTAATGGCAGTCAACTTCAATATGCTTGGTCCTCTCATGAAAAGCTGGATTGTTGGCAATGAACAATGCTGCCTGATTGTCACACTGAAGCTTCATAGGTAGAGGTACTGCTACATGTAGATCTTCTAATACGGAGCGAACCCACATCATTTCCGTGCTGGCTTGGGCCATTGCCCTGTATTCGGATTCCGCACTGGATCTTGCCACCACCGTTTGTTTCTTGCTTTTCCAAGAAACCAGAGAGCCTCCAACAAAGACTGCAAACCCTGAGGTTGATTTTCTATCCTTAGGGCATCTTGCATAATCTGCGTCTGCACAAGCTGAGATGGATAAGTCTGTACCCTTTCTGAATAGTAGCCCTAATCCAGGAGTAGACTTCAGATACCTCAGTATCATGTGTATAGCATCCATGTGAACCTGTCTCGGCTGCTCCATAAATTGACTCACCCTGCTAACTGCAAATTGAATGTCTGGGCGAGTTATGGTGATGTAGAGGAGTTTGCCCACCATCTCTCTATATCTCCTCTTATCTACTTCATCAGTATCACCATCATATAACTTCATGCTGGGGTCCATGGGGATGCTTGATGGTTTGCAGCCATCCATACCAGTCTCAACCAGGAAGTCTGTAATGTACTTCCTTTGTGTCATCACCAAACCATGTGCATTCCTTGCAAATTCCAACCCCAGAAAATATCTTAGGGTTCCAAGATCCTTTGTAACAAACTGACGACCTAGGAATGCCTTCGCCCTCGCTATGCCCTGAATATCGTCTCCTGTAACTAGAATATCATCCACATAGACCATTATGACAACCGTACCTCCCGAGGACTTCTGGACGAACAACGAATGATCAGCATTGGACCTCTTGAATCCCTGGTGTTCAATTAGGTTGGACAGCTTCTGGAACCACGCTCGTGGACTCTGTTTAAGGCCATATATAGCCTTGTGAATTCTACAGACCATATGCTTCTCCCCCTCAGCAGTAAACCCGGGTGGCTGCTGCATGTAGACTTCCTCCTGTAAGTCCCCGTACAGAAATGCATTCTTGACATCTAGCTGAGAAATGCTCCAGTCACGAACCACTGCAACAGACAGGAGGATACGGAGAGTCGAGTGTCTCGCCACTGGAGAGAATGTATCCATGTAATCAACGCCATATGTCTGTGTAAATCCACGGGCGACCAAGCGTGCTTTGTACCTATCTAATGTGCCATCTGCGTGATATTTGACTGTGAAGACCCATTTGCAGCTCCCAACGGATGCATCTGGAGGTGCAGGGACCAAAGACCATGTGCCACGGGACTGCAAGGCCCCCATTTCTTCTTCCATAGCTAATCTCCAGCATTCACTCTTCAAGGCTTCCTGGTATGTCCGTGGTATGTCCACGGAAGACAAAGCTGTGGCAAACTTCTGGAAATCACCTGTGAGCCGGTGAAAGGAAACCTGTGAAGCAAGTGGATAGGATGCACACTGTCGTCTCTGTTTCCGAATAGCAATCGGAACATCAAGATCATCATCTGGGTCCGCCTGTGAGGAGTCATCCTGCATACGTAGCACACCTGACCCGTCATTAGTAACATCATCTGAACATACCTGAGGCGTAGTGATTGGCTCATGAGCTGCCTGAGCGGGACCTGACCGACGCGTATAGTGGTTAGGAAATGGTGATATGATTTGCCGTGGAATGGGTGGAGGTGGAGGTGGTGGGGGCGGTGGTGCTGGCATGGGAACTGACACAGGAGACGAGTCAGGAGACAAACAAGTAGGTGGTGGTGGAACCAAAATATCATCAGTGGTGGTGGATGGTTCCATTCTGTCCCCAGCTGGTGAGAAATACATAACCGACTCGAAGAAAGTGACATCCGCACTAACAAAGTACCTGTTGGTTGTAGGATCATAACACCGGTATCCCTTCTGGGTTCTGGAATACCCAACGAAGACGCACTTGACTGCTCTTGGAGAGAGCTTGTCAAGTCCAGGAGATAGACGATGAACAAACGCCACAGCGCCAAAGACACGTGGTGGCAGTGAGAATAGCTCTTTGTCCGGAAAAATAAGTGAAATGGGTGTCTTCTCTCCAAGGACAGAGGACGGCATTCTATTGACCAGATAGCATGCAGTAAGGACAACATCCCCCCAGAAAGAAATAGGAGCACAACTTTGAATCAACAAGGTACGAGTGATATCCAAGAGATGGCGATGCTTTCTTTCCGCCACACCATTTTGTTGGGACGTATATGCACAGGTGGTTTGATGGATAATACCCTTCAATGACAGAAATTGAGAAAGAGAACGCGTACAAAATTCCAGGGCATTATCAGTCCGAACATATTTGACTGAAGAAGAGAAAACATTCTGCACTTCATTAATCAAATTTTTGATAACATCTCCTGCTTCAGATTTATTCTTCAGAAGAAAAACCCAAGAGACACGAGAAAAATCATCTACTACCACAAGATAAAACCTGTGCCCCTGGTGATCGGGAACACGACTCGGACCCCATATATCTATATGTAACAACTCAAAAGGGGAGCTACTGCTCCGACTCTGACGACCTGGAAAGCTCGACCTGTGATGCTTTCCTAACTGACATGTTTCGCAACGAAACGACGAACTTGGAGAGATCTGGGGCAGAAGATGGCGCATCTTCTGGAGCGGAAGGTGACCAAAACGAAGATGCCAAATGTAAGGGGAGACTGGTCCAGCTGAGTGAGTGGAGATGCCAGCATAGGATTTCCGAACCAGCCGATATAGACTGTTCTGCTCAGAGCCACAGCCAATCGCCTTGCCCGTGAGTATGTCCTGAAAAATGAGAGAAGACGGGTCAAATATAGCACGACAATTCAAATCCTTTGTAATCTGACTAATAGACAGCAAATTCAGTAAGAACTCAGGGGCATGTAAAACATTCTGTAGCTGCATAGCAGAGGATAAGAAAACCTCCCCCTGGCCAACAAGGGGTGAGTGGGAACCATCTGCTATCTGTACTGAGCGACCTGGAGGAATAGCCCTGTAGGCCTGTAGTCTTCCTCTATCTCGACAGAGATGATGTGTAGCTCCGGAATCTATAACCCAGTCAGATATATCATGTGAAGGTATGATGGCTGATGATCTACCTGAAGAACTGGCTGCGGCGGATGAACTGGCAGAGGCTGTGGCAGCAATATCTGAAGAGCCACCAGATGAATCACCAGAAGAATGTGGCATAATATGACGGAGACGGGCCACGAGTTCGTCAAATCTATGATCTGCCGTAGACGGTAATGGAGACTGTGAGTGCTCTGCAACCCGTGCCGATGCTGGGAACCCATGCTTTGAGTAGCATGTCTCCTCTGAGTGTCCGGTTCTGTGACAATACGAGCACATCTGACTGACTCGGCCGCCTCTTCCTGTAGGTCCACGGCCACGTCCACGACCACGCCCAGAAGGTGGTCCACCTCTCCCCCGCGAAGCTGCCATCGCAGATGGGGGTGGAGTAGAAGAGCTGGATGAAACTGGAATACGACTGAGCCTCCTGTAGACATCCTCCACTGGAGGAATGACTGCATCTGCTAAAATCTGTGACCGTGCAGCATCATACTCAGGATCGAGGGCAGCAAGTAGAACGCCTACCATGGTGGCGTTCCGAAACGTCTTCTGCTGATCCGGAGTAGCAGTCAGAGGAATGGTACTGTAAAGCTTCTCGAACATCCCTCTTAGGGATGTGTATAGAGAATGGAGAGGTCTGCCGGCCTGCTTCATCGTAAAGATGTCATGTTGAAGCTGCAACATATTTGTCTCATTTCGCACCTGCGAATATGTAGTGGCAAGGATGTCCCACATCACCTTAGCAGTGGGCTGATGGAGGACATCATTAGCTATCTCCATCGTCAACGTACCAGACAACCATACTTTTGCGTAAGCATCATCGGCCTCCAATGAGGCATAGATCCCTGTCTTCTCCGCAGGCTCATCCTCGGTAAGAATGTGTTTCTTACCATTTGATTTCATGAGACTCATGTACTGCATAGCCCATAGCTCATAGTTAGACCCGTCCATCTTTACTATTGGCGCCGGACCTTTGAATGCGCCGGTGGAGGGCAAATCGACTTTCGATTCTGACATACTGCTGCTCGGAGAAGACGAGGGGATAATAGACACTGTGATGAATGTCTACACCAACTGCATTGGATTTGAGTACGTGTGTAGACTTTTACGCACTCAAATCCATAAACCGGAGGAAGAGGGGTCTAGGGCACGCCTCGAAAGAAGCTTACAGCCCTTGAATCGCCTCGAAAACGACGCCTATGGACTGCTGGAGGCTATGGAAGCCCTACGGCGGCAGAGTGGGGGGGTGCCGCTAGGGCGCCAAGGGCCGCAGGAGCGGCTGGAGGGTGCCGCTGGGGCGGCTGGAGGGTGCGGCTGGGACTCGAAGGGCCGCTGGGACGGCTGGAGGCGGTAGAAGGGGCCCCGGTAGGGCGGCAGGGAGCCGCTGGGTGGTGCAGCGGCAGCGGAGGGGGGGGGCTGCTTGGAGGTGCAGCGGTCGGGAGACGCCGTGCGGCTAGATGAGAGAAGAGGAGGGGCGGCGGGTGGGGAAGGGAGGAGAGCCCTAAGGCGGCTCTGATACCATGTTAGAAGAAAGGAGTCTTCGTTATGATAATAAGAAAACCCTAGGCTCTCTTATATAGGGAGAGGCCGTAAGGGTAAATTACATGGATGTCTTAATAGAAGAGAGAAATAGAAACCAGGTACATAAACATATAATAATAGTAGAAACTATCTCTACAATCTCCAAGAGATCTTGATTTAATTTGGTGATTGAATTATATTGATTTATCAATATATATTTAATCTAAAATAAATTTATTATTGTTGGTTTTTACCAACACAAATCTTGGCTATTAAAAGAAACACAATCAATGAGAACCATTGGATTTGTGTTGTCCATGGATTGAGTTCCATGGATCCCAAAATATTATAAAAGGAGATGTACCCCATTACTCTTCTTGACACACAAGAGAACATAAGTCTCTCTCTCTCTCTCTTTCTCTCTCTACACGTCTACTCTCTCTCTCCCTCTCATGTGGTCGTCCACAATGGATGCCCTAGAGAGGTTCTCCATCGCCGTAGCGTTGTCGTTATGCTGCCCGATCGTTTGCTCGTGGATCTTCGTCTCTTTTGGTGCGCCTCGCTCGTGAAGAAGACGTCGGATCTCGTGTGTCGAGATCAGGAGATCCGCCGCTTCGATCATCAACATGGATTGTGAGAAGCACGTGTTTCATCAACACGCTCGCAAGCGTCTCCTCCGTTGGATCGAACTTGAGACAGGAGGTCTCTTCCTTTAGAGACTCGATCGCAACCACGCTTCAAGAGGTAATCCTATTACTTGTTTGTGGTTTAGGCGAACGATCCGAGAAGTGTTCTTGGATAATGTGGTTTCGTCACATGAAAAAATTTTAATTTCCGCTGCATAGAACAACTAGTACGACTAGTCGTTCTTCGTCGTATTCGATACGATGCTCACGCTTCCGTGATGCGCTTGAGGATCTCACCATATCCTTCAAGTGGTATTAGAGCCAGGTTGGTGGTTTTGGATACGATAAATGAACCTAGGACGACTTGTGTTCCTCAGGGTTTGTGAAAGTTTTCCTGCAATTCATTTTCGCATCTCTGTTTTGAGATTATTTTCGGCACTGTTTAAATTGTTTAAACACAAAAATAATAATTGGATTTTGTTCCTCATTAAATTAGGAAACCGTAAGATCTGAGTTTACGTAATTTGGATTTCGTATGCTCGAGATAATATCATTTTTGTGAACATGTATCCACAGTTTCAGGGACTGCGAATCTCAGCGTAATTAAAGAGTTAATTTTGGATTTGAAACGCCTTGAAATGCGTGCAAATCACTTAGATTCTGTTGTAAAGCAAATTAGCAAACTTTAGGAACTTACTTTACTTGATTTGGATTTAATTTGATTGAGATATGGTATTTTTAGTAAGTGAGGGTCACTGCTGGAAATACTTTCCTAATCAAGAACCCAGTGATTGTCATTTACTCAATTAGTGAAATTAAATTGTTTAATTTCCTGAAATAATTGTGCATAAATATTTGTGAAATATTTGATGATAATTATTTCCTTAAATGACATTGCCTTAACCAATATTCTATTTGATGTGATCTAGATCACTAATTGGTTACATGATCTACATGATCTACATTCAAACAAACATGTTGCTTGAATAGGATTTGAGATTTGTTTAGCAAATCTCATTATAATGTTAATCAAAATTGTTTTGATTATTATTATATGGTATAATTTCGGTTGAAGAACCGATGATCATCTGAAGTACAAAGTGATCTATTTTGCATTATCCTTTACCGAGGCGGGTATGGTGTCTAGTTGGGGAGCTTTGGGGTAGCAGGTTGCACCGTGTGCGGTCTTTCCCACTCCCGTCGATACTGACCATGCCAGCAGGTAGGGTTAGTATAATGTTTAAGAAATCATGATGTATTTATAATTATTAGAATTTGAAATAATACGTATTTGAGATAATTCCATAATTCAAGTAACAATTAAGAATGTTTGTTAGGTATTAATTGGATCATTTATATGATTAGATTAACTGGAATCCAATTAAAATTAAAAGACTCTATTATGAATAGAGTTGTTATTTCCCTTGGAAGAATTAATCGTAATGCATATGATTCATAATGATTAATTAGAATTTGAACGTGATATGGATGATCATATAACTTACATCCATGTTCTCCCGTCAAGGCGGAGGGTTCCGTCGTCAGGTATTGTATGTAAGAGATGCCTGTCCAAAGTGACAGCTCCTGTATGCAAGCGCATCTCGATCGGACTCTTTGCTTCTCGAAAGAGTAAGACCGTATGCGTAGTGACGCTAATGTCGGATCATCATATTATTGGGGCGATATTGGATTGCACATAGCGAGTACTATTCCTGTTGACGGTTGGTTTAATTAATGACGGGTTAACATCGCCTTAGGGGTGGTGGGCTCGGGTGTTAAAGACCGAATTGGAAAATGTAAGTTGCACTTGGAAGGTGGAATGTGTTCCCGCTTCTTTTTATCGGAGTTACAGATTCTCATATTATTGGGATGCGACAAAGATAAGGAAGGAGATCCCTGATCTTGCTGAGATATAATGGTAAGTATATCTCTTACATTGAAAGTGATTAAGGGAATGAACTTTCAGTGTTGACATGACAAGACAACTTTGATATAAAAATTCCTAAATGAAAGTAAAATATGTATATATATATAAATATATACACTTATGCAAATTTCTTATTTCAGATATTTCTTCATTAAACCCACTCAATTCTATACTCAATAATAACCAGTAAAATATCATGGATTGGACTCATGATCCAGATATTATACTCGCAGTTAGACACATAATATATGTGGTTGCAATGTGCAAGTTTCCTCATAATAACGAGGAATGACAATTAAATAGATAATTGAACTACAACCCTAGGGTTTGTATGTCTCTATAGTCTTTATCTCTCATCGAATGTACTTTGGAAGTGACATGTCTATGATGATCGCAATTGTCAAATAATTCTTGTAAAAATCTAAGAAGATATTCTGGCATACATATGTGCTCTTGACATTTATCATGAATGACATGGTTCACTGCATCATGCAGAATGGTAGCTCTATAAGAGATGATGTATTCAAAATGTTTGAATACCTACCTGAACCAATGTTTTAAGAGTTTAGATGGATCTAGAAACGATGAGTGTCATCGTTCTACTATCTATACTCTAGTCATTCATGTAGCTTTATAATATTCATATTGTATGAATTTAATGAAGCATGTATAAATGTTGAAATGCTCTTACATTGAATTCTTTTGAATTTAACGTAATAGATCCTTAGTCTGAAGCAATGATTGTTTATGGATAAAGGGAGCGCAGTGGAAGCATGGGTCAGACCCAAGATGAGAAGGATAGTCAAAGAGTTAACCGTACTTATATGACTTCCATATGATATTCTAAGAGTTGGATGAATGCCAATACTGCAATAAGTTGGTGTGTTGATAGTATGACTATCAAGTCTGTCTAGAATCCTTAAAGAAGGACTCAGATAGAGCACCAGAATAATCTACATAAATCATTGATATTGACTTGCTTATTGAATAAGATTAAATCTTAAAATTGTATCTCAATCTTCTAACAACATTTGCAATGGGTTGCATATGTTTTAGAAGTCTAGAAATTTGATCTTAAGGTTTAATAGTCATCTACATGGATAGTGATGCAATTGTTGCAACAATCTCTATTGGATATACAGACTTCATTATTTCAGTGGGAGCCCTTAGTCTTAGAGTATGTCTCTATGACCTAGACATTAGAATACACTCATTATTTGTTTCTAAATGTTGGAAAGAAACGTGAATTCTAGAATGGACCTATCATAAAGAGTTATGATGGATATATTTCAGAAAGTAATCTAACATCCAGAAGACTCTACCGAATTAGAAAATTAATGAATGGTTCATTAACATTTCTAATAATGAAATTAAACCTTTAAAGATCAATAAGAGGATAAAGATCAGTTGACAATGATTTGACATCAAGCTTTGGACATTTGCCTGTTGATTTGATCAATAGACAAGTAAGAATGAAACTTTAGAATATCTAAAATTTCAAAACTTACATACTTATGAATATTGTATTCAAAAGTAAAATATGTCCAATACACCCTTCCTTGGAAAAGGTTTAAGATGTCAAGGTATTCAGGATCTCATACATATTGATGTATATGGATTATCTATATTATAATAAACATTATGGATATGTGATATCTATTGATGATTATGTATGATATGTGATTTCTTCTCTTCACCTAAGAAACCTTTGAAATGGTCAAAGATTTCATTATTTTGGTTTGAAACCAAAGTTTAAGGAAGATAAAATGAATTTGATCTAATCTAGGTAGCATGTACCTGTTAGATGAATTAAAGGAATACCTTATGGAGATATGAATATCATTTCTATCTCAATCCTCCTAATACACTTTAACTCAATAGAGTTATAGGGAGATACAATTGGATCATGCGTGACATGATCTTATCAATGATGAGTTTTAGCATAATTACCTCTTAGTTTCCAGGTATATATGTAGTAGAGACTACAATATATATCCTGAATATGGTTCCATGCATGCAAGCTGGAAATCTAGCACTAGAGAGTGCTACTTCATCAATAAAATAAAGGACGGTATTGGATTCCCAGTTTATGACCTTGAGATTCTTAAAAGATCTCATCTCTAAAAATATGATTCTTAAAGGATGACACTCTTGAGAATCAAGATGAAAATGAAGTAAATGAATTCATTTAATCTTGAGATGGTAACGAGGTTCCTGAAATCGGATACTAAAAGGACAATTAAAGATGATAACTAATATCTCTTCAAATAAGTTTGAGGATGTATTCCATGTGTCAGTTAAATCTGACAATGATCGGATTTCATGTGATGAAATTCCAGAGGATCATGACATGAAAAGATGGATGTTAGCAGTAAAAGTCTAAAGTAGACTTCATATACAAGTGTTGTATATGGACCCTCGAGGATACACCTATATGGGTAAGACCCATGAAGGTGTAAATGGATCTTCAAGAGAAAGAAGTCAAGATTGCTTTCCTCTCTGAGGATATTCACATGAAGTAGCCCCAGGGCTTCATGATTGAGGAAAGTAAGATGTGCAAACTAAAGAAATCAATCTATGGACTCAAATAAGCTTCTTGTTGCTGGAACATAAGATTTGATGAAATTATAAATGTTATGATTCAGATAGAATCTTGATGAACCATATGAAGCTTAGTGAGAGTGTCATTTGTGCTCATTATGCTAAATGTAGATACTATCCTAATCATTTAGAATGATATAAGGATGATAATAAGTGTTTTATAATCTGGTTGTTCCATAACTTGAGATATGATCTCAAAGATGCCTCTTGGATCTTAGTTCTGAAGGTGTTCAGAAGTAAAGAGAAGAGGGTATCAGGACCGTCACATTTTGCAGTACACCTTCGATATATTCCATTCTTGGAAATTCCAAGAAAGGCTTCAATCCCTTAAGATATGGTACTGACCTATCTAAAGGGATAACACCTCAAAGAGTTGAGGAAATAGATGCCAGAACTGCTTGCCCTTGTGCATCAGTTACGAGAAGCTGAACGTATGCTAGATGTGTACAAAAACCAGATATCTGCCATACAATGGGAGTATTAAAGTGTTGCTAATCCTATTATGGAGATAAAACACTTGATTGCAGTAATAACAAAATCTTCATAGATGACAAGATTCTTTGAGATAGTGATCTCAAAGTCTCATCTGGAGATCTAAAAGGTCTTAACTGTGGATACCTTAGGAGATAGAGTTCTCCATGAATAAGGGTATTTTGATAAGGATTATGGAAATACTGGTTATAATAATTATTGAGCAGTAGTGTCCAGGACAATATAACTACTTTAACAAGATTGAGTATTGGTTGCATGAGATGCAACATTAGCATTAGATGCGAGCACTGTTACAGGGGATATGCAAGTGCCGTAAAAGGACTTGGTGTAGTCTCGCGGGAACAGAGTGACTGATCATCTTACCTAACTATTTTCTAAATAGCCTATGATTGTCACATGAGTGTGCGTTTAAATGATTAGCTCATTAATGGATCTTTGGACTAGTGGGAGATTGTTGGACATGCGAGCCCACGACGAGCCATTATGCAATAAATGTATTGCAAATATCATTCCCTGATCTGAAATGAAGAATAACTAATTTGCATAATAGGTCCCTTAGTACAATTAGGGTTATGTACCATGGTCATCTTAATGATCATACAACTGTTGATTCAACTATTGAATCATAGAGGCTGGTGCTTGGACGAATATCTAAAGGATTAGATTGAGGACTCATCAAGCACCGTTTAATGATTGTTAAGAGATGATCTCCAGCCTGAGTAGGAGATGTCAATCCTTTCTCAGTTAGGCTGATATCTGACCGACCTCTTGATGCAGGTCCTCTGCATAGGAATAGAGATTCGTAGGTGTCAGATTAGTTAGGTCAAAGAGTTGACTTAACGAGATCGAGATAACCAAAGTCCTATATCCTATGCTGTCACGATACAGGCACTCATCCTCTGAACAGAGACAGATGTGTCACTATATGTCTAAGTATGTACATTTGACAGACCAACAGGTTGATGACCTAACCAATGTCTATACACTGGCGCGCTGGTGTTCAAATAAGGGCATATGAGTAATATGATCACTCAAAGGGATCATACATGTTCATTTACTGAACCGGAAGGCACGAGCTCACTCATGAGATATTGGAAAGAATCAAATTCCGTGCACGGTCATCTCGCTTTGGGAGCTTGACTGAATTTGTAGGTTTGATATACTTTTGAAAAGTATATGATCAAGACCTAGGTATGATATATGCTTTTGGAAAGTATATGATCGATACCGACTCCCAATGATCAAATGAGAAACTTACTGATAAAAACCCTGAAGTAGACAATATAAAGTTGATCTAATACTTCAGGTTTATTCTGAGTCTTCCAGTATGCAGGATGTACATGTATTGGGAATTCCTGAGGGTGATGTGATCATAAACGATTGTATAACCATGACGCTTCCATTCCTAGCGAGTGATGAAACGGGTCTGGATTTTAGCGACTCCTCTCAGTAGAGAAGTGATCTGATCTTGGTCCGAATGTTGGACATTAATCTGAATGTGATTCAGATGCAATGAGAAGATTAGATTTGCAGTCTTGGTTTAATCAAGTATCTATGGGAGGCTCGCGATCTGGATTTGAGATATGATCTCAATATCCAAGTCACTATACCTGGAACAATACAATCGCCCAGTCCTTATCTCCAAGTATCCGCGGAGAAAGCGCATTATCCTTGAAAGAGTTCAGGATAATTTCATTGTTGATATATGTATCCGAGTTGAGAAAATCGATAATTAAATGTGATTTAATTATCATGAATAATATGAATCTGATTCATATTATAAAGAGAGTTATCTTAGATAATTAAATGTGATTTGATTATCAAAGATGTAAATAATGTGAATGTGATTCATATTTGAGAACAAGAGAATATAGATCCAAGATGATTAAATGTGATTTAATTATCATGGATATGAATAATGTGGATAACAATATCCATATTAGTCATATATATTATAAATATGATTTATAATATATAAGAGAAGAGCTATTTGTAATTTACATTTGTTAATTAAATATCAATGTGAATTGGATTCACATTGGACATTAAATTGAAAATGTAATTTACATTTTATTTTGGGTTCTGAATATGATTTACAAATTTTTCAATGGCAAGAGTGCAATGTCTACAAAATAATTGTGAATTATTTTTGTAGAATAATTTGCAACAAAAGTTGTTGCATAATCTTGGAGATTACAATCTAGAGATGAGAGCCACCTTCCATATATATGGAGTGGACGGCCACCACTCCTATTAGGAATGTGTGCCCGTCCCCTCCTTCCAACATGGAAGGAGGCACTCTTTCTTCTATGATCTCCAAGAGATCTTGATTTAATTTGGTGATTGAATTATATTGATTTATCAATATATATTTAATCTAAATTAAATTTATTGTTGTTGGTTTTTACCAACACAAATCTTGGCCATTAAAAGAAACACAATCAATGAGAATCATTGGATTTGCGTTGTCCATGGATTGAGATCCATGGATACCAAAATATTATAAAAGGAGAGGCACTCCATTGCTCTTCTTGACACACAAGATAACATAAGTCTCTCTCTCTCTATCTCTTTTTCTCTCTACACGTCTACTCTCCCTCTCCCTCTCATGTGGCCGTGCAACGTGGATGCTCTAGAGAGGTTCTCCATCGCCGCTGCGTCGTTGTTATGCTGCCCGATCCTTTGCTCGTGGATCTTCGTCTCCTTCGGTGCACCTCGCTCTTCAAGAAGACATCGGATCTCGTGTGTCGAGATCAGGAGATCTGCCGCTTGGATCATTAACATGGATTGCGAGAAGCACGTGTTTCATCAACACGCTCGCAAGCGCCTCCTCCGTTGGATCGGACTTGAGACAGGAGGTCTCTTCGTTTAGATACTTGACTTTGGCAACATACCGAGGAACCATGGACTGCTTCATGCTATTCTAGGATGTAGTCTCTGGGAATCCCCTTCGCTGCAACGATGTCCACATAAATCTCCAATCAACGTAGTCATAGGCCTTCATATAGTCAATCTTCAAGAGAGCGACCTTCTTCTTCGCCCCTTCCAGTCGAGGCAAATCCATGATGCCATAACCAAACCATCCACCATTTGTCGTCCCGGGATGAAGGTGGACTTCCCCTAAAGCACCACTGAATCCATAACCAGCTTCGTATATGGAGAGCACATTTGATGGAAGCTGTGGTGAAGGAATCGAGCAGAAGATTGGCGACAATAACATTCAGAAGAAGAAAGCTTTCATTGAATACTTGGGATCTATTTTGCAACGTGATGGGGAAATCAATGGAGGTGTTACTCATAGAATAAATGTGGTTTGATTAAAATGGAGAGGAGCATCTAATGTTCTATGTGATAAGAAAACCCCTTTGAAAATTAAAGGAAAGTTTTACAAAGCAGTCGTGAGACCTGTTATGCTCTATGGATCATAATGTTGGCCCGTGAATGATTGGCACGTGTAGAAAATGACAGGAGCAGAAATGAAAATGCTTAGTTAGATGTATGATCATACACGTAAAGATCGAATTCTGGCCGATGTAATCAGAAGGAAAGTTGTTGCAACTCCGATAGAATATAAGCTGAGAGAAAACTTTTTAAGATGCTTTGGCCATTCGCAAAGGAGGTCAGCCAATGCACCGGTTAGGAGATGCGATTTTTAGGATGTTGAGACGGCTAAGAGAGAGCGTGGAAGCCCCAAGAAGTGTTAGAATGAGACTATTAGAAAGGATCTTAGATTTTTGGATCTAATCCCAAGAATGTCCAAATATAGGTCTGAATGGAGGCAAAGAATCCTTGTAACCGACCCTACTTAATGTGGGAAAAGACTTTGTTGTTTTTTTTGTTATTGTTCTTAAATTAATCTAACTACACGCATCCTTTAGGCCATCCAACGGTGTTTTTTTCTTCCTCCCCTCAACACCCCCATCTGTCGTGGTCACCACCTCCGATGAGAAGCCTGACTATTTATGGATGTTGCACTAAAATGTAATTATGAGTAGGTGTTAACAAAGTAGGAAGAGTAGGAGAAGAAGGGAAGCGGGGGAGTTGAAGGATCATAATAGTGGTGATGTAATTGTGGACAACTGCAGCTGGAGGTAAGAATGAATCAGAGATGATGTCCACGGCAACAGAGTTGATCTTCATGGTGCAAATAGAGCAATTAGTGAGGGTTGTGTAGAGATTGGACATGGTGGAAAGCAGAAGAGCTATGTGTAATGTATAGTTATGGAGGGAGAAGATCTCGTTACCGACGAGGAGGAAGCGAAAACGAGCAGGTTGAGGAGGAGAGAAAGAGAGAGAGAAGACATGAATACAAGGGTGCGAGAACATAAACAACATCGCCATCTTGATGCTCCGTCCATATGCTCGACCACAGATATTCGAAGTTCGCTTCTCCATAATGATCCACTCATCTAAGGTACATAGACGATTTGCAATACCTTCTGATAGAAGAGGTAGCGGGAGGAGAAGTGGTGGAGAGTGGAGAGTAAGGGAAGATGAGATGGTTGCAATATTGAAAGGAAGGAGAGGGTGGTGGCAGGGATTCGAGAAGATGGCTGGAGGAGAGAGGGGTGACAAGGGAAGAGGAGGTGTGGGGGAAGGAGGGGGTTGTGGTGACGGTGGTGGAAGTTGGGAGAGGTGGTGAGACGAGGGAAGGGGTGCTAGGGTGAGGGGCAGAAGAGGAAGAATGGTATAGTATTGTGAATTTGTTATACTTTGAAGGGCACATGTGGAATTGTTTAGCATTTTTTGTCGAATTTAACGATGAAATGAATTTAAGATAACCACAATGGTGTAAGAGTTAATCAAATCACAGGGGTTTTGGGGTAAATATGAAGGTTTCATGGGAAGTGAGGTAACTGGCAAAGTTTGCGAGGGGCGTGGTGCAAAAGTCCCCAGAATATTTGTCTTATTCTTAAAAATATGAAAGGATCTCTAGCAAAAACACTCTACTAGCAATGCATGCCTTGATATATTTGCTTAAAATAACCTTGTTAGGAAATTAGTTCTATAATTTAATGGTTTTGCAAAGTACAAATCGTTGTGCTGAAATTTCTTGTTCATACGATGAATATACAAAGCTTTATGCAAATAGTTTGCTAATTTTCCACGTTTCCGTGATGCGAAGTTCATAACTAGTTTATTTACTTCCTTCAGCTTAATCCATGGCAAAAAGGTATTTTGTGCAAATTTTGGTATAGTTGAGTTGGATTGGTCAAATGACTTATTCAAGGATATGCATATCAATATGAGTGATATGCATGTCAAGATGAACAAAGGGGTAGAGGAATGTGAGTCGACTCCACAGATCGTCTTCGGTCAACCTATAGAAGTGAAGGTTTAAGTTGACTTCCACCTTCAGAGGTGATGCGGCAAAAAACGGACATCGTGACTCAGATAGTATATCTTATACATGTTCAAAAACCTATATTCTTTTCGAGTTCAAGAATAGCAAGAAAACATGCAGAACCAAAAACGAATTGTGGGAAAACTCTCCCTGAGGAATAGATGGGACGCATGCAATAACATAACCCGTTGTTAAAATGTATCCCCTCAAAATGACTTCATAACCTTCATATGAGTGCAAATGCCTTGTCAAAGTCAAAGACACATTATAACCTCTTCTCAGAAACACTAAGGGTTTGTTTGGTTGCAGGGTTGGGCAGGGTTGGATACTATTCACAGGGCTGGGTGAATAGTAAACTGTGAGGAGGGAGTACCCCTGTGAATAGTATCCAACCCAACCCAACCCTGCCCTACCCGGCAACCAAACGGACCCTAAAGGGCATCCACCGTAAAGGTGTGTGTCCAAAGAAACCATTTTCTTGATAGATATATGTTTGATTTATGATGAATGGTGGCGATATATGAAAAGACCGAGGTTCTTGTCGCATAATCTCCAATTCACTATTTAAATGGGAAATCATAATGCGATACGTACAGAAATTCTGAACTTTCATAAAATAAATGCTCGATGGTTTGCCACTTGGCTTTGTTGAGTATCTTTACAAGGAAGAACCGTCATCGTCTATGTTCAAAGACTCGCCTATATTTTCTTAAACTCTTGTATTGGAAACTAAATAGGATCATTGATGCTCCTGATTATCCAGCAGATCATCTCTTTGCATTTGAGATCAAAGATCCCACGAAGAAACCCTATCCCACCTTATCACCCTCCACATATGACCTAAATTTCAGTGCTGAACACTCTTGTCAGTATACATTTCTATCGGATATCTGTTTTGTGCTCCCAAATTTTTTGACCATTTCCATCTATATCTTTCCGTTAGAGCTCACCCTGTTGTCTTCCTAATTTGAGAAATCTAATAGTTACAAGTAATATAGAACTTATGCAATTCAGATAAAGCAGCAACACTCTGGAAAACATGGTCCACATAAAACCTCTCTCATATAAGAAGACATTATTACATTCAATTCAATGTATCCATGCAATGGATGTTGGTTTTGCACAAGTCTCTCTCTCTCTCTCTCTCGATTTTTAGTAAGATTAGCTCAGAAGCTGGTTTAAAAGAATATTCACATGGAAAATCTATCCTATCCTTGGAGAATTGTGCCCAGATGATCTGTGTCTTCAATATTTATTCACATTGCTATAGGGTGGGCCATAAACCTATAAACTTAGTGCAAATAGTGACCTTACTAAGGACTTATCTTCGTCGTAAAAGCAACATGGAAAACAAAAATTTCTTTGTCGAAAAGAAACACGGGAAAACACATTCGAAAGTAACGCTTTTCTAAATCTTCTTGTGATCTCATGTTAGAACATGCTTTGAATAATCTTTAAGGTTTGTGAACTTGTTTGACCTTCCACATTGCTGTGTTTGATAAACTATATACACGAATTACACTCCTCACTTTACACCCGGTACCTTAAAATCCTTCCTGCCAAAATCACATTTTCTACGCAGGTTTACTTACTGCTGAAGAATGCCATTAACAATATTGTTTTTTCTCTCCTGTCTGACATCACTCCTGTGTGAAATTTCCCACAGTAATTTGTTTGAGAGAAGTTATATGCATGCCAATACATGTGCTCTACACCCATTTGAAGTACTACACGAAGAACACGTGGTCCATGTCCACGTCATTATCGTCAAATGTAGTGCATTTTGTCATAACCTCTGGTTCTTGTTTCTTTAAACTTTAGTGACCAGCCTCCCATGATTTACCAATCAACCATGCACCATAACATTAAAACAACCTGGTGATTTCAGATAACTAAGCATTTCATGATGTCTCCTTTGCTGATTATCCACTAATAAATTAATTATTTTTGTCCTTGTTTATTATGCCCCCATTTACACAGACTTTCTCAGGCCCGGAGAAGGGCCTTTCCTAGTTTCACCTGACATTAGGCACAAAACAAGTAGCTGAGAAGTAAATAACTATATTTGCAAAAGAAATGGTGGGAATATGTGGGTTAAAGAGCTCTGAGTACCAGATCACCTTCTCATTGCTTGCTTCTTGCATTTATTTTCTTGATATAACATCGCTTTGTCATGTTGTAACAGGTGGGAGAAGCATTGGGTGCCCTGACAATGCTGGAGCTGCTGGCACTATATTTGACAAGACAATGCATAGTCTTAAAGTTGGCAATCATAACCTAACAACTGAAACAGAAACTCCATTGTTAGATTTTCCCTCAGTTATGCTCTGGTCTGATGTTTTTGTGGAGGATAATGCAAAGGTTTTGGTGCCCCTGCTATGGACCAGAGTACAGGTGATGATTGCTACTTTGTACTTTTCACTTCTTGTGATGTGTACAGGAAGTCTGTCACACTTTATTATGTCTTGTTTAGATGAAAAACATATTTTTTGTATTTTGGTTGGATTTCCTTGTTATGTGAGTTTCTTTTATTTGCCTGTGCCTGCAGTCCCTCTAATTTATGGTGCATTAGTGTGGGTATACATTGATGATACCATCAAAGCAGTGTTCATGTGATGCCAGTTGCTTTTTGTTTTGATAGTTTAGTCGATGTGCTTTATATGTAAAAAAATGATTGCACAATTTTACTATTATTAATGGTGCTAATGGATGATAAGGACTTGTTTTGGTTTTGGGTGAATAGTTATGAAGATCAAGTTCGGTGGTTGAATTAGAAGTTTATGAGTGAACATCTTCTTGATGGCACACCCTCTTTTTTCTCTAAAGAAGGGAGAGGTTGGATTGTCCTTAGTGGCGGCCCTATGTATGTTTGGAGTGAAATCGGGAAGGTAGCTGTAAATCTCCTTGTAGTTTGATAGATGATCGCATGAACTAAACCAACCAATTGGGTTAATCTATGTACTAAATTACACGAGTTTATTATAATGAAAGCTAAAACTTGTAATTTAATCCTACTCCTAATGTATGTTTGACGAGTCAGTTTTCGGCCTCTTAATAAGTCGTTTTAGTGCGTTGTAGTTGACCAAATCAGATGCGTCAAAAACCACTTCAATTAATGTTCAATTAAATGCAAGCGGCAGGATTTTTTTTCTTGGGCAAGCTCAAGGTCGAACTCAGGGAGGCAACTTTCTCCTTAGGTCAATTCTTAATTAATTCGGAGGTCTGATTTTCAAAAGAAAATTTTGGTTTTTTTATAAATTTTATATGTAATTTGAACGAAAAGACATTGCAATTTCAAGCCAAATTGTAAGGTTAATTTTGAAAGATGGTCAGATTAAGTCCAAAAATTATGAAAATTGGCCATAATATGAAATGCAATGAAATGGAGCTAGTATACTTTTTTTTGGAATTTTTCGACTCGAAATGATTTTTTTTATATATTAAAGATGATTGCAGGGTGATTTTTGCAAAAGTAATTTTAATAAATACCAAAACACATTATTTCCAAAGATAAAAATTATCCTAGATAGATCTCAGGATGGCTTTTGTGTCGTGGAGAGCTATGGATGATGGCTTGGTTATGGCGTATGAGATGGTGACGAACTGAAAAAGAGACAGGGAAAAAGGATTGATTCGGAAATTGGATTTTTCCAAGGCATATGACAATGTGGACTGAAGATTCTTGTGGGTTTCTTTAGAGAAGAGAGACTTCCTGGGACTATGGATTTTCTGGGTGAAGCGGTGCGTCACAACGGTCTCCTACGTTGTGCTGGTCAATAGCAGTCCAGAGGGGGGTTTTTTCCAACCGTAGAGGGGAATTAGGCAAGGATGTCCTTTTTCTCCGCTCTTGTTTGTGATTGTGACGGACACAATGGCAATAATTATAGCCTATGGTTCGTGTGCTGGATATGAGGAGAAGGAGATATCCATCCCGCTTGTACAATATGCTGTTGGCAATGTGGGTTTCTTGGGAGATGCTGAGGTGCAGATGCGTCAGTCATTAATCATCTTGGATATTCTCGGGGACCTATAAGAAACTTAGTGAGGGCCATATGAGAAGCCTCTCACCCTCTTGTAACAATTGAGAAAGTCAATAGTCACATCAACCCTTTGAAGCGTTCTCTCGTGGTTTCATCCCACTCCTTAGGGAGTGGGGTTCCACGTAAAAATCTTGCTGTTCTTCATTGTTTTATTCTATTTCTCTGATTGTCTTACGCATTTCCATATTTTCTTACATGGTATTAGAGTTAGTCGATTCTGCAGTTTGATTCGAATTTTATTTTTTTGAAGATTTATTTTATGTTCAAGCTCCCATGTGTTCTTGGTCCAGTTCTCAAAAGTTCCATTAGTATTATGTCTTGTTTGTTCGTCAATGTACTGATGGTTTCTCTTCCGAAGCCCTAGATTTTGTTGCGTACTCTACCACATTTCCGATCTCCTATGCGACAACATAATGTAGGAAGCAACCCCACACATCGCCACATCTTCTGCACCGCCCCAAAGCCGATTTTGGGATTTTCAAGCGCCTTGTCTTCTTTTTTGCATGACGGCAAGTATTCGAAACAAGTTTTGTTCTTTGAATCTGGCAGTGTACGAAAAAAAACTAGGGTTCCATAAGGAACCCTAATTCTTCAGGATCATCTGGATGTAACTCCAGATCGTCTCCACCAATGATTCCTAGCGCGGGATACCTTCTGGCGACTTCCTCGTACGGTTCCAAACCCTTGCAAAGGCCTGCAACCCGCTCTGCTTCGCGCTCACGTGGTCTGGCGACGGTGGTGCAAGAGCTCCAGGCGGAGCTCAGTCCTTAGACGACGACCAAGCCTGCTTCCACTCCCCCTTTCTCCCATACTTGTCGGAAAACAATGACATCGACAAAGTTGGGAGAAGACATGAAAATACGTTGAGAATAAAACAATCTCAAATGATTTTTTTTCGCGGCTATTTCTCTCATTTTTATAGCCATTTCTTCTTCTCCTTTTTGCAGCAGTTTCATTTTTTTTGACTTTTCTTTTTTTTCCTCGGTTATTTTTCCTTTTTTTATAGCCGACTCTCCTTTTTTCCCCTTAAACATACGATTTTTTCATATGCACTTTTTTTTTCAAAAATATTTTTTTGAACAAAGAAACTTGGCCCACTTGGGCCCAAAAATCATAGCCCAAACAGTGGGCAACATCTCAATAGGGCTTGCTCTTTCTCTCTCTCTCCCCCTTTTTTTTAAATACAGGATAGCGATAGGCCACTTGGACTTCTACATAAAATAATCTACAGGGAAAGCCCTATTTAGGGTTCCCTATTGGGGAACCCTTATCCTCAAAAAGCTTCACCCTATTGGGGATACTGTCTATAGATAGGGGAGGCGACAGAGGAGTGTGGCCAGTGTTTGCGATCATTGTTTGTGTGGTCCCCACCTTTATTTTTGGTCTCCAAATTTTCATGTGATCCACAGGGACTCCAGAATAGAGATCCCATTCCCTATGCCATGTGGGCTAGGGTTTTCATGTGGTTCTATAGGGACTTCTGCGTAGAGATCCCATTCTCTGATCCAGTAAGGAGAGACTCGACTCCGACGAGGAGACTTTTCAGACTCCATTCTTTAGCGACTATGGATTCTGACGAGTATGTTTCCACATCTTATCCAGTTCGACCCTTCAGAGAAATGGAGCAGTTGTCCATATGAGGTGGTGGGACAGAGTTCTCTAGGTGAGGACTCATTTTCAGTTTGCAGTGTCTCTGATAAATGCAACACATAGTACTTGCTCTCCGACGAGGAGATTCAGTTTGACTCACACTCCAGCATGTTTGTTCCTCCTCACATGCATGACATGAGAAGCAACGTCCTCGACATCAACCGACAATTGTGTTTGCGTTGAGTTGATATTGTCCGTAGTGTCGTGTAGTATGAGTTTGAGATTTTTTTCTGTTTATCCAAGCTGAGCATTGCATGCTCCTGCTTGAGGGTGAGTGTTGGAGTATGTGTTATGCGTCACTTATGTTGTAGATGAGTAAATGGATTACTCCATGATCCATTTATGACATTCAACTGTTTAGTCCCACATTGACCGTATGTGGGATGTGGAGACTCAGTTAGGGCTATATAAGAAGCCCCTCACCCTCTTGTAACAATTGAGAAAGTTAGTTGACACGTCCACACTTTGAGGCATTCTACTGTGGTTTTCTCCCGCTTCTTAGGGAGTATGGTTCCATGTAATAATCCTTCTCCTTAATATTTGATTCGTTTTCTCTGATTAGCTTATGCATTTTCATATTTTCTTACAAGTGATCCATTACCCATCTACAACATAAGTGACGCATAGCACATATACTCCAACATGCACTAAATGAGACTAGGAGGGCAAGGATCTTCTAGGGAATTGCGCATGATGCTCAGAGTCTTTAGAAGATGTTGAACACTTGTTCTTTCCTTGCACTACATCAAGATATATCTGGTATATTACTCAGAACTTTGGGGTTGAGCGCGACGATACATCGGCTTCTTAGGACTTTATTGACTCATGCTAGAGGGGTTCGGATGCTATGCCTTGGCTCTGATATGAGAAATCCAATTAGCACAAATTGGTGTTACTAAGCTTGCTAATGCATTATCCCAACTTCGGTCTTTGTAATCCTTGTTCATGAACTAGTGAATATTCTAAGTGGGCTCCTCGTTGGTGATCAGCTTTTTTTATTCATAAACATACGGATTTAGATATGAGGATATGATGTTGCATGGGGAGGATACTCTTGATTTTTCTAGTAACGATTCATTTGGATGCTATGGTGGATAACTTGTATCTTCAAACGTTTTTTATTTGATTTGGATATGGCCTAAGTATCGAGGGACGAAATTGAAATGGAATCTGAATATTTTTTTAAAATGTCAATGTCTATTGTTCGATTGGTGAAGAGAGGAACAACCTTTGGGAGGAAGCATTGGCAGTGATGATCGAAACGGGGTGGAGTGCTTCAATAGCATCCACACTTGAATGCATTATACTAATTGGAGGTTGGGGACAAGAATGATTTTGATATGGATTTTTTGGATAAATTTACGAGCTTGACTCGGTAAACGGGTCCTTTCATGGGTGCATGTTTACTCGATGAAGATATGTTTGAGGTCGCAGATTGATAGATTCCTTGCTTTGTTTAGGTTCACCAAGATTTTTCTTAGCAGCCTTAACTCTGGTTACAATATGACTCTTTCGGATCATATGCTGATGGGTTGGACTGTAATCGATGAAAAGTAGCATGACTCTTCCTGTAAGTTTGAGAGTGTGTGGTTGATGGAGTCTACTTTCTGTTACGTAGTTGAGGATCAATTGAGAAGTTGTGTCCAACTTTACGAGGACATTGGCTTGCGAGGTTGAGTTCCATTGTTTTGTGGAAGTTTGTAGGTTGATTAAGGGTAAAAAGGTCTGGTGGCATTTGACAACATTTTTTGGGTGGAATATTGTCACATTCGTGGATTAGATGGTGTTGTTATTGTAGAAGTGAGGGAGAGAACACAATTGAGAACATGCTAGCAAGGCCCATCTTAACGTGCAGTTTAATAAGATGCATACTGTATAAATGATTTGTTCTTGTGTTCTGAAGGGATAAAACCGTTAAAACTGTTAGAAGAAAGGGAGTCTTCGATGTTTATTCAGAAAACCCTAGGCTCTCTTATATAGGGAGAGACCTTAAGGGTAAATTACAGAGAGGTCTATAGAAAATAAAGAAATAACGACAAACTACATAAAGAGATAATAACACTACTAACTATTTCTACACTCCCCCTCAAGGTGGAGCATAGATATCTATCATGCTCAGCTTGGATGAACATATCTGAAACAGTCCTCTGAGTAGTGGCTAGGTAAATACATCTGCAGTCTGATCTCCTGAGCTCACATGTGCAGAAGATATCAATCCTCTCTGGATCAAGTCCCTAGTATAATGGCAGTCAACTTCAATATGCTTGGTCCTTTCATGGAAAGCTGGATTGTTGGCAATGAACAATGCTGCCTGATTGTCACACTGAAGCTTCATAGGTAGAGGTACAGCTACATGTAGATCTTCTAGTACTGAGCGAACCCACAACATTTCCGTACTGGCTTGAGCCATGGCCCTATACTCGGATTCGGCACTGGACCTTGCCACAACAGTTTGTTTCTTGCTTTTCCAAGAAACCAAAGAGCCTCCAACAAACACTGCAAACCCTGAGGTTGATTTTCGGTCTTTAGGACATCCTGCATAATCTGCATCTGCACATGCTGAGACAGATAAGTCCGTGCCCTTTCTGAATAGCAGCCCTGACCCTGGAGAAGACTTTAGATACCTCAGTATCATGTGTATAGCATCCATGTGAACCTGTCTTGGCTGCTCCATAAATTGACTCACCCTGCTAATTGCAAATTGAATGTCTGGGCGAGTTATGGTGATGTAGAGGAGTTTGCCCACCATCTCTCTATATCTCCTCTTATCTACTTCATCATTATCACCATCATACAACCTCACGCTGGGATCCATGGGAATACTTGATGGTTTGCAACCATCCATGCCAGTCTCAGTCAGGAAGTCTGTAATATACTTCCGTTGGGTCATTACCAAACCCTGTGCATTCCTTGCAAATTCCAACCCCAGAAATTATCTCAGGGTCCCAAGATCCTTTGTAACAAACTGACGACCAAGGAATGCCTTCGCCTTTTCTATGCCCTGTGCATCATCTCCTGTAACAAGAATATCATCTACATAGACCATAATAACAACCGTACCTGCCGATGACTTCTGGACAAACAATGAGTGATCGGCATTTGACCTCTTGAATCCTTGTTGCTCAATCAGGTTGGACAACTTCTGGAACCATGCTCTGGGGCTCTGTTTGAGGCCATATATCGCCTTGTGAAGTCTACAGACCATCTGCTTCTCCCCCTCAGCAGTAAACCCAGGTGGCTGATGCATGTAGACTTCCTCCTGCAAGTCTCCATACGGAAATGCATTCTTGACATCTAGTTGAGATATACCCCAATCACGAACCACATCAACAGATAAGAGAATACGAAGGGTAGAATGTCTCGCCACTGGAGAGAATGTATCCATGTAATCCACACTGTTGGTTTGCGTAAACCCACGAGCGACCAAGCGGGCTTTGTACCTATCCAAGGTTCCATCTGCATGGTATTTGACTGTAAAGACCCATTTGCAGCTCACAACGGATGCATCAGAAGGTGCAGGGACCAAAGACCATGTGCCACGAGACTGTAGGGCCCTCATTTCTTCTTCCATTGCTAATCGCCAGCATTCATTCTGCAAAGCTTCCTGGTATGACCGTGGTATGTTCACGGAAGACAATGCTGTGGCAAACTTCTGAAAATCACCTGTGAGTCGGTGGAAGGAAACCTGTGAAGCAAAAGGATAAGATGCACATTGTCGTCTCTGTTTCCGAATAGCAATCGGAACATCAAGATCATCATCTGGGTCCACCTGTAATGAGTCATCCTGCATATGTACCGAACCTGACCCGTCAGTAGTAACATCATCTGAACATATTTGAGGCGTAGTGATTGGCTGATCTGTTGTCTGAGCAGGACCTGATCGACGCGTGTAGTGGTTAGGAAATGATGATATGATTCGCTGTGGAATGGGTGGAGGTGGAGGTGGTGGTGGCGGTGGTGCTGGCAGAGGAACTGACACAGGAGCAAGGTTTTAAATCTCGATTTCGATTTCGTTTCGAGATGCTGAAAAAACGAGACAATTTCGAAATTTCGTCGAAATTTCGACGAAATTTCGACAATTTCGGCCAAAATCGGTCTATATTTGTGAAGGAAGGGCATGTATCGACATTTCGATTTCGATTTCGGTAGGGTCTCGAAACCGAAATTTCGTCGAAATTTCGTCGAAATTTCGTCGAAATTTCGTCGAAATTTCGCGAAATTTGAAACACTGCACAGGAGACGACTCAGGTGAAATACGAGCAGGTGGTGGTGGAAAATAAATATCATCAGTGGTGGTGAATGGTACCATTCTGTCCCCAGCTGGCGAGAAATACATAACCGACTCGAAGAAAGTGACATCCGCACTAACAAAGTACCTGTTGGTTGTAGGATCATAACACCGGTATCCCTTCTGGGTTCTGGAATAACCAACAAAGAGGTACTTGACGGCTCTAGGAGAGAGCTTATCAAGTCCAGCAGATAGACGATGGACAAACGCCACAGCTCCAAAGACACGTGGTGGCAGTGAGAATAGCTCCTTGTCTGGAAAAATAAGAGAAATGGGTATCTTCTCTCCAAGGACAGAGGACGGCATTCTATTGATCAGATAGCATGCAGTAAGAACAACATCCCCCCAGAAAGAAATAGGAGCACAACTTTGAATCAACAGGGTACGAGTAATATCCAAGAGATGGCGATGCTTTCTTTCCTCCACACCATTTTGTTGGGACGTATATGCGCAGGTGGTTTGATGAATAATACCCTTCAATGACGGAAATTGAGAAAGAGAGCGTGTACAAAATTCTAGGGAATTATCAGTCCGAACATATTTGACTGACGAAGAGAAAACATTCTGCACTTCATTAATCAAATTCTTGATAACATCTCCTGCTTCAGATTTATTCTTCAAAAGAAATACCCAAGAGACACGAGAAAAATCATCTACTACCACAAGATAAAACCTGTGTCCCTGGTGATCGGGAACACGACTCGGACCCCATATATCTATATGTAACAACTCAAAAGGGGAGCAACTGCTCCGACTCTGACGACCTGGAAAGTTGACCTATGATGCTTTCCCAACTGACATGTTTCACAGCGAAACGACGAACTTGGAGAGATTTGGGGCAGAAGATGGCGCATTTTCTGGAGCGGAAGGTGACCAAAACGAAGATGCCAAATGTAAGGTGAGACTGGTCCAGTGGAGTGAGAGGAGACGCCAGCATAGGATTCCCGAACCAGCCGATATAACCCGTTCTGCTCAGAGCCACATCCAATCACCTTGCCCGTGAGTTTGTCCTGAAAAATGAGAGAAGACGGGTCAAATATAGCACGACAATTCAAATCCTTTGTAATCTGACTAATAGATAGCAAATTCAGTGAGAACTCAGGGGCATGTAAAACATTCTGTAGCTGCATAGTGGAGGATAAGAAAACCTCTCCCTGGCCAACAAGGGGTGACTGGGAACCATCTGCTATCTGTACTAAACGACCTGGAGGAATATCCCTGTAGGCCTGTAGTCGTCCTCTATCTCAACAAAGATGTTGTGTGGCTCCGGAATCGATAACCCAGTCAGATATGTCATGAGAAGGTATGAGTGCTGAGGATCTAGCTGAGGTACTAGCTGCGGCGGATGAACTGGCAGAGGCTGTGGCAGCAAAATCTGAAGAGCCACCTGATGAATCAGCAGAGGAATGTGGCATAATATTGCGGAGACGGGCCACAAGTTCGTCAAATCTATGATCTGCAGTAGACGGTAATGGAGGCTGTGAATGTTCTGCAACTCGTGCCGATGCTGGGAACCCATGCTTTGAGTAGCATGTCTCCTCCGAGTGTCCAGTTCTGTGACAATACGAACACATCTGACTGAAGCGACCGCCTCTTCCTTGAGATCCACGACCACGTCCACGACCACGCCCAGAAGGCGGTCCACCTCTCCCACGTGAAGCTGCCATCGCAGATGGGGGTGGAGTAGAAGAGTCGACTGGAATGCGACTGAGCCTTCTGTAGACATCCTCCACTGGAGGAATTACTGCATCTGCTAGAATCTGTGACCGTGCAACATCATACTCAGGATCGAGAGCAGCAAGTAGAACGCCCACGATGGTGGCGTTCCGAAACGTCTTCTGCTGCTCCGGAGTGGCATTCAGAGGAATGGTACTGTATAGCTTCTCGAACATCCCTCTTAGGGATGTGTATAGAGAATGGAGAGGTCTGCCGGCCTGCTTCATCGTAAAGATGTCATGTTGAAGCTGCAACATCTTTGTCTCATTTCGCACCTGCGAGTATGTAGCAGCAAGTATGTCCCACATAGCCTTAGCAGTGGGCTGATGGAGGACATCATTAGCTATCTCCATTGTCAACGTACCAGACAACCAGACTTTTTCGTAAGCGTCGTCGGCCTCCCATGAGGCGTAGATCCCTGTCTTCTCCGCAGGCTCATCCTCGGTAAGAATATGTTTCTTACCATTTGATTTCATGAGGCTCATGAACTGCATAGCCCATAGCTCATAGTTAGACCTGTCCATCTTCACTATTGGCGCAGGACATTTGAATGCGCCTGTGGAGGGCAAATCGACTTTCGATTCTGACATACTGCTGCTCGAAGAAGACGAAGGGAAAATAGACACGGTGATGAATGTCTACACCAACTGCATCGGATTTGAGTACGTGTGTAGACTTTTACGCACTCAAATCCATAAATCGGAGGAAGAGGGGTTTAGGGCACGCCTCCAAGGAAGCTTACAACCCTTGAATCGCCTCGAGAACGACGCCTATAGACTGCTGGAGGCCACTGGAAGCCCTTACGGCGGCAGATGGGGGTGCCGCTGGGGCCGTTGCGGCGGCTGGAGGCGGCAGGCGGGTGCCGCTGGGGCCGCTGGGGCGGCTGGAAGCGGCAGGCTGGTGCCGCTAGGGCTGCTGGGGGCCGCTAGGGCGGCTGGGTACCGCTGGCTGGGGCGGCGGGGCTGCTGGGGAGGGTGGCTGGGAGCCGCTAGCGGCTGGGTGCCGCTGGGAAGAGCGGCTGGGTGCCGCTGGGGCTGATGGAAGCCGCAGACAGCGGCTAGAAGAGAGAAGAAGGGAGGGGCGGCGGGTGGGGAAGGGAGGAGAGCCCTAAGGCGGCTCTGATACCATGTTAGAAGAAAGGGAGTCTTCGATGTTTATTCAGAAAACCCTAGGCTCTCTTATATAGGGAGAGACCTTAAGGGTAAATTACAGAGAGGTCTATAGAAAATAAAGAAATAACGACAAACTACATAAAGAGATAATAACACTACTAACTATTTCTACAAAAACTAAAAGGCAAGTGCATGCAAATAACTTTTTATGCGAATATGCACGAAATGTTCTTGAAAAAAAGTTAGGAGAAGGTGCACTTTGGGTTGTTATTCTTGGTCCAAATACATTTACCACTACAAATGTCCTTTTGTAATTTATTCCTCAAACAACACAAAAGTATTATGAATACCTCTAATATATAACTCAGAGACAATTCCCTCCAACGAAGTAAAAACTCCAAATCACTTCCATTTCCTCCTTGTCCTTCAAAATATCTGGCATTCCTTACTGCAACCTTACAGGTCCCTTACGTTCTGTTTTATTGCAATGCTAGGGAACATAGGAGAAGTTTGGGGAACAAGGAATTAGTAACTGAGAGTCACTTTGAGTTTTTGTTTGGTTGGTGGAATTTGTGTTGGAGGGGTAAATGGAGAAGAAGCTGGAATAAATCTTATTGTGTTTGATGTTGTCACAAGGAAAAAGGATGAGTGATACTGTGGGATAGTTAGTTGGACTGAGGAATTAACGGCAATTATTGTTCAATACGCAGTTGAAATAAGAGAAATTTGGTAATCTTTGTTTGAGAGAAGATATACTGATGGGAGGATACATGCTCCACCATTTTTTGATGTCTACCTATTCCACCTTTTTGAGGAACATGTAGTTAAGCAGATTCAAACACACACATCTTTCAATGAAAATAGGACATTAACCTAACTTTGAGGTACTATTTATGAAATTAGGTCCTGGGTCCTACTTACATGGATGTGACACGAACATTGTAAATATCAAGGCCATTACTGCACCTCATATGCTGAGATGCAGTTGAGGTCTTGGACTTTTGGGTGACTTTTAGGGGCCCGTGGGCAGTCTTTTGCTTTTTCCATGCATTATCTTCTTGTGCTTGGTACTTTTATGAGTTGGAAAATATTTGATCCATGATTTTTTGAGACAGATGTCTTTAATAATAATTTGGGTGACTACCTACCTCCTACAATCATCCTCTCGCTTTTCGCTTATTTGTCCCTAGGTCACTGATTGTGCATTCCTCTAGAGTTTATGTTACAAACCTTCGTACATTCTTTCGAAAAGATAACTTTGATTTTATCTTTTTATTCATTTCAAATTGCTCATTTTCCATGGATTAATAAAATCACGTATCCTAAGACGTGAGTCATTGTCTCTTTCCTTGTGTGTTTATTTATTTGTTTATGATTTTGTGTTTTAAATATATTTTGCGGATCATATTGAAAAAATTGTATAGAGCTCTTTTTATATTACTATAGAAAATCTGTCCCGGCAATCAAATGCCTTATGTCAATGGATTTTCTATCCAGATTATACTTTTTGTAGAATATTTATATTGAATATTGCTTACGTAATTTGTTGTCATCTCTGACATGGTGCAGGTGAGAGGACAAATTAAACTAGTAAATGGAGGCCACATTAGTTTCGGATTGTCAGAATTCCCTGTATCAGAGTTTGAGCTGGTTGCAGAGGAGCTTTTAATGAGCGAATCTGTTATCAAGGTATGTCCATCTATCTTATCTATAGTCATGATGGTTATATCTTTTTTGGAATGCCCATAATCTATCCTTTTCAGCTGTGATGTGCGGGCATCTTTTTTCTCGCCTTGTAATATAGTCCAATAGTGCTTATTGTTGCTTTATTTTGCGTGAACATGGATATATGGATATATTACTTCTGCTTTTGAACATTAACTAGGATGCTCAGATACTGCTTGCATTCTTGAACAAATTCTGGCATCTGCTGTATATCACATATATTTTGCAAATCAGCTTCACGTTAAAGATACCTATGGTGGTGAATTTGTTCATAATTTTCTCAAAATATAAGTTTATATTTTTTTAAAATGAGAGGTTCTTTTGGCTGTATAGTTTCTGATACCATGATTATCCTCTCCTCGTGTATTTCTAATGTCGTCATTTGACGATTTCATTTGATAAATTATAACAAGTTGACAAGTCTTCATCTATCCTTTTTGGACTTCATGAGGTTGATGGTATGCTAGAATGACTCCTATGGGCGCATGCTGTTCGCTTACCACTTTTGTTAGGACTTGGGCTGAATTTAGTAGTCTGATAAGATTTGACTAAAAGCTGGTGGAATAGAAAGCAATGGCATACTGTTTCCAACTTTGGATTGTGACTTCTCATTTGATGACATCGTTAGTTGTTGATACATGATAGTTGATATGGACAGTTGAGCTATTTCTTATACCGTAAGAATAACACTGAGCGTGTGCTTGTGAAGACCATCTAAGATCATTCACCATTCAACGATCAAGTAACTCCATATCACCGAGGACCTTTCGGTTACTTGCCCAAACATATAATACTCCACAAGGACTAAAGGCCGACCGAAATAAAAGTTTCTTAATGAATTGGATGGTTACTAATTTCTAGTAGCAGTCCTTTGACTATGTCGTTTTCCGGGTAAGCAGTTTATTAATATGCTACCAAACACCGTTGCATGGTTCAATGTTTAGAAACATAACTTTATAATGCAGAATGACCTAATAATGCGGTTTGCAGCCATTTGTTTCTAGCTGTATAGATAAACTAGCTGTGTAACTGTGTTACGAAAAAAGCCTTTAGGAACTATGTATTAAAATTAGGGTATATCTGTGAAAATATATGAAAACCATAAGCAAATCCCAATCCTTGTCAATTCTGTGCCAAGCGGGAGTATTGTAAACATTTGTAAATGAGAAACTGTTCGAAGGTTTGATTGTTATGGTTCTTGATGCATATCCTTGATACTTGTTTTATTGCTCCTTTGTACTCAAGAATGCCACAAATTGCCCAAGGAGCCACTGTCCATTTGTTTTTCCATGTTAATTGTTTTTAACTATGATCTTAGACATTTCATTAGCTATCATGGCGACTGTTTTAAGTCCTTGTTGTCACACCCCCAAATTCCGTGATCGAGAATGATCGTGCAGACACGGTAGCTGGATGCTCGAGAATGATCGATGAAGATGGACTTCAGGAGGAGTCCGAAAAATGTGGATATCAGGGAGGTTATCCACGAGAGTCTGGAGGCTCTACTGTACGTGATGGAGAAGCGTCACACAGGACACTTGCTCGGTGGCAGAGTGTCGTGGTGCTTGTAGCAGTGCGAGCACAACGAGTACAGACAGCAGTGCAAGACATGACAGTTGATGCACGTAGTCTTACATACGCGAGCGCAGAAGGGCGGTACGTAGTGAAGAAGTACGCATTGAGGAGCAATGCGGTACGGTTACAGAGGCGTACGCACGAAGGCGCACAGTATCGGTATTGATGCGTGGCGGTCCAAGGAGGCATGGAGCGTTGCATGTGCTGAGTATGAGCATTGTCGAGCATCCTCGGTAGTACACGTACGAGAGTGGTCTGGAGGCCACGATAGCGAAGTTCTGGAGGACTTCCCCTTAGCATGGAGAACGCTAAGGAAGGGTTTACCGCACGAGGGTCTGGAGGCCGCGGGTTCCCTTTGGCACAAGACCAAGTGTTTGGTGGCACTTGGTGAATTACGACAAAGCTGCATCAGCAAGCGTTGGAGCGCGAGTGTGCTGATGACTGGGCGGTTGATTGGGCGTCAATCGTGTAGGAAGACGAAAGGACAAAAAAGGAGCCGAAGAGACGAGCAGACGAAGAGTTGCTGAGGAACGCGAAGGGTTGCCGAAGAACTCGAAGGGTCTCTTGTGTCTTTATGTATCATTATTGTAGATGTAATAATGAGTGTCCCTTGGGTTGCCTTGAGTCTTGTATATAAGGAGAGGTAGTGGCTCATTTGTAAAGACACAAGTCTACACAGAGTACACGAGAGAAAGTGTAGTGTGTCCACCCACTCCAGAGATAGTTCCCCTTCTAATAAGAGAAGAGCTTTGTGCCCGTGCTCGTGTGATTGCTTGGTAGAGTTCTCAAGCGTTCTTGAGCGTATTCTTGAGAGTGTTCTTGAGCGATCCGAAGTTCGTGCTCGTGTTTGTATTGGAAGCGTCGGTGCGCTAGCAAGCAGGAGTACGAGAAGAGTTGGAGCGTGTCCGTGACCGTTCTACTCGGGAAGGCTGGTTAGCTACGGGTTAGCTAATGCCGCACAGGATCGGTCGAAATCGATAACAGGATTTTGACCCTGTGACAATTGGTATCAGAGCCTGGTTCGTGATACAATTCGTTGGTGCGAATTGGTATCAGAACAAGAAGCAGATCACAGATCTTGGTCGGTGCCAAGAAAAGCGGGCAAAGCTACGAGCGGCTGTTGGAGCAGTCGATCGCGGGAACTGAGGATACTTGTCGGTGCAAGTACATCTTCAATCTGCGGAGCGAAGATGGTGGGTGTTACAGATCGCGTAGCAGTACTGGAGCAGGCGATGGCAGAAATGGAGTCCATCATTGGGACTCATGCCCATCGTATCGCCGTCATGGAGGATCGTTCTTCAGAAGGATCGGATGTTGGGGACGAGACCCAACAACGCTCAGCGGAGCAGATCAAGTCCTTGGAGGACAAATAGGAGGCGTTCCACACGATGATGGAGGATCATCGGAGTGAGATCTCCCTCATCAAGAAGGCATTGGCGAACAGCGGAGGCTCCAAGGAGGTGCAGCGACGCAAGGTACCCGAGCCCAAATCCTTTACAGGTATGCGGAGTGCCAAGGATTTGGAGAACTTCCTATGGGATATGGAAGTTTACTTCGAGGCGACCAAGATGACGGAAGCCGAGAAGGTTGGTTTGGCATCGATGTACATGTCGAGCGACGCCAAGCTATGGTGGAGGAGTCGTGCAGCAGATGAGGCAAGACCAAAGATATCCAGGTGGGATGATCTAGTCGCGGAACTGAAGGCGCAGTTCCTGCCGAAGAACACTGCGTGGATTGCACGGGAGGCTCTTCGACGATTGAAGCAGACAGGTACTGTTCGTGAATACGTGAAGAAGTTCACGTCCTTGCTGCTGGACATCAAGGGGATGTCGGAGGACAAGCTCTTCAACTTCACGATCGGGTTGCAAAGCTGGACGCAAGCCGAACTGCGGAGGCAGGGCGTGAAGGACCTTAATTCAACAATCGTGGTGGCAGATGCGTTGGTCGATTATGGGGCGGCCCAACCAGGTCACAAGGCTGAAGAGAAGGAGTTCACCAGCAAGCTGAAGGCGCGGTCGAAGGAAAAGGGTAAAGGCGTTGCCCACGATCCACCAATGGAGGAACGAGAGTACTCCAAGAAGAGGGAGCAACCCAAGAGCAAGGGGTGCTTCATATGCGACGGACCGCATCGGGCGCGGGACTGCCCAAAGAAGGAGAAGCTGAACTCTCTTCGTGGGGACGAGGAGGAGGAAGTAGAATGTGAGATACGCTTGGGAGCAATAGATGCGATGCCCAAGGTACGTCTCACGACACTTCGAGCTGGAACTTCGAATTCGGTGGAGGGAGGGAACTCCACATCAGCGAGCGTTGGAGGTGCCAAGGCTCGATCGAGGACGCACAGGAGTGCGCAGGTGCATGTTGAGCACCAACGTGTGTGCAGGAGGCACACAACCGAAGCCGCGGATAGGAGAATATCCGTGCACGAGAAGGCGAGGCAGAGCTCTGGAGGGCGATGCAGCATGGGCGAGAAGATACATGTCCATGGGGGTGGAGTGGTGACGAACCACACCACCAATGATCTTGCAGGAGGCAAGATAGGGAAGATGCTCGGAGCGCAGGAGGTGCTCACTCCCCAGGACACAGGTACGTCTACAGGGAACGATCGAGATCGTCAACGAGCAAGCGTGGAGGTGAGTACTCCACATGTGGAGCTGGAGCTGCCACACACCAACGATGGAGCTACTGTATCCAGGAGGGATACACCGAAAATGGGAGCTGACGCAGAAGCTCCGCTTTTCACGTTGAAGACCAAGTCACGGAGGGACGTGTTTCGTGAAAAGACCAGGTGTAGGAAGGGAGGCGGTGCAAGGCGGCACCACCCTTCCAATTGAGACGCATCAGGAGGTGCGTAGCGGATGGAGGATCGTGATGGGACGCCAGCTGAAGAGGGAATGCTCGGTTGAGGACAACTGATTCTTCAGGTGGGGGAGGCTTGTCACACCCCCAAATTCCGTGATCGAGAATGATCGTGCAAACACGGTAGCTGGATGCTCGAGAATGATCGATGGAGATGGACTTCAGGAGGAGTCCGAAAAATGTGGATATCAGGGAGGTTATTCACGAGAGTCTGGAGGCTCTACCGTACGCGATGGAGAAGCGTCAGTACGTGATGGAGAAGCGTCACACAGGACACTGGCTCGGTGGTAGAGTGTCGTGGTGCTTGTAGCAGTGCGAGCACAGCGAGTACAGACAACAGTGCAAGACATGACAGTGGATGAACGTAGTCGTACATACGCGAGCGCAGAAGGGCGGTACGTAGTGAAGAAGTACGCATTGAGGAGAAATGCGGTACGGTCACGGAGGCGTACGCACGAAGGCACACAGTATCGGTATTGATGCGTGGCGGTCCAAGGAGGCATGGAGCGTTGCAGGTGCTGAGTACGAGCATTGTCGAGCATCCTCGGTAGTACACGCACGAGAGTGGTCTGGAGGCCACGATAGCGAAGTTCTGGAGGACTTCCCCTTAGCATGAAGAACGCTAAGGAAGGATTTACCGCACGAGGGTCTGGAGGCCGCGGGTTCCCTTTGGCACAAGACCAAGTGATTGGTGGCACTTGGTGAATTACGACAAAGCTGCATCAGCAAGCGTTGTAGCGCGAGTGTGCTGATGACTGGGCGGTTGATTGGGTGTCAACCGTGTAGGAAGACGAAAGGACAAAAAGGGAGTCGAAGAGACGAGCAGACGAAGAGTTGCTGAGGAACGCGAAGGGTTGCCGAAGAACTCGAAGGGTCTCTTGTGTATTTATGTATCATTATTGTAGATGTAATAATGAGTGTCCCTTGGGTTGCCTTGAGTCTTGTATATAAGGAGAGGTAGTGGCTCATTTGTAAATACACAAGTCTACACAGAGTACACGAGAGAAAGTGTAGTGTGTCCACCCACTCCAGAGATAGTTCCCCTTCTAATAAGAGAAGAGCTTTGTGCCCGTGCTCGTGTGATTGCTTGGTAGAGTTCTCGAGCGTTCTTGAGCGTATTCTTGAGAGTGTTCTTGAGCGATCCGAAGTTCGTGCTCGTGTTTGTATTGGAAGCGTCGGTGCGCTAGCAAGCAGGAGTACGAGAAGAGTTGGAGCGTGTCCGTGACCGTTCTACTCGGGAAGGCTAGTTAGCTACGGGTTAGCTAACGCCGCACAGGATCGGTCGAAATCGATAGCGGGATTTTGACCCTGTGACACTTGCCATGGTCAGTGCATAGTCAGATTGATCTGGGAAAGGAAATGTCTATGTTATCTAGATCTGCTTACATCTGTCAGCAGTTGTGTACTGTAGGGGTATTCTCGCTCTAGATCTTGCTGCGACGCAAGGCGGATGTCTTGATGATTCTGACCACAAATGTATATGGTCCTTGCAATGGGGATGGTATTGGCAGCTTGGTGAATGAGATGCGGATGGTGAGGGCGAGGTTCCCTGACGCAACATGGATTATTGCCAGGGACTTTAATGTGACACTGAGTCAGAAGGATCGACCCGAGGGTCGTGGAGGGAGAGACTGCAGTTCTTCGACGCTTGCGGAGATGGTGGATGAGTTGGGTCTCTAGGTGGTACACGCTGCCGGTTGTAGATACACGTGGCGGAGCTCATGTTATCGCTCCAGCATTAATAGATTCATGATGTCATCTGAGGCGCTGATGGCCTTTCCGTTGGCTGGGGTTTTGGCACTTCCCCATGCGCTGTTGGATAAGACATTGTTGCTTTGGTATTTCAGGGAATCTATCCGTCTGCGTTCGTTTTTCAGATTCGAGAAGGCGTGGCTTTTGGAGGAGCTGCTCATGGAGATGGTGATGGAATTTTGGGCCAGGTGCTCGGTGATGGGTTCGGCAACATTCAGGCTCGCGGGCAAGCTTATGGCGCTTAGGTAATTCTTGATAAACTTGAACAGGGAGAAGAGGGTGCAACACATGGCCCGAACGAAGTTGGTTCAAGAGGAGGTTCATCATCTTGACATACTAGAAGATGAGAGGGCTTTGGCTACTGATGAGATGGTCGTGATGGGAAATCCCCTTGGTGGAGATTTTCAAAGAGGAAAAAAATGAGGAGGTTGCTTGGAGGTAGAGATCTAGACAACGATGGTTGCATGAGGTGGGTGCAAACACGAGACTTTTTCGTGCAATGGACAGTGGGAGAAGGCGCATGAACCTGATTATCTCGGTTTCAGTTGGAGAGGAGGTAGTAGAGGGGAATCGGGCGGTGGGGGAGGCTTTGCGGTTGCATTTCGAGGGTTTCAACATACATGAGGGAGGACTGGATGGGAATGGCGGGGGAATGGTGTCTCGCGCATCCCTGATTCGGATTTTACTTCACTGGTGAGAGATTTCTCGGAGGGGGAGGCCTAGAGGGCGTTGTTTCAGCTGAACGCGTATGGGGAACTTGGTTCGGATGGGTTCTCGATGCTTTTCTACCAGGACTTTTGGGATGTGATGAAGCAAGACTTGATGGAGGTGCTTGCAGAATTCTGAGATGGCAATTGCGGGTTTGAGAGGTTGAACAAGGCACTCATTTTTCTGCTTCCGAAGATGGATACACTGAGTAGGGTTGGAGATTACAAGCGAATTGCTCTGTCTAATGCTATTTATCATATTATTGCAAAGATCTCGACGAATAGGTTGAAGGGAGTGCTTGACAGGATTATTTCGCCAGAGCAGATGGCTTTTGTGTCGTGGAGAGCTATGGATGATGGCTTTGTTATGGTGTATGAGATGGCGATGAACTGAAAAAGAGACTGGGAAAAAAGGGTTGATTCGGAAATTGGATTTTTCCAAGGCATATGACAATGTGGACTGAAGATTCTTGTGGGTTTCTTTAGAGAAGAGAGACTTCTTGGGACTATGGATTTTCTGGGTGAAGCGGGGCGTCACAACGGTCTCCTACGTTGTGCTGGTCAATATCAGTCCAGAGGGGGGTTTTTTCCAACCGTAGAGGGGTATTAGGCAAGGATGTCCTTTTTCTACGCTCTTGTTTGTGATTGTGACGGACACGATGGCAATAATTATAGCCGGTGGTTCGTGTGCTGGATATGAGAAGAAGGAGATATGCATCCCGCTTGTATAACATGCTGATGGCAATGTGGGTTTCTTGGGAGATGATGAGGTGCAGATGCGTCAGTCATTAATCATCTTGGATATTCTCGGGGACCTATTCGGGCTACAGGTCAAAAGTGGAAAATCAGTAGTGGTCCCATTTGGTTTTGATGGAAGGAAGGTGCAGGGATCGATTGCAATTTTGGGTTGTCCTACGACCATGCTGTCGATTACTTATTTGGGGCTACCTTTGGTGGTGGGGCAACCTAATCTCGAGATGGACGAATTATGTTGGGGAGATTGGAGGGGAGACTGGCAGGGTGGAAGGCATCGATGCTATCGTAAGTGGGGAAGTTGTTTCTTTTGAAGCACGTTCTTTCGACCATCCTTATTTTATTCTGATGCACGAAACTGCTTCTTGTGGGTGTTCGTACGAGGATCAAGGTTTTGATGATGCGATTCTTTTGGTCAGATGGGAGGCAACAGAAGAATAGAATGCACTTGGTGGACTGGAATAAGGTGACTGCACCGAAGGCAAAGGGTTGCTTGGGAGTTCTTCGGATGGCAAAGATGAACAACGCATTCATGGCTAAGTGGATGGTCCGCATCCGGGGAAAATCTTTCAAGTTGGTGTGTAGACTGATGAGGAAGCTCTATAGGGTGTCCATGTCGCGAACCGTCATTCCGGGGTGATTGCCGTCGTCTCTATGGAAGGGGATTACTAAGTGATCCCGGGGGTGTAATTGAAATTGAGATTGGTTCTTGAGGATAGTTTGGGATTTCGCTTTTGGCGGGACGATTGAACGGGCGATGGGGTGTTGGGAGATCGGTATCTGCGCCTCATGAAGTTGGCTGAAAACAATGAGGTAGCAGTGAAAGATGTTTGGATGCATGAAGCGTGGTCTTTGTCGTTCTCCTCGGGTGTATCCGATTGCATGATTCATGAGTTCTTACTTAGCTTTACAGGCAGATCTGGCGCAGGTGGAGGGTCTGTCAGTGGGCATAGATCGCAATGTGTTGGGTGATGGTAGATTCTCGATGAATACGTCTTATTGATTTTTAATGGATGATGGGGAGGGGGTGGATGAGGAGTTTGCTGTTGATAACATGATCATCTGGAGGAGTAGCGTTCCTAATCGTATCAGGATCTTTCTGTGGTTCCTTCAATTTGGTGGGATTCTCACACGGGCCCGTCAGAGGCTGCTGTTGGGGGTGGAAGTTGATCCTTGTGCTAGATGATGGGAGACGGTGGAGGACGCTGATCACGTGTTTTTCTCCTGTTCCTCCTCTTGTCAGATCTGGAACAAAGCCAACCTATCCTGGTTTAATGGGCAAGATTGCACCAGCTTTTGGGGAAGCATTAGAGTGATTTGTGGTCACAACCACTGTAGGGCTTTATGCTCGTCCTGATCATTGTTAACGGTTGTAATGCATTTTTTATAATTATTTATATACAGTTTTTGTGGTAGATCCCAACGAGGGAGGCCACCCTTTTCCTTCTAAAAAAGTTGTGTACTGTAGGCCAAGCTACTCGCACCGTGGCATCAAATATTGACTGGTATCATTTCATTAAGTCCGGAATGGAACATTTTAGGAGTTTTTGATGATCTTCCCTGATATTGTCTGTAAAAGCTTTAAAACCAAATTTTCAAAATTTAGGATTCCTAATAATCGTTGTTGGAGTATATGTCATAGATGAGTAATTGGATCCTTCCATGGTCCGATTACCACATCCACATGTTTAGTCCCACATCGTCTATGAGTGGACTTGGTTCTACTAGTGGGGCTATATAAGAAGCTCTACATCACATGTATCTTTCGAGAGAGTTGAGTATAAATATCATCCCTCTGAGACAGTTCTCTCGTGGTTTCATCCCGCCCTTAGGGAATAGGGTTATATGTAAAATCCCAGTGTTTTTTCATGTTCTTTATCGTTTATCTCTGTATAGACTTACGTATTATTGTTTTCTACTTGGTATCAGAGCGCATTTGGTTCTTGGTTCGTTCTTGAAGATATATTATTATGTTCGATTCTCGAATTTGTTCTTGAAGATTTTATATTCTTATTTGAGATTTGCTCAAGTTTTGGTTCTAGTTCGAGATGATATTTAGGGTTTTTTGAAACCCTAGTTCTGTGTGAATCATCATCAAGTCATCAAGTATCTAGAGTATTCTCAGCCATCATTGACAATGCCGATCTGACTGACTGCAATCTCCAGGAGAAAGATGGGGTTTTTGAAACCTTAATTCCATACGACTACTCGATTCTGCGTGAGAGTTCTCGATCTGGGATCGTAATTTCGGTATACGTCAACTTCTATGCACATGACCTGAAGGTTCATGCTTATGAAGATCATCGAGTCTAGACAACATCTCTAGTAGCAGGAAGGGCATCATATACATACTCCAAGCCACAAGTGATGCTCCATTTCGTGTTCATCGCTGCTCTCCACGCACAACTCCCATCACAGTTAGATCTTTGCTCGCATGTGCCACCAAAAATCACGGGTATCCTTCCATCCCGCACAACAAATCCTAAGCAGAGAGGGGTTCTTGATTGGAACCCTAATTTTGATGACATCGAGCACTACTTACAACCCTAAAGACTATGTCCAGGCGCTCGATGCTCCTGACTGCCCCTCCATATCAATGGCACCCAAGTCGGTGATGGACCCATCGTGTCCCCGCAGGAGCATGTCTCCCTCAATCATGCCTCCATCTGCGCCGTCATCTTAGCACACAAGGCTCTACCTTCCATCACCGATTCCAGCAAGGCATGGAGCCCCATCAGGGGCGACGCCTGATCGCCTTTCTCTCTCTATGCAGCATGCCTCTTGCATCTCCAAGTAGTAAGCATGCCATCAACTGGCTCATCCTCCAAACCGTTGTTTTATCAAGAAATTAAGGGATTTTTATTTAATTAATCAAGTGAAGATGTCGAAGTAACCCTAATATCTCTCAAATAAACAATTTTTTTAATTATTCACGGTTCAATCCAACAAACAAAGAAATGTAGTGTAAGCAAGAGATAAATTTGCTATTTATTTACATGTATAGCATACACGATCGAACTCAGGGAGGCTACAAAATCTCGAGGGTTATTTAATCACAGAAGAAATCAATGAAATAAAAGGGAGTTCTTATGCAAACCCTTGGTCTTTTTGTGGATTTTTGTCTTTTTATTTTTTTTATGGAATTTTTAATTTTTATATTTTTATGATTTTGTGTTTTTAATGATTTGTATTTTTTCAAATGGTTTTTATTTCTAAATTTAAAAACAAAGCAAAATAAAAAATAAACAAAAGAAAGAAACAAGGTCTTTTTGGATTTTTTTAAAATAGGGTACAATGTATAGAAAAATCAAGTAAACATATTTTTGGATTTTTGATAATTTTCTACTGTTTTTGGATTTTTTTGACAATTTTCAGATATTTTTAAGGACCTTTAAAACAGTTAAAAACAGAAAAGATCTAACAAAAAATGCAAATATTTTTGTGATTTTAAAATAAGAAATAAAATAAAAATTATGTAAAATATATACAGAAGAAAAGAAGATTTTGTCAAGGTTTTCGCAAACTAATTTTTCGTTTTTTGTATTTTTGGTGAATTACTATAAATTTTTAGTGTTTATAGCATTTTTTCTAATTTTTATAAGGAATTTAAAGTTGAAATTTGTACATAAATTAAAACACAGCGAAATAAACAACCATAATTTTTTTCTTCAGAATTTTTCAAAAAGTTTTATGATTTTATTTAATTAATACAATAAACTGGAGAAAATTGTGGTGTTTTTGATATATTAAAACAAAATAAAATGCAAAACCAAAATTACGGGTAATAGAAGAAATTAGCAGGAACTAAAGATGATTTTTAGGGAATTATTGAAGGTTCTTAGCTATTGTTATGCACAGTTAACGTGTTAATTAAATACTACTTGATAAGGACTGAAACGAAAATAATTTTATTTAAGGGACTAAGCTGATATGAAAGGTAGAAATACCGGGACAGAACTTGTAATTTTTCCGAATGAGGTGTTTAACCCTAGAGCTCTCTTATATAGGAGAAAATCTTAAAGGGAAAATTTCCTAAAGTTGACTGGAGAAATAAAAAAATATAAAATGAAGAAACAGAACTATAAGTATCTCAGCACTCCCCCGAAGCTGGAGCATATATGTTTATCTTGCTCATCTTGGAACAAGGGTAAAAATGACCCCTCGTAAGGGCTTTGGTGAACATGTCTGTAATCTTATTGCCTGAACCAACATGAGAAGTGAGAATAAACCCCTTCTGGATGAAATCACATGTGTAATGACAATCTACTTCAATCTTCTTTGTTTTTCATGGAAGGTTGTATTATTAGCTATGAACAAAGCAACTTGATTATCGCATTTGAGGTGCATAGGAAGAGGCACCTCAGTAGTTTGATTTGTCAAAACAAACTTGGTTCACATTATTTCTGTGCTCCCTTGGGCCATGGCTTTATACTGTGATTCAACACTAGATCTAACTACAACTGTTTGTTTCTTACTCTTCCATGAAACCAACGAGATACCAAGAAACACAATGAAACCAATAGTGGACTTCCTGTCCTTGAGGCGCCCAACATAATAAACATTGGCAAATCGAGTAACTGTGAGAGACATATGTCTTCTGAATAAAAGCTCTGCGTTTGGAGAAGACTTCATATACCTCAAGGTCATATTAACTACATCAATGTGAGCCTGCCTGGGTTGCTCCATAAACTAGCTGATTCTGCTAACAGCAAATGATATATCAAGCATTTTAATAATAACTTACAACTTATTCCCTACTAACTCTCTGTACCGTCTCTTGTCCACCTCCTCAGAGTCATCATCATAAAGCTTAGCATTGGGATCCATTGGAGTAGAAGAAGGTCTGCATCCCATCATATCTATCTCAGATAGAAGATCATTGATCTACTTCCTTTGCGTCATTACCTTACCACGCTGATTTCTTGCAAACTCTAGGCCAAAGAAGTAACGCAACTTGCCAAGGTCCTTGGTCACAAAATGTCGTCCATGGAAATCCTTAACTGCCTGTATGCCTTGTTCATCGCTGCCATTAACAATAATGTCATCAACATAAACCAAAATAGCAACGATATTGCTCTTCTGAGTTCTCCTAACAAAAAGAGAACGATCTGCCGTAGATCTGACAGACCCCTTCTGTTCAATTAACTTTGAGAGCTTTTGAAACTAAGCTCTCGGATTCTGCTCAAGGCCATATATTACCTTATGAAGTCGGCACACCATACCGGACTCCTCCTCAGCAACAAACCATGGTGGCTGCTGCATGTAAACTTCCTCCTACTGGTCCCCTTAAAAAAACACATTCTTGACATCCCATTGGAAAATCGGCTAGTCACGTACCACAACAACAACAATAAGATTTCGCAACGTAGTATGACACGCAACTGGAGAAAAAATATCTTGGTAATCCACCCCATACGCCTTTTTGGATGCTTGCTTATCCATCAACGTCGTCAGCAACCTTCTTCAGGAGCTCCTGGGAGATCGGTTCTCGGGGGACATCGCCTCCCTAGGTCCAAGAAAATGCTGTGTAAGGGGGTTGTCGAACGAGCAACGGCTCAGGCTGATTCATGGCGGTTTCGTGGGAGGCATCGCTTGGAGGGACTTGCGCTTCGTAGATGGGGCATGCATGGACGTGGAGGTATGCGTCGCTGAGGTCTGCGGCATACCTTTCTTGTCTCGGTCGGTTCACTACCTAAGGCGACTACTGCAAGGATGGGGAGAAGTTCTGGCAGTAACAGACGATGGTTTGTCTCCGGGGTCGGATCCCTCCTCGACAAGGGTCCTCATGGAGTGCAACAAATCCTTCTTGGATAGAGCGGTTGATCAGGTGTTCTATGGGGACCTGAAGTTCGACAAGTTCTATTGTCGATTGGAGATGTCGGTGGTCTCTCCTCCGTCGCCTCCGGCGGCGACTGGAGCGGCCGTGAACTCGTCGGTTGGTAGAGGAAAGGCCGTCGTTTTGGTTCTCGAGGTGCAGAGTCCCATGTAGGGTGTCGCTTCGGGGACCTCGTCCCGCTATGATGTTTTCGTAAGGCACTCCGACTCTTTTGTACGTCCCGCCCATCTTTTCGCACTGCATGGCTACTCCTCTTGGCGGTTTCCAGGGTGACGTGGCGTGTAGGTGCACGGGGTTCGAGGGGGATTTCAGTTTCTCGAAAGGGTTGCCCGGGACCTCATTTCGGGCGGGCGCCTCCGACTTTCGTGTGGCACATATCTGGACCGGACCCCCCTTCGGATCCGGGCGTGGTTCGGGCACGTGGGTGGTGGAGTTGGCTACTGAGCATGATGTGACGAACAAGATTTTACTTGAACAAGGGCTGATTCTTTTAGGGGACGCTGAGGGGGGTGGATGTCCTCCGCTACGTGTACCCTTCTCGCTAGACACTTGCATGGATGTAGCCGAGGGCTTTCATCTGGGATCTCGCTCCCAAGCGTCGGGGCCGTCCGTCTCTCTTGGTCCCTCCGAGGCTTCAAAGGAGGCTCAGATTGCTGCTGAGGCTGATGGCGACTCCAGAAGAAGGTCTGCAAAGCGATACAGGAGGAGGAACAAATCACGCACGAGGGCGGGGGAGATTCAGACCTGCCTCACTTTCAAAGTGGCGGTGGCAGCAGCTGCTGGAGTGGTTCGAACAGGAGGGGTCGACGAAGGTTCCTCATGAAGGTCTTATCTTGGAACGTGAGGGGGTTGGGGGATGCGGATAAGTGGAAAGCGCTGGGCACCAGATTCAATGAGTGGCGCTGCGACGTGGTGCTGCTTCAGGAGACGAAGCTCCGTCAAATGGGAGATGATCTTTGGCGATCTTTTGGTTCGGGGAGTTTGGATGACGTTCGTGCTCTGGAGGCCGAGGGTTCTACGGGCGGCTTGCTCATCGCTTGGAGGTCGGCGGTCTTCTCCTTTAAGTCGGTAGTCAAAGACAGCCATTCGATTACCGTTTCACTCACTAGGCGGGATGATGCTTCAGTTGTGGCTTTCTCTTGCGCTTACGGCCCCTGCTGTCATATCAAGAGGAGGGATTTATGGGACTAGCTTCTTGGTGTCAGCCAACAGCTAGCGGGCATTCCGTGGCTGATTGGGGGTGATTTTAATGTTACCTTGCGCGTTTCGGATAGACCCCGGTCGAGGGGGGGTGCTGATCCGGGCTCGGCTGATTTTTCTCATCTTATCGACTCTTTAGCTTTGGAAGATCTTCGTGCAAATGACGTGCTGTACACTTGGAGGAACTCGTCGTCGAGATCTTGCATTGACAGGTTTTTGGCTTCTGGAGATCTCATGACGGCCTTTCCCCTCGCTCTTGTCTATTCTTGTCCGCGCTCTTACTCGGACCACACCCCTATCCCATGGGACTCGGGTGTGTCGTCTCACTCTTCTGGATTCTTTAGATACGAGAAGTGTTGGCTTCAGGAGGATAATTTCAGGGATTTTGTGGCTGATATTTGGGGGAAGGTCTGTGTTGGGGGTTCGACTGTGGGGAGATTTGCTCAGAAGTTGGTGCTCTTGCGGAAAAGCTTGGCTTCTTTTAAGAAAGCCTCTCGGGTCGCGCGGGTGTCTGCTAGAAAGGAGGCAGAGGAGATTGTGGCTTCTTTAGATGTCTTGGAGGGGCAAAGGGACCTCAATGCGGAGGAGTTGGCATCCAGATTGGCTGCTCAGGCGAGGGTGGAGGCGGAGGACCGGAAGCGGTTGGCTGAGTGGCGGCAGAGATCGAGAATTTCTTGGCTTAGAGGAGGGGACGCCAACTCCTCTTATTTCCATAGGGTGGCAAGTAACAGGAGACACTCTCGGTCCATCTCCTTTGATGGCAGGGAGGTGATGGGGGAGGAAGCCCTAGGGTTGGAGGTGGCGAGTTACTTTAAAGGCTTCTACTCTTCACGCGCCCCTAGGCGATGGATGTGGCCAGGGGAGGGGACTCAGCCTCTCTCGCCCCTGCTTGGTGAAGACTTGATTAAGGACGTGACTCTGGAGGAGGTCAAGATGGCGGTTTGGGATCTCAACGACAATGCTTCGTCGGGGCCAAATGGGTTCCCAATTGCTTTCTACAAGGATTTTTGGGAGCTGGTGGGGCAGGAGGTTTGGGATGTTATTGTTGAATTTTGTAGGGGCAATGCGGGGTTCGACAAAATCAATAGGGCTATCATTGTCTTGCTGCCGAAGCTGTCCTCCGCCCATCGTATTGAGGACTTTCGTCCTATCACTATATCGGATGGGATTTATTTGATCGTGGCAAAGGTGTTCGCTCGTAGACTCGCCTCGGTGCTTGATGGCCTAATTTCTCCAGGGCAAGCGGCTTTCATTCGCGGTCGACATATCGTGGACGTACGGCTCTGGCTTCTGAGATGGTTGAGAGTTGGAGTAGGGGAGGGATCCGTGGGGTGCTTTGGAAGGTGGATTTTGCTAAGGCTTACGACTCGCTTGATTGGTCTTTCCTGTGGTCGGTCCTGCGAGCTCGTGAGTTCCCTAATCTTTGGATCTCATGGATGCGTCGATGCGTCTCCACGATCTCCTTCTATGTTATGATTAATGGACGCATCGTGGGCGAGCGCTTTCAACCTAGAAAAGGGGTTAGACAAGGCTGCCCCCTGGCACCACTTTTGTTTATTCTTGCGGTGGATGTGCTTCCTCGGATGGCGGCTCGTGTGGTCGACTGCGGTCTATCCAAGGGCTTCTCCTGCGGCGACCGGGTGATCCCGATCCTCCAATACACTGACGATACGATCGCGTTCATTGAAGGGGGCCTTGATGAGGTTAGGGGCATGGCGACAACTCTGGAAATCTTCAGCGAGCTATCGGGCTTGCACATCGATCAAGGCAAATCCAAGGTGATCCCCTTTGCTTTGGATTCGGAGGTGGCGTCATAATGTGGCTTGGCTCTGGGCCCCTTCCTGCTCTTTTGCCGATTGACTACCTGGGCATGCCCCTGGGGGCGGGGAGGGCTAGACATCGCGACTGGTGCAAGGTTATTGAGAAGGTGGAGAGGCGGCTCTCCGGTTGGAGTTCCGCTTTGCTCTTGAAGGGTGGCCGATTGGTGCTCATCAAATCTGTTCCCTCGTCTATCCCTGTCTATTATCTTTCCAATTGGCAACTGCCGGCGGGGATGCGGTGACGTATTGAGAAGATGATGCGGAGCTTTCTTCGGGGGAAAAATGGGACCTCTTCGCGTGGTCCTCATCTCGTAGGGTGGGAGGAGGTGACGTTTAGGAAGTGTGAAGGGGGTCTTGGCATCTGTCGACTCGACTGGGTCATTGACACTCTTCTCCTTAAATGGGCGAACAGGTTATGGGGTGTATGTGATAACTTCTACTCTTCCTTATTGCGCGAGATTCTTGATTTAAATGGGATTCTGTTGGGGGAGGGTGGTAGTGTTCGTTCTCGTACCCCCTTCTGGCGCGGGGTGTTGTCGGTGGGCATTCGCTACGCGCATCTCTTTGTTCCTGTCATCGGGGATGGCAGGTCTTTCAAGTTCTGGACGGACAATTGGGCTGGTGGAGCCCCTTTAAGGGAATCTTTCTCGCGTTTATTTGCTTTGGCGACCGATGGGCGAGCTTCTGTGGCTTCCTGTTGGTCGGGGGATGGCTGGTTTCCGTCTCTTCATGGCAGCCTCTCTGACCAAAGGTTCGACGACCATCTTTCTCTTTTGGCTACCATTAAGAATGCGCCTAGACCAGCGACAGGAAGAGATCACTGGGCTTGGAGGGAGGGCGAATTCTCCACGAGGAAGGCTTTCATGGCGTTATCCCATCAACCGCGGCTGCATCCGGACCCCTTTTACATTGACTGCAGATTACTTTGGAAGTTGAAGCTCCCGGAGAGGGTGGCCATCTTCCTTTGGCTTTTTCGCAGGGGGAGGATTTTAACGCGGGATCGTTGCGGTAGACTTTTTGGTGTTGTGTCCTCGGCGGGTTGTGCTCTCTGTGGCGATGACGTGGAATCGTTAAATCACCTCTTCTTCGCTTGCCCGATCACTGCATGTGTCTGGGAGGAGGCGAGGTTGGATTGGATCAATGCTTCGGGCCTGGACGATTTTTGGGTGTCCATTCGGTCGAACAAGGATTGGGAGCGTAGGGATTTTTTGGGTCTCTTTGCTTGCATTTGGGCGATTTGGCTGGGGCACAACGCAACAATCTTCAGGGGCCAGAGATTCTACAAAGAAAATGTGTTGGCTCACGCGGGCCGTTTAGCTTGCGACTGGTCGATGATGTAATCTGCGCTTTCGTGTAGGTTGGGGATCGTTTGGGTCCGGTCTCCTCCCCTTCTTTTCCTCCTCTTGTTCCTTTTTCTTGTAATTACTCTATTCTTTTTAATAAAGTGTTGGAGCGAACACCACGCTGTGTCTCCCCCGAACCGTTAGACTTCAAAAAAAAATCCACCCCATACATTTGGATGAACCCACGAGCAACCAGTTTGGCCTTATACCTGTCCACATTACCATCCATACGGTTTTTTATAGTAAACACCCACTTGCTGCCAACAACAGAAGCTCCTGGAGGAGCTCATACAACACTCCGTGTACCACGATATCGTAAGGCTACCATCTCTTCCATCGCCAGACGCCAATGAGTGCTCTGTATTGCCTCCTGATAGGACCATCGTATCTCCACGACCGATAGCCCCACAATGAACCTCTGAAAATCCTCAGAGGGTCGTGCTAGGGAAACATGGGAATCGAGAGGATACATAGTGCATGCACGCTTACGCTTCCGTAAAGCTATAGGGACATCTAGGTCCTCAACATCTGCGGAAGGTGGATCATCCAAGACATCCTGCACCTCAAGCTGCACACGTAAGTCACCAGTGCCATTAGAACTTAAATGCTCAGAACATACCTTAGGCATGTTGGATTATAGAGGAGGCACATGAGCACGAGGTCGGCGCCGGTAAACCTACGGAAAGAAAGTTGGTGTAGCCTGTGGTTAAGGAGATAGTGGTGAGAACGGAGAAGAAGGTGGTGGTGGTGGTGTAGTGGATCCTGGATTAGATGAAATCAGAGGAAGATGCATATAGACCTCTTCTCCATTCTCTGAAGGAATGAGCTTGTCACCTGTAGGAGAGAAATATATAATGGACTCAAAGATGGTAACATCCGCACTAACATGGTACCTTCATCGAACTTGATCGAAGCAACGATATCCCTTTTGGGTATTGGAAGACTCGGCAAACACATACTTGACATCTCTAGGGGAGAGCTTGTCAAGACATGGAGACATCTGATGAACAAATGCGACAGATCCGAAAACACGAGGAGTGAATGAGAAAAGTGTCTCGGGAAACACAATTAAGAACGAGATCTTCTCCCCCAGAATCGAAGAGGGCATACGATTTACCAAGCAACAAGCAGTTAGAGCTGCGTCCTTCAAGTACGAATGAAGAGCATGACTCTAATTCAAAAGAGTCCTGGTAACATCCAAAAGATGACAGCGTTTTCATTCAGCCACCCCATTATGTTAAGAAGTATACGCATAAGATGTGTTATGCAGATGCACAATACCATAGGATCTAAGAAAGTGGGAATGTTGAGTACTGCAAAATTCTAGCACATTATCTGAACATATAAGTTTGACGTACGTTAAAAAGCTATTCCTTAATTCATTAATAAAGGACTGAATAACATGACCAACATCAGACTTGTTCTTAAGAAGAAAGACCCAAGACAATCTTGAACACTCATCGACTGTAATAAGATAAAACCTATACCCCTGTTGATCTGGGACACGACTTGGACCCCAAATATCAAAATGTATAAATTCAAACAGACCAGGACTACATTGACCCTAACGACTCTGGAATGTGGACCGATGATGCTTCCCAAGCTGGCAGACCTCATATTGAAAGGTAGAGCGAGGAGAAATCTGTCGTAGAACATGACACAACTTTTGCAGAGGAAGATGACCAAGTCGAAGATGCCAAATATAGGTAGAAACATATCCAGTGCGAAGAGAAGAAGCACCATCATACGGAGACAATACCGGTCTATAGAGACCTCCTTGCTTACGGCCAGATCTAATCACCATGCCCGTAAGAATGTCCTGAAACACAAGAGCAGAAGGGTCAAAATGGCATGACAATGTAAATCCTTGGTGATTTAACTAATTGATAGTACATTCATAGAAAATCCAGGAGTGTAAAGAACATTTTGAAGCCGCATTGCGGGAGTTAACTGCACCTCCCCCTGACCAGTAATGGAAGAGTGTTTCCCATATGCTATCACAACTGAACGTCCTGACTGAGTCGAACTGCAAGTACTAAACTGTCCTCTATCACCATAGAGATGATGTGATGCTTTTGAATCCATGATCCATTCTGATAAACCTAGCTTGTAACAACTAGTAAAAGCATATGCAAATAGATGTTGGTCTCCCAACCTGATGAGCCTGCTCTGCAACTCAAGCTAAAGCAGGAAACCCATGCTTAGAGTAGGATATTTCCTTAGAGTGCCCTAACCTGTGGCAGTAGGTGCACAACTGACGGGGTCGACCATTCCCTCCCCTGCCATGGTTAGGGCCTCCTACCAAGATACGGTGTAGGGATCCCCTTATCACGTGATGCACCCATAGTTGAATATGTCTTAGACTGCGGGGTACCACCAGAGGATATAGAGGGCCTACTCAATTTGTGATATGCCTCCTCTATTGCTGGTATGGTGGTATCAATAAGAATCTGGGCTCGAGCAACATTGAACTCATGATCAAGAGCTGCTAGAAAGACCCCCCCTATCACAGAGTCTCTGTAAGCCTTGAGCTGCTATGGTGTAGCTGTCAAGGGAATGTAACCGTGGATCTTCTCAAACAGACCCCTTAAAGATGTGTAGAAGGTATAGCGTGGGCGACCATTCTGCTTTAATGTGAAGATATCCTGCTGGAGCTGCAGAATCTTTGACTCATTCTTTCCATGTGAGTATGTAGCGCTGTGAATGTCCCACATAGCCTTTGCAGTACGTTGACTCAGTATATCATTAGCTATCTTTGTTGACACAATCCCAGATAGCCACATACGTGCATATGCATCGTCTGCCTCCCATGAAGCATTTACCCCTGTCTTGTCACTTGGCTCCTCCGTCATAAGGATGTACTTCTTGCCATTGCACTGCATTATACTCATGAACTGCATGGCCCACGATTCATAGTTTGTTCCATCCATCTTGACGATGTGTGATGGACCTTTGAAGGCACCCATGGATGAAACATCAGCTTTGTTGTCAGGCATGATGACGACTATCTCCAAGACTGGGTTTGCAACAAGTAAGACATGCGTCTACACTGATATATGGGAATGTGGTTGTGGGTATAGACACATACCACAACCTCTTCCATTCGTTGGAGGCTCCATTGGGTAACTAGGGTGTTTTAGATAATCATGTCACACCCTAGAAACCCAAGAACAAGCATACCAGAGACGGCAATGGCGACGGTTGGTAGGAGACGACCAACGACAGGTAGGATCGACGGTCAGGCGCGACTGATGGTGGGTAGGAGCGGCCGACAACGGGCATGAGCGGCGGCGGGCAGGAACTGCTACCTGCAACCTGCTATTGTGCGGCGACCCGTGGCCCCTAGCAATGGGCGGCATCAGCGGTCGGGAGATGGGCGACTATGGTGGTGTGGGTGCAGACTAGGGTTTTTGTTGGGGCGGGGCTCTAGGGCACATGCTTCGGTCTAGGATCGTTGCTCTGATACCATGTTGAAGGTCGTGAAAGGAAAAGTCATATTCAACGTACTCCTAAAGCTCTCTTATACAGGAGAAATGCTCAAAGGGAAAATTACATAAAGTAGACTGAATAAATAGAAAAATATAAAATATAGACACAAACTACAAGTGTATCGACAAGGCCCATGCCGTCACGTGATATGCGATGGCATGGACCTTGAGGGGAATATTTTATTTTAAGGCTCCAAACTGTAAGAATGAACCTCGGGAGCTTTATTGCAATTCAACCAGAAAGCACATGCTACTCAGGTTATGCTGTTCACAATGGACTAATAAGCAATTAAAATAAACACTAGGATACTACCGTATTTGTTCAAGCTACTATAAACTGACATGCATCCCAACATGGGCTTATTTACAAATAAAGAAAGCAGAAAGGTTGAATTGTGAGCTGTTCACCATGCATGTGCAAGGCTCGTGCTCATCGAAGGGCTATGCTGCTTCTGATCGAATATGTATTGACGACTTTGCTTGGGCGTTATTGGATGGTTGAGATTCATTCTGGGACCCACTGCTCTTGATTTGACGGCAAAAACAACTAATGGAAGAACATGGATGAATGAAGGCGCCAAGGAGCTTTAATCGGTCGGATCTTAGTCGATCTAGACTTAATGCTCCTCCTGACTGTTGATCCTCGATCCTGCAGGTCCGCCACATTGTTTAGAAGTCTCGTTGATGCTCTATGTTATCTGATCGACGATATGGTGAGCAAGGAGAGCTGCAGCTACATGTGGAGCTCCAGATCTTTGTTCATGTCCCAATCGCACTCCCAAGTACCTGTAGATGATTTCCTTACCCTAAACGGACCCGACTGGTACTGTTAGACAAGCTCGTACGATAAACAAAAATCCGATCTCCCACATGGGTATCCTAAAACAAAAGGTCATCAGAGCTGGTCAAAAGTCGGGATCCCAATGAGGTGTAAAAAGACTTGTCGGCCGCTACCCTATCTAGGCTTCCTATATCCCATCCAGTTGAGGGTCACCACACCCTCGCTCTGTCAGGTGTAAGAGTCACCATGATCGGAACTATTAATTATAAGTCATCCCTGACTCACGGTCACCTTTACTTGTTTGCCTCCTCATTCTTATCCCTGATTCACGATCATCCTCACTTGTTTGTCTACTCATTCCTTTCTCAACTCTTTTTGTGGTTAATCGTGTAGATCTGGATCTCTTAGTCAACAATCTTATTGATCTCACTTTATAGATGATTGAACAAGACTAGGTATTTTGTCATTTTAATAATGTATAATCGGTAGATCAAAATAATGAATTAATTGACTTGAATAATATGTGTATTATAACATTCCCCTTAAATCTTGCATTTTCACTCTTTAGTTCTAAAGAAACGAATTTAAGGTTGTATAAGTTTCAAATCCAGTATTTACATACAAGAGAATTTTCCTTTTTATACTCATCTCGAGTATATTAGATGGACTGATCGCATCCAGGATTCACATCCCTATTAATAGAGCAGCTTCTAACAGTGGGCAATTGTGCTAGAATTTGTTAGATATGAACCCAAATTTAAATCTTAATTTAGATAGGAGCATGTGAATAAAATTATAGTATGGAAAACTTATCAGGTGATTCCCAATCAACTACAACCACTATAATTTAGGGAATACAAAGGAATTTTAATGCGAAGTCAACATTTCCAACTGTAAGGATTTTCTTAAAAGGAAAGATGCAGTACTAGCATATATAATCATATTTTCTTTAAGGGGCCGTTCGGATATCGGTTTACCTCTCCAAAATGCAGGTACCCCGCAGTTGTGCGTGGGGTAAACCGCGGGTTTCATGGCCAAACCCGTCCTCCAAATGCTGGTTCCCATTTCTGTCGTGTAGTGCGGGGCAGCAATTGCGAGATGGGGACTCGTCCCATCAATCGCATCGATGGCATTGATTGTCGAACTCCCTTCTCCCCCGTTTCCCCCAAATCCCCTCCCGATATGGTTTCCTCCTCCGATTCCAGGTGCTCTCGCGTGCCCAACTTGAGGGCGACGAGGCGGAGATCGGAGGTTGACTGGCGAGTTAAGGTGGTTCTTGAGCTTAGCATTCTCTTGTACGATCTCTCCGATCGAAGCGAGATATCGATTTCGAATCCTCCACCAAGGTAACCCTAGACCTACGATCTTTTGCTCCAGATGTAGTACGCTTTCTCCGTTGCTTTGATCTCTCCGACGATGCTTCGTATTTTTTCTACGATGATCGCGATGGCCGTCGTGAAGTGGGGACATTCGATTGGGGCTTCAGTATGTGGGGGGTTTCGGATTTTGGGGACATTCGATTTGGGTTTGATCGTTGCTCCCAGATTTTGGGTGTAGAGATTTCACATCATTGGTCGCTTGTTGGTGTCAATGTGGGTTGGATTGAGCTGTGGTTGTCTGTGTGCTTGCATTATCTGCCATGGATGTCAACCTTCTCCATGGATGTTTCGTTCAATACCTTCTCGGGTTCAATATGTGACATATTTTGGGATCGTTTGGACCTTTTTCTTGTATGCTCGGCATGATAGCGCTGATGTTGGTGTTAGAGCTCCTGTACATGCCGATTATACTATGCCTTATGTCACCTGGATGAGGGAGGTCTCATTATTTCTTATCTGTGGCTCATGGGGTGACATATGGATGTCGATTTGGATGTGTTGAGGGTCTTCTTTGGCCCTGCAGATGCTCTACTCTTCACCTGCACATTTTGATGTCGATTTTGTATTATTCCTCTGCTTGCTCCTGTGAAAGGTTTTTATGGTTGTTCCATTCAATGGTGTTATACGGATTTGTTCCCAAAAATCCGATCGGTGATGGTTGTTCCATTTTATGGTTGTTCCATTCTGTGCTTGTTGGTACTCTTGGCGAGTTGCCTGTGCTGTGTTGGCAGATATGGACTCATTGTTGCTGCTTCTATTTGCTATAGTCGTGGTGGTATATGAATAAATTGATCTTCACAGTATGGATTGTAACCCTGCCTCACGAATTGAAAGATTTTATTTCGCCCTACCGGGTTTGGAATGTGATAACCCTGCCTCACGAATTGGCATTCTTGATATTATCGCTTGAGGTGCAATGACGAATTTGTGAGCACCTGTGATGAAGGATTTCATTCATTGAAATGTTTTTGTGGATTTCATCTTCCTTGCTTCCTTGCTTGAGTATTTTCTCATGCTTTTCAATTCTGTGCTTGTTGGGAGATACCCGTGAACCAATGGTGGTGTCTGAGGTGCAATGACGACAATGCGGAGCACCCATGATGCAATTTTACCACCTGAACTCATTCCGTGATGCATATGCCTTGCAATACATCGCTATTGTGTCTTTAGAAATGCTGAGCCGTGCAATGATGAGGACTCATAATCCACTACAGGCTCGCTGAGGTGCAATGAAGATAATAATCCGAGCACATACAATTACCAAACTGAAACTGAGCATGTGCAATGATGTTGCCGCTCTTTCTTACAAAAGGTGCTAGGTGGGCATGCCATATGTACATTTGTTTCCTCCTTTGATGATGGTTGATGTGAATCTGCTTGTATTTTCTGAGGTGCAGTGAGGATTGCTCTGAGCACCAGTGACGAACAAGAAATATAGTAGCACGTGCAATACTGTTGCGATTCTTGTTAAAAAAAGTTTGTTCATTTACGTGCTATGAGGGCATGTCATCTTTACGATGGTAGTTTGGAATGATTTACGTGCTAGGCCGTGTCATGATGGTAGTTTGGAATGATTACGATATTAGCTACGGTGCAATGACGAGATCTCCGAGCACCTGTGAAGCATTTGTTGGAACTGAGCACGCGCAATGATGATCCCCCTATGCTTGAAAAAAATCACATCTGAGCTGTGCAATGATGTCCCCCCCTTGTTAGAGCAAGAATTTTCTTAGTCGATTGGCGAGGAAGACTTGATGTCTTTACCTTTGTTCATTACCTCCTTAGCAAATAAGATGGATGCAATGAATGTGCGTGCTAAATTTTTCAGAGAAGTCATGGCCCCCAATGGTAAGGGGAAGGATGTGGCGGATTGTAGTGGACGCGAACCAGTTCATGCCAGGAGGGCGTCGAACTGGAATGCGATGCAGGATAGGATCTTGATTCAGTGTATGCTGGAGGCTCGTGACAAAAATCAGTGGTCTGAAAAGACTTTCACCACTGCTGGGTGGAATGGTATCGTGCAACAATTTAATGAAGTAGCTGGTCTTCACTTTGCAAAGGATCAAATCCAGTCCCGCTGGAAGATCTTCAACTGGCGCACTCCGCCTATCTTACATTGAGGAACAAGTCTGGTTGGGGGTGGGATAACCTCGGCAACCATCCAATTGCACCTGATGAGCTTGCTTGGTTGGAGGTAGATGTTACTTTGGATTTATTACGTAAACTTCATCTTCATTGTCCAGTTTAGTTGTTAATTTTATGAAGTTTCGCAGCTGCCCGATGCACTACGCAAGTACCAAAGGCATCCATTTCTCTACTTTGAGGAGGTTTCGTACATCATCGGGAGCGGCACTGCTACTGGGAGGTATGCAAGCTCCTCGCGTGCTACTATGGCATCACGAGGGAATGACGAGATCATCGATCAGAATATTGACGTCGAAAGCGATGGTGACGATGTCAACGAAGTGCCTACCCCACCAGTGACTACTTATGCAAAACAGAGATCATCAGGATCCAAGCGTAGGAAAAGTGGCGGTGACGATCCCTCTCCGAACATGGAGCATGTCCTGGAGATGATACATGAGAGGATAGGTGCGCAACGAAGAAAAGAGGAGGAAGATGCCCGAGATGTTTATCGGGAATTGAAAGAAGCATGTCCTACCCTCCCCCCTGCAGCGTACATCAAGCTTGCTGCTGCCATGGAACAACCAGCCGGGAGGGCGTTATTCCGTGCCGTGAAGGATGATCCGGAGTACCTGCAGGCTTGGATTTACCATGTCCTAGGACAACCGTAGCTCCATGTCCTAGTTCTTGTTATTGTCTTTCTTATTTTCGTGAATTTTCTTTTCGTCATTGGACAATATCCGTTGATTTGGCGTTTGAATTATCATGTAACTGCATTGCTGTTGGTGTCGTTGGACATTTGCTTTTTAGATGTAACGTAGCATGCTATTGTCATTCCTGTAGGATTGACTAATTCGTTCTATTTTCATAATTAAGGTCTTCAATGTTATCTTCGATAAGTGGAATGTGCTAAGTGGATTATTTGGAATGTGGATTACAAAGAATGTGTTCGTATGCTAATTTATTGCACAACCATGGTGGACACTTTGTTGGGAATATTACAGCTTCCTGTTAATTATGCTTCCTAGAGTTGTTAATAAACAAGAGTATATCTGACTATTAGCAATGAAATTTTACGTAGCTTATTTTTTGTAGGAGGTGAATATGGAGGAGCAGTTATACAATCCGTTCGAAGAGATTCTTTCTGAGGCCACGGAATTATCCTACGCCATGGCGGTGTATTTGTTCGCCGAGGCCTCCCGTGAAAGGGAGAATCCACGAGTTCCAATTCCTCTCAACACAAGGCCATGGACGGGGCGGATGTGGATTGACGACATGATGGCTGGGCATGTCAAACGTTCGTATCGTTGCTTTCGTATGGAGCCCCGCACGTTAATGAAATTTGTGGAGCTACTCGAGCAACGCACCGGCTTAGCTAACACACGACGGATGGATACTATAGAGCAAGTGTGCATTTTTTTATTTGCATTTAGCCACGCACAACCGAATCGCGTCCTGCAAGAATGGTTCCAGCACTCTGGGTCAACAATATCAGCGCACATCCACAGGGTTCTCCAAAAAGTCCTACTGTTGGAGGATCTGCTCATTCGACTCCCTACGGCGGAAACACCCAGACGCATATCATCAGATTACCGCTACGCACCTTACTTCCAGGTACGTGCAACATTAATCAAATCCCCCAAGTACATGTACTGTAGTCCTAAAAAATCTTATCATTTCGTAGGGTGTTATTGGTGCAATCGACGGGACACACATAAAGGCAACAGTACCTGCTGGCCAAGAAGCTGCTTACCGAAATAGGAAGAATTGCATTTCGCAGAATGTTATGGCAGCCGCATCTTTTGACTACTTGTTTACATACATTTTGGCTGGCTGGGAGGGCTCTGCATCAGACATGTCAGTTCTAAGAGATGCCATTGACAGGCGTGGGTTCATCATCCTAGAGGGATGCAGGTATCTTGTGGATTGTGGCTACACGAACACAGACTCGTTCATCGCACCGTATCGCGGTATTGTATATCATCTACTAGAGTGGCGTGCATTGGACAAGTCAGAGCGATACATCTCCCATAAACATCTGTTCAACCACAGACACTCCAAGTTGCGGAGCGATGTTGAGAGGACATTCGGGGTATGGAAGAAGAGGTTCAAGTGTCTAACGAGCATGCCCACCTATGCCTTTGAAACGCAGAGGGACATTGTAAAGGCAACAACGATCATTCACAATTTCATAAAACTTTATGGCTCCGACAAGTGGTTTGATCGTGTTGAGAAGTACCTCGTGCCGGAGCCTCCTGAGTTAGAAGCTGAACCTGGCTTGGAGGTGAGGGTGACACGAGCTGAGATGCAACGTGGTGAGCGGCAACGCGATACCATGGCACATGCGATGTATAATGATAGGATGGCACGGATGGGAGATGCATGATGGATATGGTTTTGTATGACCTCATGGGATGATGCGCAGAGCTTGTCGTATTCACATGTTACCAAGTATTGCATGATTATGGGATTGCAAGTTTATGCCGACCATTTTTTTTGTTCCCCTACGAATGTATTCGTAGATCGTAGTACTTGTGTATGTACCTTTGGATAAGGAAATTAACGGTCGTGGCCATATTGGGATATCAAGCATGTAACATTTATATGTAATGCATCCTCTAATTTAACGCTTGTGACCATGATGCGGAGCACCAACGTTGCCTATAAATAAATTATGTACGTACATAAGTCAGAAACATTGCCGAGGTCATTTGAAAAATAATATTGCCAATTTCGAAATGACCAATTTCTATTATTGCATTTTTTGTATATCACTGTTATAGATTGTAAGCACAACGAATCTCCATTTCCAATTATATTTTAAATTACGAAAACAAATTCCATCTAAATTTCTCTCACATAAATATGTCTACATATTGAACATAAATATTGAAATAAGGCATAGAATGGTGTATAATGAGATGTAAAGTAATTATCAATTGCGTTATTCCATAAATTGCGGAAATATACAATCCGTTGGCCTTGTTTCATATTATTAATAATTAATTATGTTGGTAATAACCAATGTATTCCTTACCTATATAATAAATAACAAAAATAATTGATTAAAATCAAATCATTCCTACTAACATTAAAAAACAAATCAAAATACAATCATTGGTACAAACTCCAGTAACAGTCACATCACAGACAAACCCTCTCAACAATAAAACCCTATATCCAAACACCAAAACTACAATTCAGGTTACCCTTCAGGTTATCTAAATTTGGGGCAGGTTAACCCTCTCAACTTAACCCACTATCCAAACACCCCCTAAAGGAAAGATGCAATACTATATAACCATATATAATATAAAGAAATGTGTATTAGAAGGCTCAACTCGAATTTAAATTGCTATAAAGAATGTCATATCCATTAGTTTGACGGAATGGATGTCATGCTTTTGTATATATAAAATTTTAAATATGGATTTCAAGTCCTGAGAACCACATTTAAATTTATGAATTGACCTTCCAAAATGTTATGAAAATCCGCATGTATTGGCATGCACTAATCAAGTATACTGCACTGGTATTAACTTGCAATAACAAAAGAATAAGGTGAAAATAATTATCTGCACAACATTCTCTAGTGTGATATTTTATTTATTTATTTATTATTATTTTACAAACAAGTTCCTCTCTATCATTTCTGTAGTTTATAAACTATCAACTAATATGATATGCATGTGCCTCATTAGATTCAACTCCATATAACCTTAACTATGGTTTAGCAGCCTATGGTTTTGACCAAAACTTATCCCAAACTTGGGGCTTAAGTTAGAACATTATAGAGAATTCTAGATTCACTAATGACGCTTAATTAACACTAATCGTGATTAACTTTCACTAATTACGATTTAACTTTCGCGGCTTATGCTTATCTTTTGCTAACTATTGATTAGTGTTTGCTAATGATCATTAGCTTTCAATCAATCATTAGTTTGTTTATTCAACTCCATATAATATGTTTCTTCACTAATCTTTCCATTTAAAAAAATCATTTTAAACATTTACTTACTGGAAAAGCTTCTATAATTTTTGATTTTGATTTACAGATTACATTTTTAAATTTCCAAAATTTTCCATCCAACCTTTTAATTTCTGAATTTTTAACCAGGCTTACATTTATAAACTAAAAGATTTGAGGACAACAGACTTATATATGTATATATTTCCCTTTGAATTGAGCAAAAGAAATGGAAATTAAATCTAGTATTTCTCATGTAAAAAATTTTAATTCATGGAACAATCCAAGATTTCAAGCCAAGCAGGGATTAATTGTTTAGAGTACATGCATGGCAGCAAAAGAATGGAGATAGGATTGTACCTAAATTTTCTTCAAACGAAGAAAAAAGTCTGAAACTTGTATTAAACGTGTACTCCTGTGCATGTAGCATCAATTGGATGCTTGGGAGTTGCTGTAGCAGCAACTATAGCTGCAGGACTTGATCAGAATTTGGTCTTTTCTTGGAGTATAGCAGCGGCAACAGCTTGTAGCAGCTGCCTCCAGGAGCACAGCATCTGCTGTAGCATTAACAGAGCACTGCTGGGCAGAAAAGAAGAAAGAGAAAAAAAATAAAGAAGAAGAAGGGGTTTCGTTGGGGAAGGAGAGGGAGAGAGAGATGTTGAGAATATATCAAATGAGAGGGGGAAAGGGTATTTATAAGGGGAAGGGGAGGGGTCAAGTGGGTGCATGTGCAACAACAATAGCACACGTGCTGCTGTCTGCTGTATACAAATTTTTTGATTAATTATTTTTAATTCATTTATTTGATATGTTAAAAAATGTCCATTTTCGCACTTCGAGTGTCCGCTTTCGACGCACAATTTCTTGATTTTATTCATCTCAGAACGAGAATCAATATGAGTATAATATTGATATATACTAGATCGGGTTTGCATGCCCGAAATTTTCGAGATACGATTTTTGTTTGGAGTTAAATTTTGCGGTTTAAAAATGTCAAGCTATCTTCGATTGACGAGCGGTTGATTCCGTTGGTCTTATTTCATCAAATCGAATTTTATGACGGTCTCGATTTGTTTCGCAGTTTCCGAATTTACTTCGCAGCTTGTTGGAGTATTTGTTATATGTGTCATAAGTGTGGGAGATGGGTAAATGGATCCCTCCATAATCGATTTACCCCATCAAGTTGTTTGCTCCCACATCTACCAGTTTGGAGATGTGGAGACTCAGTGGGGGCTATATATAGACCTCCGCACCCCTGTAGTCAGACGAGAGAAAGTGCAATGCAACATATGACCCTTTGAGGCTTTCTCCCGTGGTTTCATCCCACTCCTTAGGGAGTAGGGTTCCACGTAAAAATCCCGTAGGTTCTTCAATATTTATTCCTTTTCCATGTCTCACTTCCGCATTCTCTATTTTCTAACATGGTATCAGAGCAGGTCGATTCTCGAGGATTTTATGTTGATTATTAATTCGAGATTCGATTTTTTAGTTATCTGTTCTTCATATTTGTGATTGAAGCTCTGAAGAGTATGTATCTGCGTTAAGTTTTTGAGAATGTTCTGGAGTGGTTCAAAGTTAAAGAGTTTTGGAAACCCTAATGGCCACATCTTCAAAAATGGCAGTAGCCATCTTTTGGAGCTCGATGGTCGCAATCCAGGCAATGGCGAAACAACTACTTGGCCGCACAAAATCCAGGCGATACTGCTAATCTCTATGCAGCGCTTGATCGACAAAAAACAAACAAACGAAGAAGCAGCATGTGGCGCTTCTCCTCCACGCACGCTTGCGCAGATCTCGGCAATGGGTTCGAAGGAACTCTACTCCAAACGCTCGAGCAGATCTGGCTTCTCCCGCAAGTAGGTGGCGGCGCCGCAGGTTCTTGCGCACCCTCCTCTCCTTTCGAAATCAAAGGCAGTGCAATGATACATCCCATCTCCAGGCGCATGAGGCGTCCCCCCAACCTCTACCACTGATGCTCCGCGCGCGAGCCCCGTCATTGCGCACCTCTCCAGATCCTTGCTGGCGCCACCGCCTCCCGACGATTTCTTCTCCAGGCACGACCTTCGAGGATGCAAGACGATGTAACATTCTCCCAGGCGCAGAAGATGGTCGACCTCCAGGCCTCCAGGCGATTCTCTCCTTACACGCATCCGACGCTCTCAGATGGTACCTCCTCTTCCTCCCTTGCGAGACCACACGATCACGCATCCTCTCCGGTAGGGAAACCCCATCCAGGGGGCGACCGTCCTGTTAGAAGAACGGGTTCCTGTGAACCCTAGAGGGCACATGGGTTATTTAAAAAAGATATTTTTGTGTGTCGAGGGGGCTTATTTAAGGCCCCCCCCGAGGGGGGGGGGAGCGTGGTCTTTAGGCCTAAGAATGCCATATTTTTTTGTTTTTAAAAAGGGGAGAGAAGGTGAGTCAACTATATTAAAAAAATATAAAAAAGGATAGTTCGAAAAAAAGGCACGTACAAATAAAAAGCCGTATGCAGTAAAAAAAGGAAAAAATCGTAAAAAAGGTGTGGAATGACTTATAAAAAATTGCAAAAAAGGGAGAAGAGCCGTGCGAAAAAAATTAAACGACCAAATGTTATTCATGATTTGAGAAATCGAAAATTTGTGAACGACTTATTGGTTTCATGTTATTTTCCCCATGTCATTGTCTTTTCCCAATTTTGTCAATGTTCATTTTCCAACAAGTATGGGAGAATGGGGGAGTATTATGTAGAGTCACAGGTCTATTCAGATGTTCCAGATGTCAGATCTCCAAATTCCAGGCCCGTCAGATTTCCAGACTCTACAGTTCAGATTATTCAGACTCGACGTCAGATGGTTTCCGAGTCTTCAATTTCAGATACGCACATGTATGCGGTCTTTTCAGATGAGCACATGTATGCCATCTTTTCTAGTGGTCCCCATCTTTTCTTGTTTTATCAGCCATAGTTTTCATATGAGCCATAGGGAATTCAGAGTAGATGATCATTCCCTATGCCATGTTGGCAAGAGTTTTCATGTGATATCATAGGGACCCGGAGTAGAGTACCATTCTCTGTGCCAGATGGGAGAGACCCAATTCTCCGACGAGAAGACTTCTTCAGACTCCATTCTCCATTTACCGTGGACTCCGAGGAGGATTGCACTCCACGACCTTTTCAGTTCGTCCCTTTTCAGAGATGGAGCAGTTTTCCCCATGTTGTAATGGGCCAGAGTACTCCAACAAGGAGACTCATTTTCAGTTGGTGACTTTGACAAGCACAATACAGAGTACATCCAGTTTGACTCACAATCCTGCCTGTTCGTCCTCCTCACATGCATGTCATGAGAAGCAACGTCCTCAACAGCAACCGACAGTTGTGCGCGTTGAGATTGTTTGTAGTGTCATGTATTGTGAGTTAAGTTTCTTTCTATTTATCCAACTTGAGCATTGCATGCTCCATCTTGAGGGGGAGTGTTGAAGTATTTGTTATATGCATCACATGTGTGGGAGATGTGCCCCATCCAGTTGTTTAGTTACACATCTACCATTTTGAAGATGTGGAGACTCAACGGAGGCTATATGTAGACCCCACACCCCTATAGTCAGATGAGAGAAAGTGCAATGCAAAATTTGATCCTTTGAAGCCTTCTTATGTGGTTTCATCCTGCTCCTTAAGGAGTAGGGTTTCGCGTAAAAATTCTGTGTGTTCTTCAGTATTTATTCTTTTTCCTTGTTTCGCTTCCGCATTCTCTATTTTCTAACTCGTCTTTTTCAGGCACGCATTACGATGCGATCGACTTTTTATCGATTTTGCCCGAATGACTTTTGATATACGATCAGTTGATCGATTTAGACTATTTAATATTGATTGACAACTTCATTGGTTTAACTGGAGCCTAATCGGGTCGGGTTCGGGTTTAATTGGAACCCGGATGTTACAATTCTTTATGAGAGAAGAATGTGAGATTACATCGGGTTTTGGAATAAAAGAGGAAAGAATAGAAAATATATAGAAGGGAGATTACATGGGAGAAGGGGAGCCTTTAGTTGCTTATGATGACATCATGGCTGACGTCATATGGTGATGATGTCAATAGTGACATCAGCGTGCTGATGTCAACATACCGATGTCATTATTAAAATTATATTTTTTATTTGTTGTTGGAATTTCTACAAACAATAAAGTAGCACATAACATAAAATTTTTAAATTAAATTTTTTTAACCAAAAACTCTCTTTATTTGGCCTTTTTAATGTGGACCGCTTTCGCATCTCGAGTCTCTGATTTCGATGTATAATTTCTCGATTTGAACGTCTCTGAAGGGCGATTAATATGAGTATAATATTCATATAGTTTTGATCGAGTTTGCTTCCCTGAAATTTTCACGACATGGTTTTGGTTTGGGGATAAATTTTACGATTTAAAAATATCAAACGATCTCCAATTGATGAATGGTCGATTCTTTTAGCCTTATTTCGTCAAATCGTATTTTTAGGTGGTCTCAGTTTCTTTCGCGGTTTCTAATTTGCATCGCCACTTTTCCATGGCATGCATTACAATGTGATTGATTTTTAGTTGATTTTGCCTGAACGACTTTTGATTGGCGATAAGTTGGTTGCATTAAATTAATTAATATTGATTGATAACTTTATTGAATTATACGACCCTAATCAGGCGGGTACGAGTTAGTTGATTGCACATGCTACAAATATAAAAACTTCAAAGGGAGTCTCGTCCTCGAGACTCGAGTCAAGGTCACTATGTATTTTGTTTGGATTTCATCTGACCATAAAATCCTCAAAAGGTTCTAAACCCATAAAAAACGTCAAATGGAAAAAAAGCTATATTCTTTTAACATGTATAATTACAAAGGCTGTTTTGATGATTATCTAAGAAGAGTTGCGGGTGTCGTACCCGCATGTCGGCTTCAATCTCCCACGTAGCCTCTTCAACGTCGTGTCGGTCCGACAAAACCTTGACCAGTGGAATCTCGTTGCTGCGAAGCTTCTTCACAGCACTGTCAAGTATCTGCACTGGCATCTCCTCGTATGGCAAATCTGACTCCACGTCAAGATTCTCGTTGTTGATGACATGTCGAGGGTCATGCACATACTTCTTCAGGTTGAATACATGAAATATGTCGTGGATGCATGAATGGTGTGGAGGAAGAGCTTCTCGGTAAACCACCTTCCTCACTCTAGCCGGAATCTTGAACGGACCAACATATCATGGCGCCAGCTTGCCACGAACTAACCAAATAATTAGTTGAACTTGCAAAAGAGCTGCAATTGAGCTAACTATCAGATCCATGGGGAAGTGCTCCATCTTCCATACCAACAAGATGCAACAAACTTTTGACCACACCAGTAATCAGCAAACAAGTCAAATGACGTCCTTTAATAAAACCTTTATGCCAATTCCAGATTCACATTTAAAACCCTTGGAAAAACCATGTAAGAGCTACTAAGCTAGTTGTGCATACTTCAGAGAGATGTATGCGCATGCAAAGTCATGCCAAATAAGTTAGCTAAAGTCCATGTCTGCTTGTGTTGATAAAGCTTCCTCAATCGATATTGAAGCCACTCAGTTGGTAAGCCGTAAACTGCAATCAAGTGCACCACAATCAATCGAAATAACAAAAGTTTTCTTATATTCCTGCAAGAGAAAAAAAGATGGCTTTTGTGCCCACATCCTTAGATGTGTGCACCTCCCTCATCCTTTGCCTGAAATTTAAGCCCTATCATTTTCTTGCAAAGTTGGGGGCAAGAATGTCTCAGAAACATTTATGCAAAACAAAATACTTCCCTAAAGCATCCGTAGTTCAGAAAATTGATATCGGAAAGTGAATAATGATCAAGAGAGGAAAACTGACAATCTAGCTTGAGGTTCTTAGCTAATGTGCAGACATCAAAAGGTGTGTGCACTCCCAGTAACACAGCTTCCCATCAGATCCTTGGACCATCTTAGTGAGATCCTTGGACCATCTTAGTGATGCTTTCCTTCTGCCAATAGAAGGAAACTATAGTAGAAATCTAATGTGGGTTCTGTTGATTATGAATATTCAACCTAACTCCACTTCGCAGGATATTTTAGGGTTTGTTTTTTGTGCGCTGGGGATTTTTGTGCGTGTGTGGGTGGGTTGGTGGGGGTCATGGGTGTATGATATAAAAACCTCAAAGGGAGTCTCGTCCTCGAGACTCGAGTTAAGGTCATTAGGTGTCTTGTTTGAATTGCATATGTCCATAAAAACCTCAAAGGGTTTTGAACCATAAAAAACCTCAAAGAGAAAACAAGCCATATATTTAGCATGTATCTAATTACAAAAGCTTGTTTTGATTATATTACCTTAGAAAAGCTGCGGGTATCGTGCCCGCATGTCGGCTTCAGTCTCCCACGTCGCTTCCTTGACGCCATGTCGGTGCCACAACACCTTGACCAATGGAATTTCTTTGTTGCGAAGCTTTTTCACAGCACGGTCAAGTATCTAAACTGGCTTTTCCTCATAAGTCAAATTTGGCTGCACGTCTAGATTCTTGTAGCTGATGATGTGTCAAAGATCGTGCACATATTTCCTCAAGTTGGATATGCGAAAGACATCGTGAATAGCTGATAGATGTGGAGAAAGAGCTACTCGGTATGCAACCTTTCCCACACGAGCAAGAATCTCGAAAGGTCCAACATATCGTGGTGCCAACTTGCCACGAACACCAAATGTCTGCATTCCCTTCATGGGAGATACACGAAGAAATACCCAATCTCCCACCTGTAATTTACAGGGATGTCATTAATATGAGATTAAGTTAATTTTGTAATAACGGAAAGAGAAGAAGATTGGATATTGGAATTCCAAATCTCTTCTCCGACGGTCTGCATAATTCTTCTGGCGACTCTGTGCCGTCAGAAGCCTCCGTCTCACAAGATCAACAGCTCTCGCAGTCTCCTCCAAGAGATCTACGGAGTAGAGAGCATGGTCACCTACCTCCCGCCAACTGAGAGGTGTAAGACATCTCCGCCCGTATAGGGCTTCGAATGGTGCCATACCAATACTGGAGTGATAGCTGTTGTTGTACGTGAATTCTACTAACGGCAGATGGTCCTTCCAGGACTCTTTCCACTCTAAAGTGCATGCGCGAAGTAGATCCTCAAGCGTCTGAATGGTGCGCTCACTCTGCCCGTCTGTCTGTAGATGATAAGCAGAACTCATCTTCAGCTCTGTCTGTAGTGCTGACATGAACTGATGCCAATAATAAGATGTAAATCTCGAATCCCTGTCAGGCACCACCTCTCGTGGTATACCATGTAATCTGATGATGTTCTGCACATACAGCTTGGCCAATCGGGATGGAGTGTAAGTCGTGTTGACAGATATGAAATGGGCTGACTTGGTCAACCTATCAACAACGACCCAAATGGAATCATGGTCACCCGGTGTCTTCGGTAGACCTGTGACAAAATCCCTAGAAATGCTCTCCCACTTCCACTCGGGAATGGGGAGAGACTGCAATAGTCCCGGTGGTCTCCTGTGTTCAGCCTTGACCATCTGACAGGTCATGCATCTGCTAACATGTAGCGCCACATCGCTCTTCATTCCATCCCACCAGAAATGTCAACGCAAATCACGGTACATCTTCGTGCTACCTGGATGGATAGATAACCGTGAACCGTGTGCCTCATCAAGAGTATATCTGTGTAGCTGCTCGTCATTGGGTACAACAACCCATCATGCCTTCCATAAAATAGACTCCATCACAACAAAGTCATCAAATTCGTTATTGACGACGCGCATGTATCTATCTCGGATCCAAGGATTTGTCTTCTGGCCTTCTACAATACGATCCCAAAGGCTGCTGTATCGTGGAGGCACAGCAGTAGAAATAGACGCGCTCTCCTGAGGATGCCAATCGCTCAAAGCTGCAAGTGTGTCCCACGTGTATAGCCAGTTCGCCGTACCCTCTGCATGCGCTCTCCTACTAAATGCATCAGCTACCACGTTTCCCTTACCGGGATGGTAAGAGATCGCGCAATCATAATCCTTCAGTAGCTCGAGCCATCTGCGTTGTCTCATGTTAAACTCCTTCTGATTAAAGATGTACTTCAGGCTCTTATAATCAGTAAAAATCTCGAAATTCACCCCATAAAGATAGTGACGCCAGATCTTCAAGGCGAAGACAACTGCCGCCAACTCCAAGTCATGTGTGGGGTAGTTCCGCTCGTGCGGTCTCAACTGCCGTGATGCGTAAGCAATCACCTGTCCTCTCTGCATCAACACTGCTCCTAGACCTTCTCCAGATGCATCTGTGTAGACTGCATAGTCCTGAGTGCCTGAAGGAAGAGCAAGAATAGGCGCTGTGGTCAACCTCTCCTTCAGTGTCTGGAAGGCCTGCTCACATGAATCGTCCCAAATCAATGGAACTCCCTTCTGCGTCAGTCGTGTCAGAGGACGAACGATGCGGGAAAATCCGTTGACAAAGCGTCTGTAATAGCCCGCTAGTCCGAGGAAGCTCCGAATCTGTGTAACTGTCTTGGGTTGCTCCCAAGACATGACTGCCTCAATCTTTGCAGGATCAACCGCGATACCTGCCCCAGAAATGATATGCCCGAGAAACGAGACCTGGGATAACCAGAACTCACACTTGCTCAACTTGGCATATAGCTTGTGCTCCCGTAATGTATCTAAGACGATCCGCAGATTATTAGCATGATCCCCTTCATTCTGTGAATAGATGAGCACATCATCGATAAACACCACTACAAACTTGTCCAAGTATGGACGGAAGATACGGTTCATCATATCCATGAAAGCCGCAGGTGCATTGGTGAGCCCAAACGGCATCACCACAAACTCGTAGTGTCCATATCGAGTCCTGAAGGCTGTCTTCGGAATGTCCGACTCGCGAATCTTCAGCTGATGGTAGCCTGAGCGAAGATCGATCTTCGAGAAAACCGAAGATACCTGGAGTTGGTCGAACAAGTCATCAATGCGCGGCAAGGGATAACGGTTTTTCACCGTTCTCTTGTTCAGCTGCCTGTAATCGATGCATAACCTCATGGATCCATCCTTCTTCTTGACAAATAGAACCGGAGCACCCCAAGGTGAAGTGCTCGGCCTCACGAATCCCAAATCAAGCAACTCCTGCAACTGCACCTTCAGCTCCCTCAACTCGGCTGGTGCCATGCGATATGGTGCCATAGAGATCGGCTGCGTATCTGGCAACAATGTGATCTCGAACTCGATCTCCCTCTCAGGAGGTAGCCCTGGTAGCTCATCAGGAAATACGTCAGGGTATTCTGAGACTACTCGGATGTCCTGTATCATTGGCTCTTGATCAGACACCTCCCGAACAAAAGCAAGATAAGAATCGCAACCCTGATCAACAAGTCGCTGGGCTCGTAATACTGAAATGTACTCCATGGTGGAGTCATGCGTAGTACCCTCAAAAGTGAACTCGGGTAGATCTGGAATCCTGAAGACAACCGTCTTCCTAAAGCAATCAACAAGTGCATGATGAGTGGATAGCCAATCCATGCCTAAAATCAAGTCGAACTCATCAAGCTGTAGGAGTAGACAGTCTGCGATCATCTCGTAACCGCCAATCAGTACGGGCAAGTGCCTGACTATTAGAGATATGACAAATAACTGGCCACCTGGCCCTCGGATGTGATATGGAGACGATAGCGTCTCTGCAACTCTATCTAAAGAAACAAGCAACCTCGAAGCAAGGAAAGAGTGTGTCGCGCCGGAATCAAATAAAACATGGAAAGGTCGACCCAAAACTGAGACCATACCTTTCACTACAGTAGCGGCTGAGCGTGCCTGCTCCTCAGTAACTGCGTGTATCTGCCCCTGTCTGGCTGGTGCGGCACTGGAACCTGCCACACTCTGCGTCTATCGCTGCTGCGGTCGCCTAAAGTTGGAGTTCCTGCCGCGGAAACTCCCAGAACGCTGTGTCTGAGGCTGTGACTGTGAAGGCTGTGGCTGAGGCTCGCCAGAAGTCTGTGGGCACTGTGCTCGGTAATGTCCCCACTCGTGACATCGGTAGCATCGGACTGGTCGAGTAGAGGGAGTAGCTGTGTCCGTGCTCCGAGCTGGTCCTGCAGGTGGTCTATCTGCTCGCTGCGACCCAGATGGTCGAGCGGACTCTGTGCCACGTCCGGCAAGTGCTCCTCCTAAGGTAGTCGATGGAGAAGAGCGAGCACTGCCAGAGAATGTCGAACCTGTAGGTCGGAACCGTCTGGCTGACCTCTGCTGCTGAAATGGTCGACGTATCGGCCCAAAATATCGCCGCGGTCTAGGCGGTGCTCCAGACGAGCTCCCGTAACGTCTCCCTCTGATGTCCTCGAACTTCTCCGCAGCATCGGTAGCCTCGGAGATAGAAGTGATGTGTAGTCCTGCCAGCTTTTCCTGTACTTCCTCTCGCATGCCGCCAATGAACTTCTCCAGATTCTCTTCTGGAAATGCGCCAGCTGCTCGTGTATGTCGTGACAACTCTGTATATCTGATAAAGTAATCCCTGGCTGTCATCTGTCCCTGACGAAGCTCTGCAAACAGTCGGCGCTGGGACTCCTTCCACTTCGCAGAAAAGAAGTGGGCTCTGAACCTCGTCGCAAAATCATTCCAAGTAGGCTCTCGACCTAACTCGGACACTACGGCCTCCCACCATCGCTCGGCGAAGTCTGTCAGTGAATACTCTATGAAAGATAGCCATGTGTTTCGTGGCGCATGAATCGCCCTGAGCACCTTCATTACTCTCTTCAGCCACTGCTCAGCGTCATCTGGTGGACCTGTGCCCTCGAACAAGGGTATGTTGGCCCGCTGATAAGAAGTGAAGACCGACTGGTGCCTGTGAATGGCTGCATACTCGTGTGCATCCTCGTCCGCAAAGTCAACAGGGTCCTGCTCCCTGTCTAAGTCTGCATCCTCCTCAGCTCCATGCTCTGGAATGTCCTCTAGTGAATCGTCAAGATGAGGCTGCTCCACCTCAACGGACTGGTGTTGGTCCTGTCGTATCCCATCCTGGGATGGATAGTACGTGAAATCTGACAGGTCCTCAAATCTCATCTCCATGTCCGTCTGCCTATCGGCAATCTCAGTCTGCTGGGCCAATATCTGCTCCTGTTGGCCTCTCATAGCAGCCTGCTGCTGCTGAAGATCGGTAAGTGCGCTCAGTATGCGTGCCAGCTGATCAGAAGTATCCTGACCTGGTCGAGATGCCATGGCTCTGCATGAGAACCATAATTAGTCATAAGGATGCCCTAGACAGATATTTATCATAAATGCTTTTCTCTTCTTGGGATATAAGATGAAAATTAATGAAATTGGTGACATCTGTGGTTATTGAATATGAATGTCATATTTCCCTTCTCGAACTCACGACAAGTCGGAAGACTGTCGCTATTCGAGAACTTAATACGATCGGAATTAAAATATCGCGAATGTGCGTATCGGGGTACCACTGCTCTGATACCAAATTGTGAACCCCCTAGGATCCGGGTACCCATTTACACACATTTCGCGTTACAACATTCATTCGCATTAGATCGCATAAGCTACGGAAATACAGGTAAATTTTTCGCGCGGATAATTTTCCACATGACATTCACAATCATAACCACAAGTTATTAGAACAATTGTCACCAAAATCTTATTTCATTAACTTCCATATATTCTACAGCATGTACCAGTTTCTGACAGTACATACAATATCCCAAAATCTGATTGAAGAGAAAGAAATATAATACATTATAAATTGAACAAAAATTGGCACAAAATAAACCATACCATTGGGTATAAAATTTATCTCCTGAAATCATTAACCCGCTACCGTGCTAAAGGCTCCTTGCCTGCCATGCGTGCAAGGAAGAAAAGGCGTCAGCGGGTGCTGGTACTTCCCATAAATTTATATAAAAATAACATGCATTTATTATTTACAAAAGAAAGCAAGTAAAGAGGCATGAGCAACTCAAATTTAAAATTTAATTCTACTTGCAAATGTAAAAGGTTTCCAAATTTTTAGTAAGAACATCTCATGATCAGCCCTTATCCCCACATTTCCCACATAAGCATATTTATATTGTAACTAATTGATCATAGCAAGTATATTTCATTCTCATATTGCTTAGAGGTCATATTTGTGGATTTTGATGATGGAAAAGATGAGATGAGAAGATATAATGATTTATTAAATTCTTAAGTCTAGTGGATAGTCTGTGGTCTTGGTTCTTGTGAAACCTCACACTATGACTCTAAGACTAGGGGAATGTCTTAGGGTTGGGGTGCCTCCGTAGGCATGCGGTGTTGTATAATGCATCCTAACTAAGTTCCCAACACGTCCACTAGCTTAATGAGATTTCGAATTAGATTTAAAGTCTTTTCCATTTACTCAACTTTAATTGCAATCCCTTAAAACCTCAAGTGCAACTGTCTCAGATATAACTCTAGATGATGTAGATATAGAAATGGATGATCTGGATGTAAAAATCAATCCCTTCAAACCTCAGTACAACAGTCTCAAATGTAACTCTAGATGATGAAGATATAGATATGGATAATCTGGATGTAGAATCGCCAAGTCTGTTGGCGAAAGAAAAACTCAAGCGGTGAAGAAGCCAACAAAAGGGCTCTTCCGTCTCGCTTCCTAATTGGAAGGACGGTCCAATAGAGGGATAGGTCTACTCCCAAACTACGCCACTGAGACGGGTGAGAGGGACTTCCCGGGAAAAGTCACTTTAGAAAACAGCCCGACCGGTAACGGGCAACCGAGCTCGTACGTAAAACTGAAAAACCAGGATCCCCCGCCTGGGTATCCTAAAACAGGGTCAGCGGAACCGGTCTAAAGTCGGGATCCCAACGAGGCGTAAAAACACTGCGAGCTCGCGTAAAAAAAATCGAAAGAGGATTGGGATCCTAGACCCGCGTACTTGGCGGCCGCTGCCCAAACTGGGCTTCCTATCACCCGCCCAGGTGAGGGTCACCGCGCCCTCGCACGGTCAGGTGTAAAGATCACCATGACCGGCAATATTAATTGTGATTACTTAAATTTTCACTCTGATAAGATATTATCTGAGATAATAGTGACACATTTCCAGATGATGGATTTTCACATGCTAGGGTCACCCTGAACGGCATATTTATTTTTCAATCATCATCGATTCTCCACATTTTTACTTGATTATTGATTCCCGAAAATTTCAATTGATTACTAATGTACATCATATAGTCATAACAACACTTATCCACAAGCCTAAGGATTACACCAATCAGATGATCCCCTATGGTCATAAGTACATCATATATTCATAACAACACTTATCCACAAGCCTAAGGATTACACCAATCAGATGATCACCTATGGTCATAACGCGTATTCTTAATCTTCCTTTAAGTCATGATGCTTGGACTACTACTTATATACTATACCATTTATTTAAGAATTAATGAAGAACAACGCATACTACCTATCAGGTATCCATCAAGAATTATTTGGCCAATCCTTTAATGAGAGACGAGAAATTTCTTGGAATCAATACAATTTAGTGATTCTTAACATTTTCACTTGTTTCATAATTTCTTCTATGGTCAACTTTACATGTCTAAGTAATGTTGTTAGTAACTTGTCTGCAGCGATTTATACCAGAGAGTCGATTAATGGGATTAATGTAATAATCGCCTGAATCCGTAGATTGATTCACTTAAATCTAAGATAATGTTTTACAAATATCTTGTTGAACCTATTGACCCCCCAATTATTCATGTTTTATTCTGGAATAGTAACCCTAAAGATGAGCTTTCACACAGTAAGATGTGCAAGGCCTTCTAATTCACTGTATTTAATTACTTTAAATGTTAATATAGCTGGTTAGTCTTTGAAAATATTCAACCACCTTTCGACCATAATAATAACTAGATAATCTTACCTTTGTCCTATTATTGTACCTTTTTAAATGCACAAAATTATAGTTCATATACTGTTATGATAACAGAGTACTACTTGTGTTTTCATGGTGGTTTATAAATAGGTGGTCAACAGTAAAACAATTGTTAGTGCTAAGCTACAACAATTACAGTAGCTAAATAGTCCAGCAATATCTTTGTTCACTATGTAGTTAAGTAGTAAGTACAAATTAAGTATATATATATATAACTAACCAGTTAATATATAGTCAATGAGATAATCATGCTATTTCAGTAGTAAGAAAAACAGTAACATATTACTCCAAGGTCATAACCAAATTGCCTTTGTATAAGCAAAATAATAAGAAAATTATAAAATAACCAGAAGACCAGGCTAAATCTTACTTCATGCATTCAATCATTCAATTATTTTCTTCTAATTATGAACATACAATAGTAAACTCTAAATTACAAACAGTAACATTTTTTTTTAATTCAAAGGTTATAAATGTCATCTTTTAATTAGAGATAGACAACAATAGCTCTTAGTATGTATTATCCAAGGAATAGTATATGAAAGGAATTCACATGAAAATATATACTATTACATACACTCATTTCTGGAGCTCTCATGTTACTTTATCAAGACAAACAATCACAGATTTGAGAGAAACTGATGACTAAATTTCCTGTTTATTGGGTGACATTTTCATATTGTCAAAACAAGATCCTTGGATGTATTTTATAAGAAGAAATTGATATTATTTCCTTCAATAGAATATTTCCAGATTTCCAAACAAAATTACAGAGAAGATTTTTGGAAAGTAACAATAGAGGGAGGGTTTGTTGTTTACTCATACTTGGCAGCAAAGGATGGAGAAGAAGAGAATTGTACCTATACTAAAATCTAAGATACATGCATGGCAGCAAGGAGAGTGGCTAGGGATGGTACCTTATATTTGCTCCAATTTGGACATTCAAATGGAAAAGATGTTGCATGTAGTAGGACTGAAATGGAGCAGCAATGATGGCTGCAAATGCTCCAGCAGAAGGTGGAGATGGCTGCAGCAGTTCTTGGAGTTGCTGTAGCAGCCGCAATGACTTCAAACATGGATTCAATCCACAGCTAATGGTTGGCTGCTGCAGAGTAGCGAGATAGTACTGGCCATCTCTGTAAAGAGTAGCAGAATTTTGGTAGATTTTGAGAGAAGGAAACACTCACGTTGATGTTTTTTGGAAGAGAAGAGTGGGAAGGCTTCACGTTGGGGTTGGGTTTTATAAAACCAAGGAGAGAAGAGGGAGTGTATCTTTCTTTTGTTCTCGAGATTGGAGAAGATCAAAACCCTGCATGCAACCCCTAACTGGAGAGGATGGGTTTGCATGCAGTAACAGGGGAGGAGAAATGTCTTTCAGCAGTTGGAATGGCTGCTTTTGAACAGCAGGGAACTTCCTTGGAGAAATTTCCAGTTAGTGTTCGAATCTGGAGTATCAAGATCGGTAGCAGCAGTTGTAGCCCTCTGGAGAACAGCAGTGGCAGGAAGGAAAGGCTGAGGCTTTCGTTGGGAGCTTTGAAAAAAAAGACGGTGGAAAATTTGGGTCTTCTTGGGCTCTATATATATAGAGGAGAAAGAGTTTTAAAGGGTGACACATAGTACATCTTTCGTTGCCATTTGGAGGCAAACAAAAACATACGTGGGGTGAGGATACGTGGGGTGAGGCTTGAACTGTGCAGTACAGCTGTACAATAGAATAATTCATATATTTTTATTTTTACCCAAAAACTCCCTTTATATTTTTTTTACTTAAAGTGGACCGTATTCGCACCTCGGACCTCGGATTTTTACGCGAAACATCTCGTTTTGACCGTCTCGGAACGACGATCAATATGAGTATAATATTCATATACTTCCGATCAAGTTTTGATTACCCGAATTTTTCGGATACGGTTTTTGTTTAAGATTAAATTTTGTGATTTAAAAATATCAAACGACCTCCGTTTGACGAACGGTCGATTCCGTTGGTCTTGTATCGTCGAATTGGATCTCTGATGGTCTCGGTTCGTTTCGCGGTTTCCGAATTTGCGTCGCGGCTTTTCGCGGCACGAATTACGGTGCGACCGATTTTTAGTCGATTTCGCCCGAACAACTTTTGATTCACACTCAATTAGTCGATATAAGTCATCCAATACCGACCGACAACTTTATTGGGTTAAACGGACCCTAATCGGGTCGAGTTCGGGTTTGGCGGATTCCGGATGTTACATATGAGTTCACCTTTATAGATTGTTAAGAAGTAGACATGGTAAAAAACTGTTTCGGGACATATGGCGGTATTCTTACCCACTATGTCCATGCATTCCACAATTTACATGCCCTGACAATTCATACACCAATGCACACCCAGCCAAATTACACTTCTTTGCACATTAATAATTTTCCTGTTAAAATAGACCTTAAGGAAGCATCACTTGTTCTGAAGGATCTTACTTCTGCATGTAGGTTTTTGGTGCTTTCAGGATGTATGTTAAGATGCTTCTTATGTGGGATTCCAGGATTCTGATTGATGGAGGTGGTGAGACAGAAACCAGTATTTCGTTCCTTGAAGCCAGGAATCTAGTTGTACTTAGGGTATTCTATCCTAGCTTTCTGAGAATTTCCTTTTCAAATTGTCATATTTCTGTATCTATGAGATATACATGTCCACTTTCATTTGTTTTGGCAGCACAAATCTGTTATATGTTCTAATGCAGCATTGGGAGTTAATGGACAAGGGTTGTTGAAATTATCTGGTCCTGGAGATACCATCAAGGGTCAAAGACTTTTCCTGTCGCTATTTTACAACATTGAGGTAAATGTCAGACCATAATCGTTGAAATAAATCGTTGCAATATTATTTTTTTTATTAAAACCCCGGGTTAATATTGCTTCCAAAAAAGCGGCAGTGGGCCAGGCATCTCCTTCTGTTGATGTTTGAAACTGTATATGGGTCCATTGTCCGTTCAACGAGTGAAAAGAAAAAGCAACATGCAAAGGATAATATGTAACCAACATTCTGGTTTTGCCAACTATCAACTGCTGTACTAATCGGGCTTCAGATCTTTGCACATTCAGCCATTTCAGTCTTCCTAACATGCATGCCATCTTATCCTCTACAATTTGATTTGAAATCCTTTATAATCATTGGAATTTCCTCTTTCATAGTTCATCTTTTCCTCCTTTCTTGGATTTCATCATTTTTATTTTTTAAATCTGTTAAGCTTACTATCTTTCTGCTGTGTTTGCCTGTCTTTCTCAATTCTGGCAGCATAGCCTTAAATATTGATATCGATCTTGTTTGGGAAATATTGGAGAATATCATCGGCTATCGTTGATATCATCAGAAATTTGTGAAAATGGCGACACAAAATGTTTTTCACACAATTAACGGTTTCAGTGTTCTTTAATCAATAATTTCATTGAAATATAGGCTTATTTGGAGGCTTGGAGCTTTTTTACCTCCTCTCATTGCAACAATCTCGTCAATTGCGTGCTGTAAGAATGGTCCCATTGCCACATTTGTTAGAAAGTCCGTTCTAATAAATAAATTGGTGACAACCCTTCCAACTCGATGTGTCAATTTCTCTCTCTGTTGTGCCCCTGTACACCTATCGATTTTCTTGTGGTCTACATGTCTCTGATTTGGATGGCAATCTGGAGCTCGGTTCCTGATTTGCTTAGGAATCTTTCGAGGCTAATTTTGTGGCATTCAGACAAGGACTTGATTTATTTTGATTTTCAAAGTGGATGTAGATCTGAGTAGTTTTTATGCTATTTCTGAGAAATTTCTAAACCACTCCTTGTGTTTTTGTGCTAAACTTTTCACATTTATTTGTTTCACTTTTATTTACACACACTTCACTTTACACATACACTTCACTGGATATATTATATGTATGACATTTCATCGATCTATCATCATATATACTACATATTATCATACTTTTGCAAACCTTTGTCATTTGTTTTCAAAATTAACAATCCATAAAAGTATAAAACTACTCAAATCTAATTGGACAGAATTAAATAATTGTTGGTTTCTAGTTACATTGCGAGCTCTCAGTTGAGAGAACAGAGGGATTTTGTGTGGTTTTCACGATGACAGATTTAATTCACGATGTCGGTGAGAGCTCTCAAGGAGCGGTTTGAGCCATTCTATATGCAATAATGGTGGGTTTCTCCCCCTTTTTTGAGTTTTCAAAAAAAAAAAAATAATGGTGGGTTTCTAGTTACGTTGAGAGTGAGGATTGTGGGCACGTGGAATGAGACAACTTAACAAATGACGATTCAAGAGGATTAGAAGTGCAGACGTGACTGGCAATGCTCTTTCTCAGCCAAGTCACGCCATTTAGATACCATCTACAATCATTTGTCCCCTTGATAATAATTGAAAGGTAAATTGACACTGTACTTTTACAAGTGTAAGTTGCCTTTGACGTGAAAATGCCGTAAGTTCTCATGAGAGTGGGGAAAAGGTTTCGGGGGGGGGGGGGGGGAGGTGTTAATTGTGAATCATGATTCCTTGGAAGAGAACTTAAGTTCTATATAGTGGTGAAAAGAACATGATTTCCTATTTTGTTGCTTCATCAGTTAAAACGTTGGAGCAATTTGTCTTCAATTTTCTATTATTTGTTAAGTTGTCAGTGTTTCACACTGTGCCCTTACAATGCCTTTTCTTTTTGGCAGATAGGGCCGGGTTCTATACTTCAGGCCCCATTAGATGATAATCTGGGAAGCAGTTCGTAAGTTTTATTTGCCCTTGTTATTTTTTGCGGTTTTCAGTGATGTATCATTAACTTTGTCACTGGCACGTGCTTTAATCAGGATTTTCCAAACATTCTGTCCTAGTCAGACGTGTCCCATGGAGCTGATAGCTCCTCCTGATGACTGCCATGTTAACAGTTCCTTGCCATTAACGGTTCAAGTAAGGAAGTATCTGAACACCGTCATTGTTGGGTTGGCTAATAGTATTTCAGCGTTTGACATCTCCTAATAATTGTGAATGTATGTTAAATTTCATATACCTCATAATTATCAGTTTGAGTGTGTATGACAGCAAAGAAATTTATAAATGAGATTCCTTATTTTCATTGTAGGTATTATCTATTTTTAGTTGACTTTATGACTGAAGATGTAATTTTCATAAAAAGGTTTATTTGTATTAGTCATAGTTTGCATGCTATTATTTTTAGTTTAGACATGTACATAATGCAATAGAATGTCTCCTCTGAAGATTAGTATCGTTTCGAAATCTATTAGCTGCATTTACAAGTTATCATTTATAATTATTGCATATGCAAATCTATCACACTCACATTTGAACTGTATCAAGATATGCAAATTATCTGTGCTTTTATAATATGACAAATTTTGTAAATCCCATACATCATCTGTCTTTCAAATCTGTCATAATTCAATGTTCATGAAACGATGCAGATATGCAGGGTTGAGGATCTTATCATCCATGGTATGATCAAAGGTAGTGTTCTTCATGTCCATAGAGCAAGGACAGTCAGTATCAACGAAGGGGGCACTATAACTGCCTCAGGGTTAGGTGATTATGCTTATACCCATATTTTAAATTATTTGACATGATGTTTGCGTCATTTTGTGTACTGTGTCAGATCCTTGGTTTTGTTATGCTTAGAGTGTATTAAGTGTAAGACAAATGTCTTATTTTAATAAAGTTACAGATTCAAAAGAGTTACAAAGATAATGACACTAATGGCGCAGTGCCAACCCAGAGTTAGTAACATAGCATGTGGATATCCAACTTGCATGAAGTAGACAAAGATCTGGATTTTTAGTTTAAGGCTTTCTAGAAGCACAGCTTTGGTTATGGATCTCCGGACTTCTCTATGTATGCTACTTCAAAACTTGACATTTGGAGGTAGTTACATAAAACATTTACTGAGAGATAGCTAAAAAGGGTATTTTGACATATAGCCTATTACCTTTGCATATATCGCTTTACAAAAAAATGCTTGTATGTCTTGTGATTTATGCATAGAAGGTTTTTCCTCTGATGTGATAATAACCTATGTTTCAAGCACGTTCTTCGGGCTTCCCCTTGTGGTCGGGCGCCTTTGGGCCTATGACTGGAGACCCGTTATGGCAAGGTTGGAGGGACGATTGGCGGACTGGAAGGCAACTATGTTATCAAGGGGGGGGATTGGTGCTGTTGAAGCATGTTCTTTCTGCCATCCATATCTTTTTTTACTCCACGAGATTGTTGCCAGCCGAGATTCACTCAAAGACGGAGGTTCTTATCTGGTGGTTTTTTTGGTCGGATGGGAGACAAGTGAAAAAGGGCATTAACTTGGATGATTGGGGTAAGGTCACAACGACAAGGATGATGAGAGGTTTGGGGGTTGTGAGTTGGGGGAGATGAACAAGGCACTTGTGATGAAGTGGGTAGTTCGGTTGTGGGGGAATTCAGAGGATCTCGTTTGTCGGCTCATGAGGAAGATTTATGGTATTGCTGTATCAATGTAGGCCGCACAGACTCGTGTCCCTTTTTGTTGTGGTAGTCTATCACAAGGGTCCTCCCGAAGATGACCGCGAAGATGCATCCTGTGTTGGGGAATGGGGAAAGGTTCAGATTCTGGCTAGACAACTGGATAGGTGACAGGGTGCTAAGGGAGATTCAATAAACTTTTCAATTTGGTATGCGACAAAGAGAGGCCAGTCAGCCTTATGTGAGAACATGATGATTGGAATTTTGAGTTCTCCTCGATACTTTCTGATCATAGGTTGGAGGAGCTCCTTAAGCTGCGGACGGAGTTAGCAGTGGTCGAGGGTCCATCGGCTGGTTGGGACTGTTAAGAAAATAAAGATGCGGAAGCGAACATGGAAAAATAATAAAGATCAAGAAGAACGTGGGATTTAACGTGGAACCCTACTCCGTGAGCAGGATGAAACCACGGGAGAAGCCCTCAAATGGGGCGTGTTTGTCTATTGACTTTCTTAATGGTTACAGGAGGTCTGGGGCTCCTTATATAGCCTCTCCAGAGCCTCCAAGTCCCAGCACTAGGCGGTGTGGGACTAAACACTGGACGTGGTAAATGGATCTTCTCCAGGATCCATTTACCCTGCTACAACTCATGACGCATACAACCAAGTACTCTAACACTCCCCATCAAGCTGGAGCATGTAATGCTCAGCTTGGACAAATAGAAATAAACTCAACTCAGCGCTACAGGACACTACGGACAATATCAACCCAACATGCACAACTACTGCTGTCGAGGATATTGCTTCTCATACGTGCAGGTGAGAGGACGAACAAGCTGGAGTGTGAGTCTTCTGAATCTCCTCATAGTAGAGCATGTGCTCTGAACTGCGCCTGTCAGAGTCACTGCAACTGAAATGAGTCTCCTCGTTGGAGTACTCTAGTCCGCCACAATATGTGGACATCTGCTCCATCTCTGAAAAGGGCCGAACTGAAAAGGGTCATGGCTATGCAATCCTCGTCGAAGTCCACGGTCGCTGGAGAATGGAGTATGAAAAAGTCTCCTCTTCGGAGAACTGGGTCTCTCCCATCTGGCTCAGAGAATGGTGCACTGCTCTGGTGTACCTATGATACCACATGAAAACACTTGCCAACATGGCATATGGAACGGTCCTCTACTATGGAGTCCCTATGGCTCACATGAAAACTATGCCCTACAAAACAAGAATAATGATGTGGACCTTGAATTTATGGCATACATGTGCTCATCTGAAGATGACCGCATCCTTGTGCGTGTCTAAAACTGGAATCTCTCTCTGGAGAACTCGAAAAATGGGCCTCAACATGGAGTGCCTCAATCTTGGACTCTGACTAATCTGTCGGGTCTGAATCTGCGCATCAAATTGGGACTCGGAATCTGAACGTCGAGTCCGGAATTGCGCATGAAAATCTTTGTCTGAAAATTGTAGAGTCTGAAAACTGCATGGTCTGGAGAATATGTAGAAGTAGAAGATCTGTGACTCTACATATACTCCCCCTTTCTCCCATACTTGTCGGAAAACAGACAAATCGACAAAGTTGGGAGAAGACAACATAATGGGAAAACCAAACATGAATTTTGCGGCTTTTCATTTTTTTATAAGCCGTTCCATTTTTTTTTTCTGCTTTTGCGTCATCTTTTTTTTGTTGAAATCTTTTTTTATTGCGCGCGGCTTCTTTTTTTTAAAGCATGCACCTTTTCTTTCTTTTTTTTCCGGGGGCCTTCTTTTATTTCCAGCCCGCTGTTGGGCTTTAAACATTTTTTTTAATATAGGTCCATCTGGCGCAAAATGTACACCGCCCCCTTTTAGGGTTCCCTTTGCGGGAACCCGCTTATTCGAAGGCACCGCCGCCCCTAATGGGCGCCTGCGACTCGAGATGGAGGAGAGACGCGACGAGGGCACGGGCCCGCCGCCGCCTGGAGTGTCGCCGAGGAAGCCGATCTGTTGAGATGACTCGCGCCGCCCGAAGGGCTGCGAGGGGGCGCACGGGTCTGCATCGCGGGGGCGCGAAGGTCTGCATCTTGGATGTGGCGGCACGGGAATAGTTGCTGGGCGGCGCCTCCCAGGGATATAGCGCGAGGGCGCGCCGCCTGCTGCTGCCTTTGTGGGATCGACTGGAGTGCCGCCTTCGACTGGAGATGTTGCTCACGTGCGTGCTTGCGCAAGATCGTCAGGCGGTATCGAGTGCAAGCAGGGGATTCGTCGCCTGCGCGCGGCTTCATCAGGGTTGCATCACGCGATGTGCGCGCCGCCTGCGCGTCAGGATCGATCGGAGGGTGGGGCTGCCTATGAATCGCCTTGAAGATGGGCTTGGAAACAGCGATAGAACAAGGATGCCGCTGCTTTGAATTTGACTCCCATGTGTGGGGCTCTGCACTGGTCGTCCATGGCATATACCCATGGATTAGAAATTAACAAGAACACAAACGGGGCTATCTCAAGGACCAAAATCTCAGCTCCTGGAGATGAGAAGCGCGGGACTGGTTTTTCTCCAGATGGGGTTGCGCCGCCGCCCATATCTCAAAAGAATTAGGGTTCACCAGTAACCACATAGAAAAAACAACTGCAGAATAACTTGCTGGAGTCGACGGACAATAATTTTAGAGTAGATCTTGAAAAACTTCATAACAATCTTCTCAAACAAATCTTCAACATCAACTCGAATCTCGAACTAAATTAAGAATATGAAACCTTGAGAATCTGAACACGCTCTTATACCATTTTAAGAAAATAAAGACGCGGAAGCGAACATGGAAAAATAATAAAGAAAAAGAAGAACGTGGGATTTAACGTGGAACCCTACTCCGTGAGGAGTGGGATGAAACCACGGGAGAAGCCTTCAAATGGGGCGTGTTTGTCTATTGACTTTCTCAATGGATACAGGAGGTATGGGGCTCCTTATATAGCCTCTCATGAACCTCCAAGTCCCACCACTAGGCAGTGTGGCACTAAACACTGGATGGGGTAAATGGATCTTCTCCAGGATCCATTTACCCTGCTACAACTCATGACGCATACAACCAACTACTCTAACATGGACCATTTGGTGTGGGGTGATGGTAGATTCTCGGTGAAGAAGGCCTACTGTTTCTTCACTGATGAGGAGGGGCATGTGAACAATGATACCAGACTTGATGCCAACATTATTGGGAGGAGCATGGTACCCAATGGAGTCAAAGTCTTCATGTAGTTGTTCAGCCTTGGGAGGGTGCTTGGGGTGGATGACTGCTGATGTGACAGATGCGAACTGGAGGCGGAGGATTTGGACCATCTCTTCATCTCTTCTTCGCACTCGACGTGGGTCTGTAGCGATGCTTGCATTCCTTGGATTAAGGTGGAGAATGTGTCCAGCTTCTGGAATTACATTAGATCAGTGCGCGGGGGTGGGCATGCATATGCCTCGTATCCTTTTGCCATCTTGTGGGCAATTTGTTGTGGTAGGAATGATACACTGGCTTGTGGGATGATGTTTTTCTCTGAGAATGTCATTGAGCATTGTAGGGTGCTATGTGCGTCTTGGAATCTTGTAATGTAATGTAATGTAAATGTAACGTAATGTAAATGTCATCCTTTATATATAATTTATTACAACGGTGGGACCCAACTTGGGACTCCACTCTTCTCTAAAAGAAGTTCTAGCTGTGTGCTTCGTCGACATTAGTACCTTTTCTTATTAGTCTTGCTTTTACTCGATCATATGTGCAGCATCTAGAGTTTAGGATGCACGTTTGCTCGGGCTATTATCGGGGAAGACTGGCCTTGACAACTTGCTGAATTCAAGCCCAATTGGGCTCGTTAATAACAACTCGAAATGCTCAAGACCAAATGGTCATTGAACAATCCCCACACTCTTGTAATCCACTCTCACATTTTGTGAGTAGTAGATGTAGGACTATGTTTGAGTTGTTATATTCTCACTTCATATTCACGTCCTCGTTGCGATATGACCAATCCTTTATTCCCATCCAGTAATAGTTACGGTTGCTTGTCTTGGGTAGCCTTTTACTTTTTCTCATTGTAGGGTTGGCTTCGCTTATCTAGCAGACCTTTCCGCTATTTGAGGGAACTCGTTCTGATATATTTTATAACGTCATGCGTCGAGATCTTTATACTTGAAGAAAACTGGTCTCGACAACTTGTTGGATTCGGGTCCAATTAGATTCGCTGACAACCACCCAAAAGCATATGCCTAAGCTATTAAGTAGTAATCATGCTCTTTTATAACCCACTCTCCTACTTAGTGAACTTTATATGTAGGCCTATGCCTGGGGTGTAAGAATGTTTTGATATAGACCCATGAATTAGTATGCACAAAAATCCCTACACTTCATAAGCATATTTTTAACATGGGGCTTTATTGCTTGTTGACGTTCTTTATGATTTTTATATTAAAAACAAATATTTATTTTTTTAACTGATAGAAAATCACATGGTATTTGTATTTTTTTCTCATTCCTTTGTGAAATTATGTGACATTTTTTTTTGAAATTCATTACCTTTACTATTTGACTGCTATCTTGACTGATATTCGTTGAACATTACTTTAACATCTTTGATTTTTCTTGTTGTCATTCTCCTGTAGTTTCCCTTACAAAAAGGATTCAGTATTTTTCAAACAAAGAATTCTAGTATTACGCTGGGCATGGTGGTCTAATGGAGGCATGTTTTTTTTTCTTCTGGCTTTACGGCCAACCCACCAACATTAAGTAGGGTTCGAGAGAGTTCTTAAGAATTCATGGTTAGAAACAATATACCGTGAAGTACTAGCTCTTTATCTTTTTGATGGTTGGAGGCTTAACAAGGTCTTGGTTCACAATTTGCTTCTATACAGTGGAACATACTTGTTAAATGCACCTATCATTTACTCGTTTGATCGCCCTTGGCATTATGAAATATCTGCATAGAAGCATGGTCATAAAGAGAGTAAAAGATGGATCTTTCCAACGCCTTTTTGGTTAAATTGAACACTGGATGCATGTCATGTTTAAAGTGCTTTTCTTTGGATTAGTTAGTCAAGATAAAGAAAATGCATTTTGGTTTAACAATCTGATCGAAGAACTATTAAAATCAACTTGACAGTTAATTAAACTGGTAGTAGTGCCTATTATAGCTTTGAAATGTTGGGTGTGACTCACCTCAAGATCACACCCTTTTGCTTTTCATGAAAAAGGCTTCGAAGTGGATGCTATGGAATCTCTAGCAAGCATGAGTTATCAGAAAGTAGTCAGTGAAACGTACCTAATAGTCTTCTGATGCATGGATGATTCTCAACATCCCCCTAAGATTGTTTGACCACTTTTCCACATTTACTGGTGTCTTTGTGCAATTGAAAGCTGGAGTTATGTCTTTCCATCAAGAGTCGAGGAATGATTTATGCTTATGAAGGCCCTTTGCAATAACTCCTCTAACTGGGTTGGAAGAGGATTCAATGGATGGTCGGTATCCAGACATGTTCTTTCAAGGAGGATTCTTTGATCTTTACATCCTTAACTCATGGTGGTTCTGGTGGATTAATGACGTTGGATCTTTTCTTCAATGCCTTCTGCTCATCTCTTGGAGCCTTGCCATTTTTGCAATCATTTTCTTAATTAAATCATGATATGCCATGATCCTAAGATGATTTAAGACGATTCATTAGTTTTTTCTCATCTTAGCATTAGTATATTGTGACCTTGATCGTGTATGATATCAATTTTGCAAACTTTTTTTAATATATGGAGATCTCGATTTATCCTATTTTTTGAATATTATGATAGCCATTAGTTACCGACAACATATATTGACTAAACTATTAACGTAAACGTGCTTTCTTGCTCATATGAGTCAGATCCTTATTTTGGGCTATTCGATTCTTTCGTTTATAGAATTTTCTTACCTAGAAATAATGTATTGAATATATAAATGTAGAGATATATTTATGTCTATGTACTGCTTATGTTTTTTCTTGTTCTTCTCGTCCAGCTTATGTAATTTACCCACATGTCTTTTATCTATATAAGAGAGCCTAGGGTTCAAGAAATAAACAACTTTTGTTCTTTTTCCATCATGGTATCGGAGCGGTGGTCCTAGGCCGGAGCTCTCATACCCCAACCCTAACCCTGACCATACCCGCCACCCTCTCCTCCTTCGGACATCGCCACCACCGCCGACCCATCTCTCCTCCTCTGCCAGGCCGTCTCTATGCTGCCGACGGGCTGCCCATTTCGCCGTTGTCGCTCAAACACCCCTCCATTGTCCTTGGGAGCCACCGCTGCTCGGCAGTCCCCGAGAAACCAGTCCACCGTCGCGCCTAGTAGCCGCTGCCGGGTGACTGTCATCGGTCCGCTCCTTCCCTCTTTATTCTAGCGGCTCACCGCAGCTATGGCTAGCCGTCGCTGGCCCCCAACCCATCATCTTTGCATCGACATCCATTGAGGATTCGTGGGTTTGAGTGCATAAGTCTATATATGCATTCAAATCTACATATGTCTGTGTATTTGGTCTACAAAACCCTAGCGATCTTCATCCGACAATTTGTTAGAAAACATATTTGACCTACCCGCCACAAACGCCTTTAGGGCCTGTTTGGTTGCAGGGTTGGGCAGGGTTGGCCCAACCCTGGTTACTATTCACAAGGGTATTTTCTCCTCACAGATTACTATTCACCCATCCCAACCCAGCCCAACCCAACCCAGTCCGACCCAGCAACCAAACAGGCCCTTAGAGATCTGGCGCCAATAGTCAAGATGGACGGGACGAATTAAGAGCTCTCGGCTATGCGGTTGATGAGCCTTATAAACTCTAATGGTAGGAAGCATATCTTACAGAGGAGGAGCCAGTGGAGAAAACTGGAGCCAACGCCTCGTGGAGGCGGATGATGCATATGCCAAAGTCTGGCTTTCATGTACATTAACGATGGAGATCGCCAATGATATGTTACATCAGCCCATCGCCATGGTCATGTGGGATATCCTCGCATCAACCTTTTCTAAGGCAAGGAAATGAGACCAAGATTCTGCAACTCCAAAGCATGATATATTTTCCAAGGTCTCTGGGGCTTGGGGCTGAACAATAATTCGATGACGACGGGGGTAAATATACCAACAGTGCAATCATTGTGATTCCTTAGTAGCGACGATGGAACTTCTACTACATGATCTGGAGAGTGTAAGATTTGCAACTTATTTTGGTAAAGAGCTTAGACCTTGGATTAATAATCTTGATAGGCAGTGGGGTCACTTCCACCATTTGACATGGTCTGACGTTGTCTATAATGGCATGTGTCACACATGGTTGTTTTGATGGTCTTATTGAGGTGCCACAGGTGTTAGCAAAATACATCTTAAGGAACTATATTAATAATGCCAAACAACTATCTATAGTTACTTATGGGTACTGTCACACATGGTTGTTTTGATGGTCTTATTGAGGTGCCATGGGTGTTAGCAAAATACATCTTAAGGAACTATATTAATAATGCCAAACAACTATCTATAGTTACCTATGGGTACTGTCTTTGTAGCTTGCATCATGGCCTCAATTTTGAACGAAATTCTATCAAATTTCTCTGAAATTTCCATTTCTTTAGGTCACCAAAATTGAAACGATACCTTATTTCTTTTTCCAGGATTTCAACGAAATACCACTGAAATGTCAATGGAATTTCATCGAGTTTGCATGTCATTTCGATGAAACATAAAAAATAAGTGATTCTATCCTTCGCTTTCATCAAATTTGCATATATTATGGAATTTTCACTTATTTATTCGTTGATGTGATGAGTTGTTAAATGGCTTTACATTGTTTGAAGAAGTTTCTTTAGTTAGTTTCTAAGTTTTTGAAGTAAACCCAACCAAATTAATTAGACACAAGATTTAAGAGTTAACTTCAAGTTTTACTGAAGAGATTTATTTTTTATTTTTTTCTTTATTTCAATATATATGATTTAATTAGTAGTTATTATATGTGTCAACACATTCTTATTGACAATGTGATTATCATGACTCTTTCTTCCAATTTAGCATACAATTCCGATTCTAGGAAACATGTTGCTCTACACATCTACATGTGTAATGATTATGACGATAGTATTACTTCAAAATTTATATTTACAATTCAATTTTGCAAATAAATGTGCATTTTTATTTTATTTATTGACTTAACAATATTAAAAACCTTAGTTTTTTTTTGGATAAAGTCAAGCTTAGAGTTATTTCCAAGATTTCTGACGATTTCACCAAAATTCTACAAATTTCTCTTTCCGACATTGACGAAACAAAACGGAAATGCAAAATTTAAGGCTTTGCTTTCTTGTAGCTTTTGTCTACTACAAGGACTACATGTGGTTGTACGAGTGCTAGGTTGTTAGGAACTTTCCAATATTGTGAACTATCAAGTTGGATATATAGCGTGCTTGTCAATGATACACAGTTTCTTGGTATTGGTTTATTTGTTTGTCTTGTTTAATATACATTTTACGATCACAATCTATACAACGCATCAATGAGACATACATTTTAGAAAGATTTGTGTTTGTGTATGTATGTGTGTCTTTATTTATTTCTAAAATGAAATATTTTCTAGGTTGAAAGTATTTTGGTATACTAGTTCTAAGCTATCATTTCGATCTTCAATTTCTTACATAAATATTTGGCATATATTTTTCTTTGTTATTATTGCACGTGTCTCCATTCTCGTCATATTCAAGAGATAAAACTAATCTCATCTAATTTCAATTCCAAATCTGGTTTTGATTCGTAGTAGTATGCTACTTTGAATGTTGGAGCGATTGGATGGAAATTTAATATAACATATCATGTTAATATCTTACTATTAGAAAAAAAATCGGTATTTTTACATCATTTACTAAGTTAAAGCATATTAGGAATCTTAATTTTAGAAAAAAATAAGTTTTTAAGTAATTTCCCTGATTTCGGGCCATTTCACCGAGATTCTATCGAAATTCCATGGAATTTCTCTTTCCAGGATGACCGAAACAAAACGGAAATCTGACATTTAAGGCATTGGTTGCAGGATCAATCAAGATTCATGTTTCAGGCTTCAAGGGGGAACTCAAGTTTTGACCAAGCTAGCCTTAAGTTTCAAGCATGACGTTTTCTATTAATACTTGTAAAGGCTCACTATAGGCTTGCATACGTGTGTTATCAAACATGTCAAATTTCCATTCAAATTCATGATTGACAAGTATACCCCAGTCCGATCGATCACTTTTTGATACACCGCTCGAGCGCTTTTATCTCACGGTTAAAGATTGATCGATTACTTTTGTTAACTGATTGATATTTTTGCTACAGATTATTGACTGATCAATCACCTCAATTCATCTGTTAATCACTTGGCCTTACAGCCTAATTACTGCTGGTTTTTCACTTTATGCCAATAGTTATTCATTTCACTGATCGATCATCCCAGTTATTGATCCATCACTGGACTTTACATGCCATGCATATGCAAGAGCATTAGTATTTTTTTAAATAAGTGATGTCTTCCTAACCTTTAGTAAATATATGTTTAGCTCTTTGAAATGATTTGAGATGCAGTGATCCAACTTTAGTATTGATAGCTCTAAATAAACTAAATTAGGTTTGACAATTAAATGGCATGCTAGTAGACAAATCTCCAATAGTTATGGGATAAAGGGAGGCTGTGGATCATTTTTGTGGATAAACTAAAGGGTAGTTAGCTTGTATGAATCGAATAGGAAACAAAACTAAGGTTGCCAAGAGTTGGAGAGAGGTCAAAATTACGTACGATTATAACAAATTAACAATTGGTACTATTTATGATAATGATGTAGCCTTTTTTGTCTAAGGTTAGAATCGAACATTAAGATGTATGGGGCCTTATGCATATTCTTCTAATCTTTTTTGCAAGAGGTTGCAAGAATGGCATTGGAGAGGGCAAATTCCTTGGATATGGAGCTGGAGGTGGAGGTGGACATGGAGGCAAAGGTGGGTCAGGTTTTTTTAATGGAACATTCATGGACGGGGGTAAAGAATATGGTGATGCTGATTTTCCTTGTGAGTTGGGTACTGGAAGTGGAGGCCCTACTGAGTCTATGCATGTTGCTGGCGGTGGTCTGATAGGTAACGTTGTCTTCCTCTTGTTTTTTGATAGCTAAATTGATTTGAATAGGATAATTGTTAAATTCTAATGTTGATTTCTTATGTGGGAACTTGGTATTTTTCATTGGTTAGTTGGATAGTAATGGTCTTAACAAAAACATGTTCACAGTTCATTATTCTTATAATACATTCGATGTTATTTTTTGTATAATTATATTTGGTTTCTTTAATCATTTGTAGTTGCTGAATATTGTAATAGTGTGGCTAGTGTGCACTTTTGAGTAAGTTCTGGTTTTCAAAGCTGTGAACACTAAAAGACAACCGCCACTATCTGCTTTATTATGCTCTGGTTTTGTGCTTGAGCTCATTGTTGGTATTGCATCGCGGGATCTCAATTAGCTCAAAATGTCATTCAGGGGGTGTGGGATCTGGTTTATTCTTTATGTAGCACACACTGTACGTGGGAGCATTAGTGGGTTCACACATATGCTTTGCTTTTGGAATAAATTCACTATATGTTGGAGGTCCTGGTTGGATAACTTTAAAGAACATTCCTTTTTAGTACCAACTTTCAATTTCCTTTTATATCCATGTCATTTTCAGTGGTAGGTTCCAAGAAATGGCCACTTTCAAAGTTAGAAATTTTTGGATCGCTTATAGCTGATGGTCAAAGTCGAGAGGAATTGAACAAGAACCCTGGTTATACTGCTACTGGTGGTATTGGTGGAGGATCTGGTGGAACTATTCTTCTTTTCATGCAGGCTGTGGTTGCTGGTGATCATTCACTGCTGTCAACATCTGGTGGAAATGGCAGCCCAGTTGGGGGTGGTGGTGGAGGTGGTGGAAGAGTGCATTTTCATTGGCTGGACATTGCAACTGGAGATGAGTATGTAAAGATTGCATCTGTAAATGGAACGATTGTTGCTAGGTAAGCTGGTCTCTCTCTCTCTCATAACGATTTCAGAGTGCTTTGCCAGCATGAATTGCATCGATCAATTTCCATAATTACAAAATACAAATCATTTTGGGATTATTTTGATGATTAATACTTGTTATTATTTAGTTTGTTGAAGTGAGAGTGTTTTATAGAATCTTGTTAGGTGATAGCTGTTTCCGTTGTGAAGAATAAATAGAGAAATGATATCGGTTGCATTAACTTTTCGTCTGAATAGATAGTGAGAAGGGAATGAGCACGGGAAAGAAAACTATAGAATGATCTGCATAATAAATGAAAAAAACTAAATTTTTTTATGCAAAAGATTATTGATCTATCATGTATGGCATGACGTTTGTATTTGAGCATGTACGTTAACCACGTCAATATTTTTTCATTCCCCTATCGGGCTCCAGCCATTGAGTTTTAAATAGATCTTTCCTGGTGTGAGTTACCCCGAGGTAGAGACGGAGCAAGATGTGCCCTATGGGCCCTCTTGAAGAAATCCAGGTAAATGTACTTTTTATTGCTCTGGATAGTATATTAGATTGCCAGCCCCGCAATTTACTCAAAGCCATATTCAAATCAGAAATGGATTTAGTAAGGAGTTTACTATGCTAGGAAATGGGCAGTTGATTGGTATTTGAGAACATAAAGGTATGCTGTTGTGGGTCGGTGCATGGAAATTGTAATTTCCCTGTCCGGAAACATAGGTTTTCATAAATTTGTTATTCTGCTGGACCCCTGTCTTAGGGAAATTTACTGTGCATGCCATAAAATGTAGGTTCTTCCTCTTTCAGGGATATACCCAGGAGGCGAATTCCTTAGTAGTGCTTCGAGATTACAAAAATCTGTGGGTACTACTCAATGTTTTTTGGGATATTTACACCGAGTAATTTTGTAGTTACAATCATATCCCCACGTAATCATGAATTACATGAGAAGCCCTGGATAGTCACTCCATCTCACATGCATAATCCTCTGTTAGTTTAATATGTTAACCACACAATCGAGTTAATCTAACTCGTCTTCAATCCAACAATTATTAATTTAAAAAACACTAAAAGAAAAAGAAAAAAATATCCCTTCCTCCCACCCCTCTCCCTCCTCCAGGCAAGCCACCGCCACCCCCACCGTCTCCTCCACCTCCCCCTTCCTTCGGGCCAAACACTGCTACCCCACCTGACTTCTCCTCCCTCCGCCCCCACCCTGCTGTCGACCACCTCCCCCACCTCTTTCTCCTCCAGCCCACACCTCTCTTTCCTCTCCCTCCATCTTCCCCTCCCCTCACGCGAGCAGCAATAATTGTTCTTCCCCTTCCCATCCCTTCGTCGTCCCCTCCCCTCGCATCTCCGCCTTCCCCTCCCCTCGTGCGAGTAGTATCAGCGACCCTTTCCCTCCCCTCGCTTCTGCTCCTCCCCTTCCCCTCCCTCCGCCTTCCCCTCCTCTCCCTCGAGGAAGCTGTGGTAGTCACGGAGGTGGTTGATGCTGCCATGAATGGCATTGAAGACGTTAAGGGCCTTGGAGAGGGAGTCGTGGAGAGGAGGGGGGAGGGGATGGGGACGGAGCTGTGGGAGTGGAGCGAGCGGATGAGGCAGTCGCAGGAGAGGAAGGTTTCGAGGAGGAGGCATCGCTACGAGAGGGAGAGGAAGGAGTCGTCATCGTTGTGAGACAGGAGGAGGGTTTGGAGGATGCAGGTCACGTGGAGTCGAGGAGATGGGAGGAGCATCGACACATTAAGGAAGTGGGAAGAGGGCTTGATTTGCAAATAAGGTTGAGAATTAAGGGTAATTTTGACTTTTTTACGAAAACCGTCAACTATATCGAGCATCTGAAGCGAAACATAACACATGGTTATGTTCGTATGAGTTAGCATTATTCAGGGTTTCTCGTGTAGTTCACGATTACACGGGGTTATTGTAATTACGAAATTACTCAGTAAATATCCCTTTATTTTTTTTACTTCTCTTCTGTAGGCATATCTCATGTTGGGAATATGACACCACTGTCGCATGCTAAACATGCATTATGCCATATATCACATGTTGAGCGTGCGATATATGAGACATTATTGCATGCCAAAAATGCAACGTGTAAAAAAGTCTCGAGAAAGAAGAAATCGTCTGGGCCAAATGTGCGTCATGCATATATCACATGCTGAGCATAAGATATATGAAACATTGTTGCATACCATAAATGCAACATCTGCAGAAGTCCCTGGAAAGAAGCAATAACTCGAGCTATGCGTATCCTGCATTTAATAGATGTGATATTCACTGAAAACCCTAGAAAACTCCATTTCCATTCCAATTCTTCTCTTAATTGAATTTAAAGCACTTGAAACCAAATTTCTTATTGAAAATTTTGTGTAACAACTTTAAATGTTATTAGTTCACAAATACATAAACATTCTAATTGAAATAACAATCCAACAAGAGACAAGAAACAAAACATTGTATATTTTGAAAGTACCATATAGTTACACATGTTCGACACTTACAACCCATAAAACTTTACATTTCAAATGTCCCCTCTCTATCTCCTTCTTTGGAATGTCCTCAAAACCTCTTGTTGGTCAAAAATTGGCTACCTTCATCAATCATCTATTGTGATAATTTCATTTGGAATGTAGTATCCTGGAGTAATGTTTAATCCTGGAGTTTACAGTAGTATTGTGATAGTTTCATTTGGAATGTCGAATCCTGGAGTAATGTTCAATTGAGTGATTTTGTACTGTTTTTGTTAAGTTTTGTTCTCTTCCCTTTTTTTTATATGTTCTCATTTCTCCACACCCTCTTTGATCGTTGGGATTCCTCTCTAAGTTGCATAATGACATTGTTTTAAGAGCTATGGACAAACCACCTGAAATGTATCCCGAGCTCATGATAGTTTGGTTCTTGTTGTAACATGTCACTACTTTCTAGTTAGTCTAGTTTTTTCCAGATTAAACTCGCAAGCTCCTTACATTGATTGTATGGCAGCTCCCTATACTTGTGGTTGTACTTAAGTCTTCATTTGATATACAATTTTAGTTTATTAACTATTTCGACATGAATTTAGGTCATCATGGACTCGGAACCAACACATGTGGCGGAAAATGTGTTTTTTACTCCACCCGGATCTACTGATCCGGGATGGAAATATGCGTATCTTATGGAGAAGACGATCCAAATTCCGTGACTTGTCGCTTGTGTGGCAAGGTCTTGAACGACGGAATTAACCGAATGAAACAACACCTTGGTCACATCAAAGGGAATTGCAAATCATGTCCTAAGGCGGATTCTGAAGTGCAGAAGGAGATACGTGATTACGTTGAGTGAAATATGAAGAAGAAGAACGAGAAAGCTATCACTTTGAAAGAAATGAGAGAGGAGGTGGTTATCAGAGCGACATGATCTTCCACAACACCATGTGAAGGAACATGTCTTGGGAAAAGACTACGATCATCTGAGGATGAAATTGAGACACTTGGCACAATGCGTCAATCCGTTATCAAGGAAACACTAGCCAAGGAGGAACGTGCGCGTGTCAACAAATATGTAGCCAAATTCTTCTATGAATGTGATATCCCTTTCAAATTGGCGACTAAGAATTCCTTCATACGCATGCGCGAAGCAATTGGCCAATACGGAAGTGGCTACAAGCCTCCATCTTATTATGAAATTGCAGAGCCTTTGTTGAAGGATGAAGTGGAAGAAACAAAAGAATTTTGAAAGGGCACAAGGATGCATGGAAGAAAAGTGGTTGTTCCATCATGACAGATGCATGGACCGACATGAGGGGAAGAAGCATAATGAACTTGTGCATTAACTGCAGTTTGGGCACTTGTTTTTTGAAGTCTGTTGATGCTTCAGCCGATGCACATAATGCTGAACATAAATCCTCATTGGTGGAGGATTGCATCAAGGAGGTTGGCGTAGACAATGTTTTGCAAATTGTGACGGACAATGCCTCTGCTAATATGGCGGCTGGGAGGCTCCTCAAGACCAAATATCCAAATATATCTTGGTCATCTTGTGTTGCTCACTGTATAGATCTCATGCTTGAGGAAATTGGAAAGGAGGCGAAGGTCAAAAATTGTATAGCAAAGGCCAGAACACTTACTATTTTAATCTACAGCCATGCAAAGACGCTCAGCTTGATGCGACACTTTACTCAAAAGGGTGAGATAGTCAGACCGAGGCAAACAAGATTTACCACTTGTTTTCTCACGCTACAAAGTGTCTTTGAAAAAAAAGAGAAGTTGAGATTGATGTTTTCTTCTGATGAATGGAGAGAGTGCAAGTGGTCCAGGACAAAGAAAGGTGAAACTGCTGGATCAATTGTTCTTAGTACAACATTTTGGAGCCAAGTTTCCTTAACCTTGAAGATCTTTTCCCCGCTCGTTCGTCTCTTTTGTGTTGTTGATGGTGATCGGAGGCCATCATTGAGTTTTGTGTGTGGAGGGCTTGAAGATGCAAAGAAGGGGATAAAGAGTCTTTTCAAAGATGTTGAGCATTCATATAAGCCGTACATTGATGCCATTGATTCAAAGTCGAGAGGGAGGTTAGATAGTCTGCTTCACCTTGCAGCTTATTATCTCAACCCCTTTTATTTCTATAGTGATGATGATACAACTATTTCTGAAGATAGCTTTGTCATAGATGGATTTTTGTATTGCTTGGAGATATTTTACCCTAATTTAGACGTTCAAGATGTCGTCACAACAAAAGAAATGGTTCTTTACAAAAATGGAGAAGGTGCATCTGGAAAACCGCTTGCTATCAAGTTGAGATCCGTTAAAGAAGATGTGTTCGATCCAGGTAGTAGCATGTGTGATGTGTAATTTCTAATATATGCTTTATATATATTTCAAGTACATGAAAAGAATAAGGAGTTGACTTTTATTTTCCTTCCAGCTAATTGGTGGTGTCTATTTGGTGGTGAGACGCCATACATGAAGGCGATGGCAATGAAGATATTGAAGCTAACATCCTCTTCTTCTGGATGTGAGAGGAACTGGAGCTCTTTTGCAGCGGTAGGCTACCACATTTAGGATTTACTATTATTGATTAGACTAATGTTTGTTTAATCAATTAACATTGAATACTTGCATTGCAGATTCACACCAAGAAGAGGAATAAACTTGAAACAAAGAGACTGAATGACTTGGTTTTTGTGAAATTCAACTCAAAATTGAGGGAGCAACAATCTCAGAATGGAAGAGACCCATTTGTTTCTAAGGATAGGACGTATGTAAGTGAGTGGATCGGACAAGAGGAAGATGAAGAAGAGGTGTTTCAAGGCTCAGGACTAACTTGGAGTTTGGTGGCCGATGCAAGTGGAGCAGATGAATTGATGCAACATAGGAGGAGCCAAAGGAACATGGATGCATTACCAAGTGTGGAGGAGGAAGAAGAATTTATCACGGATTCACACTGACAACGATGATGAAATTCCTCATGTTGTTTTTGACGATTTAGATTAGGAGTTTGATTATTTGTGTATGAACTATGATCCTTTTTGGAGCTGTTATGAGCCTTTTTGAGCTGTCATAGATATTTTGTTATGAATCTTATGACTAGTATTGAGATTTGGTTTGAAAATCTTCACATTCTAATACCTACATTTTTTAAAATATAAAATGTCTCGTATTTGAATTTATTATTATATTGCTAATTATTTTTTAATTAAAATAATAGAAACCGCATAGTCCGCATATACTTTCGCATATACTTCCGCCTGTCCGCTTACTCGTTTCAGACCGCCTGACCGAACGAATACCGCATACCGACTTTCTGAACCTTGATCATCGATATTTGTGAATTCTCTGCACGATCGTCCTCGAAAATCGACATCGGTGCAGTAAGTGTGTTGTATACCCCTTACGTTCCCTTTCATCAAGTTCCTTATGATAGCCCTTGAAACATGCCTGCAATGTTTGCATTTCTTCAGTACGTGGCTTGATAGCAAGGGTGACGAATTGAGTCTCCAATACAAATTCAGGCAGCTCTTGATGATCCAACTCAGGGGTTGGGACACGTTCCATGACTGAAACATCTGCTTCTTCTTCGACTTCATGTGTGGCAGCTTGATAACCGAATCCGCGTCTGTCGACATCCTTGTCCACACGCTCGAGCGTGACCTCTTTTTCTTCTTCGTGCGCCCTCTCTAGCTTTTGCTTGAGCCTGGTCGGCATGCTCCTCGTGTATGGTCACCGCGTCAGCAAATTGTTAATGCCAAACACCGCTGCATTTCCTCCTTTGCCTGAACAACTATCTCTTTGCACTCCAAGTGTCCCGTCTTGTAGATGAGGTCCCACCTGGACATCTGCATGATAAAAATCTTTAATGAATAAATATGTCCATGGAAAAGTTTAGGATATTGAATTAGGATTATTCTTACATTTCTTGCCAATGCGGCACCCAGTCTACCTATAAACCTCATTGCAGTTCTTAGGTATCAATCCATGTAGTTTGGAGTTATTGATATCTCGTTGGATTGGTCTATGTAAATGACTCATTTATAACATGCATCCCATTCATGAATTTTCAAATCATGTCGAAGCCTCCAATTAATGTCCTCTTTCCCATCAAGTCAATGGCATGAAGCTCCTCATATGTATCGCATGTTGCAAGGATGCCCTGCAATGGCCAAATTGGTGTAAAACACGATCCAGAGAATAATACTCCACAATGTGATTTTAAATAAGTGGTACTCGCGACCTCCAAATTTTCTGTCCATCGACACAATACTCGAGAAGGGAATCGACCACATTGTCGTCATATGGCATCCACAACACCTGCACAAAAAACTCATATATTATTAATAGATAAGTATTTAAAGCAAATAGATTAAATGCGTTACGGTTTATGTACCTGTTCAAGTGATTTGATGTCGAATGCATCACTGTACGACCTAACGTGCGTCGACTGTCTACGATGCGTGAATGCGGTAACCCACTACTACTGCAGTGTCTCTCCGATAATCAAAGCACTTTGTGGAAGGTGTTCCCACACCTGTAACTGAAGTAATATCATCAAACCACCGATCTCATTTGTCGCCGTATCTGCTGCAAAACACAAATGTCTGTACAAAAGAGCTAGAACTACTGATCCCCAACTCAACGTCCCAGAGTACTCCAAGTTATGCAAATGTGGCAATGTAATAATCGAAATCAATGACCCAAACTTTTCAATAAACAAAACATCGCCCATAAGATGCAAAATGTAAACACATGCATGTCGCTTTAAAACCTCCTCCTCAGCATCTGGTAGCAACTCTGCAAAATGTGCATATAACCAAGTCACCAGACCCGTGCTGCCCACTTTTTCAGACGATAAGGGACATATACCTAGAAGCTGCTCGTATGTGTCAGCCTACGTCACTCCAGGCATTGTCCCTCCTGTCACCACTAGTCCATCAATCCGTAGTCTCACGATGGATGCCACATCCTGGAGGATAATGCTCATCTCCACGCTGGCCATGTGGAACGTATGCGTCTTAGACTGCTAATGCTTAGCCAGTGATGTAATCAGATGCTAGTCCAAGACGATATGCTCTTAACTCTATTCCCCTTCCAAACCTGGCCTGCGCTACATAAGAATGGACAGGCTCGTTAAGAGGAATACATTGCACATTTGTTTCGTGTCGACGACAACATAGCCATGAGGAGGCCTGCAATTATAAAGGGCGCAAGCCATGGGGTAAAAATGATATTATTAATGGATAAGTCCTTTTTTAGACCAAAAATGGGAGAAACATGCATTGGTGTCTGCTCGAATAAGTTAATTAAATAAAAAAATAGTACAACTTACAAAAGTCATCACTCAAGCAGACTCTTAGAGTGGACACAAACATTCTCACAATAGAAATGGTTGTCAGAAAAAAGAACATCATTACGAGCCAGTCAGGTGGTCCACAACACCGCTACCGATAAAGAACCTCTTTTCTTTAAGGATTCCACCCTCAAAAAGAGAAGACCAGAAGTAGTCGAAAGCAATGGTGCAAATCCAATCTGGACCTACATTTTTCCACACAGCGAGGAAATATGGAATGAGAAAAAAAGGTGTTCCAGCATCTCAATCTCGTTGTCACACAAGGGACATCTATTCGAAACCACCTCAAAAAGTTAGGCGCATCGATCGTGAGTCAGAATGCCCTTTTGTCTAAACAGCCACAAGAAGAAACCAATCCTCTCCAATAGTCCCAGCCTCCAAATGAGATCACAGTCCCAAATCACACTGTACGTAAGAGAAGGTGTAGGCCTACAAATGGCACCATAGGCCTTCCTAACCGAGATTGGGGCATTCTTCCGTACTCAATGGTCACATCCAGAGGAGGGCCTACCCACATGGCCAAGTGAGTCCAGAAGACGCAGGAAATCCTCCATACGCTGATCAGAAAAAGTTGATCTGAAAACCAGCATACAAATATCGTTCTCCCTGCAATCCACTACACGAGCATCAGAGTTTGCGGCCAGGAGAAACATGCACAGGAAACGGCTACAAAGGGGATCGCCCGTCGTCCAGTCATCCTTTCAAAATCCGAACATAGCACCACACCCAAGAACCGGGCTAAAAAGCTAATAAAAATGAGGCATAACCTTTAGTATTGCTTTCCATAACGTAGACTGATTAGGCCCCTGCCACAACATACCAGGATCCACCAAAGGAACACCATAGATGCAACGAATAAGGTGATAGCACATCCCCTCATCTTTACCCCAAATCCTACTAACCCATTTAAGTAAGAGGGCCTCGTTGTTCAGGGTCTCCAAACTCTTGATTCCTAGCCCACTACTCTTCTTAGATAGAGTAACAGTCTTCCAATCAACCAGGTATATGCCATGCCCCTCACTCCATAAAAATTTGCGCATCAACCGCTCCGGACGATGTCTGATGTGCTCAAGCAGCAAGCGAGAAGAAAAGAAAAAAATCGGAATCGCAGAGAGAACAACCTTAATCAGCACCAGGCAACCTCCACGCGACAAAAGATTAGCCCTCCAGCCAGTCAACTTCCTCTCCATCTTCTCCACCACCGACAACTAGTACGACACCTTTGTTTTGCCGTCCTTGAGAGGAAGCCCAAGATAACGGAGTGGAAGGGAGCCACAAGTTGTGCCCTTCTCCAAACTGCAAGAAAGCGCTAACTCCTCTGACATGCCAAACGGAACGACAGCGGATTTGTTATGATTCAACACCAATCCGGACAAACTCCCTAAATATCTCGAGAGTGATGGCCATGCCGCCAGCCTCCTCTTTGCCACCTTCAATAAAAAGAATCGTGTTTTCTGCATATTGAAGCAAGGGGATAATCACATCCCCACATGTATATCCAGGTACGATTCCGCTGCTCTGTAGCTCATCAATCATGCATGCATGAACATCGGTTGCAAGGACGAAAAGTAGAGGAGCGAAAGGACACCCCTGCCTGACCTCTCTTTGCGGTTGAAAGAAATCTCTTTCAAGATGGCCATTGACCAACACTTAGTGGGTAAGTTTTAAATCACTTACATCGCCTGTCCAGACACAACATGAACGGTGTTACTCCTACTGTGTCGATACTGATGTATCAAGAGGTCCATCATCCGTCTGCATTCCACATCCATGAAATTTGAAAGAAAAAGAGGCATGAAAAATAGTAAGCTATTTGTATTATGTAAACAATGTAATGCATAGAAATGTACCCAACGTAAGAGTTCTTTAAAAAAACCACCAAATTTATTCTAAACATGACATTTTCTTTTGTTGTAATCTTTACCTCTAGATGTGCCACATTTATTTTTGTTCCTTACTAAAGGTTGCACATTAGACGTAGAAGCTTGCAAGGTGGATGTCCATGTGTTTTTATTAGGACAACATCGATTGCTATGACTTAGGTCGCCACACAACAAACATGTATTTTACCGCAGGACATCCTTAACATCCATTTTGCTATGTTTCTTGGTTGATCGTGGTCAACTCTTGCTACGCTTACGTAGTTTATCGGGACACGATTGATGGTTAACACACTTTTGTGTGTTTGAGCCTTCAAAAAATCTATATGGATGCTAATGGTATAAAAAACTTGGAAGCTCTAATTTTGGCAGACTGTCGATAATTTTATAATGAGCTGACAACTTGTTTGATTTGGTTCTTGTATACTAGTAATTGAATAGTAGGAAATGTTGGTCTTAAGAAATGAATTGATAGTCTTGTGATACTACATTGGTTGCAAGTATAATAGCCTCCTGTCATTTTTTGAAGTTTTGAGCTTTGCAATCCAATCAGAATCCAAAACAACGGTGCATTTGCTATAAAAACATCAGGTTTCTTGAAACCGTCCTTTTCTATCTACGTCTAATATGGTTCCACTTTCTTTCCAGTTTCTTTAAATTACTTGAACATTTATCTATTTTTTCTGCTGCCACTTGCATCCTTGGCTTGCTTTGCCACTGAAATTGTCTGCTAGAAACTCAAACTACTAATGGATTGGTTATCCAAAGAGATCTTTCACCACACACATAATAGAAGTCAAATAAGTTTTTTTGTTCCATTCCATTTTTTCATTTTATTAAAAAATGCTATTCATTTATGCCACAAACAAAGATTTTGGTTCTCCTCTAACTACTCTAGCATATCCACGTACTGTGCAATGTGTTGGTTCCAAATCTACATTCAGTTTGACCTATAATGCACACTTTGGGTTCCAGGGCACGCCCATTTTTTAAAGTAATATTGTTTGATGGCATCGTCCTTGCATGACTAAATGTTTTTGCTCTAGTAAATGTTGGTATGAGCTCTCTGCACCGTTGTCTTCGTTAGCATGTTTGGGTTTATTCAGGAGAGGATAAATCAAGGCTTGTTTGATGTTATCTGTAATTACTCAAAATATCTACTTGCCATTATTTTAGAATGATCTTAGGCAATACCCAAAACGTGGTTTATCTGATGTTCGGCCAATATCTGGATGCAGTGGTGGGAATGGCAGTGATGGTGGTCGTCATGGGAGTTCAGGAACAGTTACTGGAAGCGCATGTCCAGAAGGACTTTTTGGAACATTCTGCAATGTAGGTTTTTAAGTATATGATGATCTTGCTTTGTTCTGAAAAATATTTTAGTTAGTATATTTATCTTGGAGGAGTTGCCATCATCTTATGCTTTCTTTATTTGTGCAATATTTGTGTAGTGATAAAACAACCATCTCAAACACATACACTAACCACAAGATAGTTAAAAGTTGTGCGTGTGTAAAATGTAGTGTTGGTATTTTGACTCTAGAGCGGCTTAGAACTTGTTTCAAGTTTGGTAAAGAACTACTTGCTGGATTGTGTTAGGTTACAAAACATGTGCTGGTTAGGTTTCAATTTAGTTGAACTTCAAAGTGGTGTATATTGACATTCCTGCCGAAACATGTGCTTAACTTCTTTTGTAAATTTACCAATAGGAAGACACCATTTGATATAAAATATCGGCCTTATTCTTTGAGTTTTTTTTTCAACAATAGCCACCAAGTTTTTTTTGAGGTTGGCTACGTATATTGCATAACTCCATGATCTAATTTGGGTCGTTTAAGGTTCATCTTTCAACTTTTTATACATTTCGAAGTGTGGCATAGGATATCATTTGCATATCATCTAACTAACTTATACTAGTTTCTCATCTTTTATTGGTGTGACAAGGACATTTTATCTGACACTCTTGTTATGAATCTTATCCATTTCAATATGGCTGCACACCATTTCCAATATTTCCCCTGCAGTTTTCAAATATATTTTTACCTTGCATGCATTTGAATTGAGCTCTTTGAGGGCCCGTATTTAATTTTAAAAGAAATCGTCCAAATTCAAACTTCAAAGTGGAGCTTACTAAACTGAACGAGGCATGCACAACTTTTTCAAAGTCTTCTTTTAAGGTCAAAGTTAGCTTGGTAGTAGGTTTGTTTTTTGTTTGTTTCCATGCAGGTGATGTTTATAATCGAAAGGTTTTCCAAGTTTGAATTTTATAGTGGATGAACATCATGTCTTTGGAGGCTGTTCGTAGTATATATCAAGTAATTCCTTAAAGGAAGGCTTTGTGGAGATGGAGATTGTAATGGATATGTTAGAAGATGCTATGAAGGATACAAGTGTCCAATATATTAATTGATAAGTTCTCTACAGTTGAGGTTCTTGATTTTGTTGTGTCTTGTGATATATTTATGTTGGAGAGAAATAAGAGAGTTGTTTATTTGTGTAACCCTAGCCTCTCTTATATAGGGGATAGACCTATGGATCAATTACATAAGATAGACATAAAGAAATAAAATGACTGAAAAGATACATCGGAATGTAGAAATATCTCAACACCCCCCTCAAGATAGAGCATAGATGCCAATCATGCTCAGCTTGGACAAACACTTCTGAAATGCCCCCCTGAGTAATGCCTGGGTAAAGATACCTACTGTTTGCTCTCTTGAACTAACATGGGAGGTAGATATCAGAGCTTTCTGGATCATATCTCTAGTGTAATAGCAATGTACCTCAATATTTTTCGTTCTCTCTTGGAATGAGGGGTTATTGGCATTGAAAAGAGCAGCCTGATTGTCACATTGGAGGTGCATGGGATGATGCACCTCTATAGTCAGATCAGTAAGAACAGATCTGACCCACATCATCTCTGTGTTAACCCATAGCCCTGTATTTTGACTCAGCACTCGATCTGGCAACCACAGTCTGCTTCTTGATCTTCCATGAAAACAAGGAATTTCCAATAAACACAGCAAAGCCTGAGGTGGACTTTCTATCCTTTGGATATCCAACATAATCTGCATCTGTACATGTTGTAACGGAGAGAGATGTGCCCTTGCTTGTGAGGCCCGCTCCCACGGATCTGGAATACCCGTTTACACTTCATTCGTAGTATTATGTTCGCTAAAGATCGCATTAGAGTACTGAAAATCAGGAAAAATTTTCCGCGTTTAATTTTCGAATGACATTTAAGTTAACCAATAAAACACAGAACTACAATATGTCACAATTATGTTGCATAAATTTCCATAGCAGTTAACATGTAACAACAGAATTTGCATTATGTACATGCATCCCAATTGTATCAAAAGAGAAATAAAAGCATATATAATATCTTGAACAAAACTATAGCGTATGTTCCTAGGTTCAACTCTTCCAATACCACAGTGCATGTATTTTGCCTGTAATCCATGCAATAGGGAGAAAAGAACATCAACAAATGCTGAGTAAATCTTATTAATTAGAAATAAAAGAAAATTTTAGTGGCTCCAAAAGAAAGCAAGTAAATTGGGATTGACAATTAAAATTTAGAACTACTTGCAATGTAACAGGTTTTCAAGTTGTTTGGTATGTAAAACCCCATTCTACTCATCCTACATTAACTAGCCTTATTAATCATTTTTATACGAATATTATATGATCCATATTTAAGTCATTGTCTTTTTATTAATTATAATATATGTCTGATGATTCTTGGGAATGTGAATGATAAGTCTCTGATATAATCATTGTCTTTATTAAATGCTTATGATGAATCAGGTATTTTGATTCTTTTCTTGTTGAATTTCTCAAGCTTAGTGGATAGTCTATGGTCTTGGTCTGGGTAAGACCTCACACTATGACTCTAAGACAGTAAGGAAGCCTTAGGGTTGGGGTGCCTCCATAGGAATGCGACGGAGTAAAAATGCATCCTAACTAAGTTCCTAACACGTCCACTTGCCAGTATTCACTAAATCGGCTGCACGGGCCGCATATGCCCGTGCGGCATGCAGACCACACCGATTACTTGAATTAGTGCATTATTCACCCTCCCCGCATATGCGCTTGCATATGCCCCGCATATTGCTCCAACAGCTCCAACTTTTAAATCTTCTCATTCAGGTCCTTTATTCTGTAACTCTTTCTCTTCATTTAATTGTTAGAATATGACATGCATTTCTATACAATTGCAATACATTATACCATTATGCATATGCATTGTTTTATGTTTTTCTCATGAATTATTTTCACGAGTACATTCAATGTATCGTCGAATATTTTTTATATATGCCGATTGAGGTTTTGCTCATGTAGTGCATATATGTGTATTGAAGTTTTGTTATTACGAATCATAGAATGTAATTTTTTTATGGTAAATATTTTTTTGTGATTAAATATGAGGTAATTAAAAGTATATATGCACACCCATCTAACATGAACCGTTTTTCTTAGACCTTTTTTAACTCCACTTAGATACATAACATCGGTGGTAATTTTATTCATAGATATTTTTTTATTTTTAAATTAAAAATTAGAAGTCATCTTAGAACCGCATATACCCCGCATATGCTCCCGCATATCGCTTATTCAGTATTTGGTGACCAGTCCGAATGCATACGCATACCGCTTTCTTGAACCTTGCCACTAGCTATATCTAACAACTGTGGAAGTAGCTCGTAGTCTGATAAGGATGATTTTCATGATATGGTCTTTACTCTTCGTCAGGAATTACTGACGGAACAATAACTAGCTCGATGGAAACTAAGCTCAACTATAACACCCTCAACTGTAATTCTGTCAACTTTAGCGAAACTCATTTGTGACTCAATCCAATTTCAAATGTAACTCCTCCAAGTTCAACTGTAACTAATTCAAATGTAGCCATAGATGATTCAGATGTATACATGGATGATTTGGATGTAGCATCGTCAAGTATGCTGGTGAAAAATAAACAAAACCCAAGCAGTGAGGTAGCCTACAAAAGGCTCTTCCATCTCACCCTCTAATTGGAAGTGCAGTCTAATAGAGAGAAATGTCTACTCCAAAACTACGCCCCAGAGACGGGTGAGACTCTCCGGAAAAGTCATTCTAAAAGAAAACCAACCTGACCGGTACGTGCTAACGAGCTTGAAAAACTAAAACCAAGGGCCCTCCATCCTAGGATCCTTAAAGAACAAAGGTCGGCGGAACTGGTCTTTAAAAGAAAACCTGTGGATTCCAGAGAGGTGTAAAAACTGCGAGCGCTCGCGAAAAATCGAGAAAAAGACTGGGATCCGAGACCCATGCACTAAGTGGCCGCTGTCTTAACTGGGCTTCCTATCTCCCGCCCAGTTGAGGGTCACAACACCCTTGCACAGTCAGGTGTAAGGGTTACCATGACTGGCACTTTCAATTATCAGTCATTGCTGAAACACCACTAATGACTTGATTTCTCAACCTTTCTCAGTCTCTGTTGTGGTTGACTGTACATATCTAGTTTTTTTTTCAATAATTCAGTCAATAGTGATTTATAGTCAGTAGAATATATTTTTAGGATTTATGAAGATGATCGGTCTTTCTGATCATAGTTTATTATTTCTAAAATTTTGAGATCATTAAATATTAATTGGATCTGGATCTAAATTTGATTGGATGTAGACATTCCACTTTTTCTTATTTAACTCGTAATTTAGTGGAATAATTATTGATCTCAATTTCATAGATTACTTGTATAAAAACACCCCAATTCTCTCAATTTGAGCATCTATCAAACATGTGTATCAATAAGCTGTCAATGCCTTATCAACATTCGTAATTCCAGGGACATATCAAGTTGTATCCCACAATGGTTAGTTAAGGGAATGACACAGCTTAAGATAGGTGCGTTAGTTTTTAAGGATATATATAGACTCTTACTAATGCCCCTCCGGATGCACATATAAGTTGTGAACGGGTCTTCATGAACAAGCACAAGAATAATGATGCCAGTGGCTCCATATTAGATGTACGACAAGGACTACTTTGGCGCATTATCTTGTGTAGCCCACTAAGATCTTATGTAGATTGTGTTTTGTTTTCTTCTCTCTTTTTTTTTTGAAAATAGGCGAATTATATTAGTCGCTGTTGTAAAGGACTGGCTACTTTATAGCTTGATATGAAGAAGCCTCCTTAATGGAGATATGCATATGAAGCAAAGATTGAGAAATCTCAAAAGATTTATGTGGCCATTTATGACCTTAAGCAGGGTCTCAAAGTACAATCCAACAAGTTATTTCTAGAGGTAGAACTTATGCATTTTATAAGACCTAGTGTTAATCATAAGCTGAGTTTTAAAGATGGAAAAAGCTTGGTTGAACCCCTCAAGGGATGCTACCAAATATTGCAAGGAAACCCATCTACCCCTTTCCAATCCCAACATCATACATGCCATTTGTTATTTTATATTTCTCTACACTTTAATTGATGGGCACATCTTATAATTTACCAGACTCCCTTCCTTTATTAAAGAATGATTATGGTCTCATTAATTAATGAGACATTAAATGTCATGGTATCATAGGTCTTGTGCATAATTTCCAAACTCTAAGAGTTCTTATTGCTTTCATGATGGATTTAATGGTCTTTAAGAACTGAAACTTTCTCTCTTGATAGGCTTATATTAGTGCCTTGATCCTTTACCCACAGTGGGTTTCTTCTGCATTCTACTTAGACCGTGACATCTCATGGTTACTGCAAAGTGTTATCTACTAGTGTGGTTTGCTTCCATCTGCTTGATAATCATGTCATGTGCTCCTTTTTCATGTCATCTTCTTGATAATCATGTTATCTCCAGGGATAGGACTGTGCCATTATTAAGTTGGTTGATGTCCTAAAATGCACTCTCTACCTCAAGCTCCCATGATTTGTGCTGGAGTCTGAAAATACACTATATATTATCGACAAATTATCTAAAATCCACTAATAAGGAGTTCAAGGAATGGGAATATTTATGTTGTGATGAATTTGTTTATGAAAAACATTGAGCATAACCAACCCACTACAGAAACGAATTTTCAAAGAAAAATGGGTCAATTTGGATAGACAATATTTATATTAATTTTAAAGGAGTTTACATAGAAATCTTATAGAAAGCATAAGTTTTCTGTCAAGGATACTTGTGGAATCATTAATCCCAATTTCTGGAACCATTGAAAGTGTAGCCTTAATTGGAGAATTTATCTTGAATCTAAGCATAAATGGTTTGAAATTAATACAACAACAACAAAGCCTATTCCCACAATTAAGTAGAGTCGGCTACATGGATTCTTGACCTCCTTTCAGATCTATCTTTGGTCAATCCCGGGCTAATATCCATAAAACTAAGATCCCTTCGTATGGTCTCTTTCCAACATTTCTTGGGCCGTCCTCGCCCTCTCTTAGCTGGCTTATTATCCCAACACTCGCAACTCCTGGCTGGTGCATCAGCAGATCTTCTTTGCAAATGTCCAAACCATCTTAAGCGGTTTTCTCGCATCTTTTCCTCGATCGGAGCTACACCAACTTTTTTTCTGATTGCATCATTCCGAATCCGATCTTCACGTGTGTATCCACACATCCACCTTAGCATTTTTATTTCTGCTACATTCATTCTCTACACATGTTTATGGTTCACAGGCCAACATTCAGATCCATAAAGCATAGCAGGTCTCTCGGTTGCTTTGTAAAACTTTCCTTTAATTTTAAAGGAATTTTCTTATCACATAGAATAGCAGAGACTCCTCTCCACTTCAGCCAGCCTGTATTTATTCTATTAGTAACATCTCCATCAATTTCCCCATCATGTTGCAGAATAGATCCCAGATATCTAAAGGAAGCTCCCTTCTGAATGTTATCGTCACCAATCTTCACATCGATTCCTTCACCATTGCTTCTAACAAAGGTGCACTCCATATATTCCGTCTTAACCCTATCTATACGAAATCCTTTAGTCTCCAACTCATGCCTCCATACCTCAAGCTTCTCATTTACTCCATCTGTAGTCTCTTCAATTAACACAATATCATCAACAAATAACATACACCAAGATAACTCATCCTGAATGTGGCTTGTCACAACAACAACAATAACAAAGCCTTTTCCCACAATTAAATAGGGTCGGCTACATGGATTCTTCGCCTCCATTCAAATCTATCTTGGGCCAATCCCGGGCTTACATCGACAAAACTAAGATCCCTTCGTATGGTCTCTTTTCAACACTTCTTGGGCCATCCTCGCCTTCTCTTAGCCGGCTCAACATCCCAACACTCGCATCTCCTAACTGGTGCATCAGCTGATCTTCTTTGCAAATGTCCAAACCATCTTAAGCGGTTTTCTCGCATCTTATCCTCGATCGAAGCTACGCCAACTTTCTTTCTGATTGCATCATTCCGAATTCGATCTTTACGTGTGTGTCCACACATCCACCTTAGCATTTTCATTTCTGCTACATTCATTCTCTACACATGTCTATGGTTCACAGGCCAACATTCAGATCCATAAAGCATAGCAGGTCTCATGGCTGCTTTGTAAAACTTTCCTTTAATCTTTAAAGGAATTTTCTTATCACAGAGAACAACAGAGGCTCCTCTCCACTTTAGCCAGCCTGCATTTATTCTATTAGTAACATCATTTATTCTGAATGTGACTTGTCAGCTCGTCCATAATCAAAGTGAAAAGAAATAGACTCAAAGCAGAACCTTGATGTAAACCAATGGTGATGTCAATATATCCGGTATTTCCAGACGGGGTCCTTACACAAGATAAAGTCCTATCATACATGTCCTATATGGTTTGAAATTAATATGAAGAAAAAAAATATGCATGGAAGGCAGCAAAAGAGGAAAAATATCGTACCATTGGATCTTAAATTTTGGATGAAAAAGAGGGATGCACTTGTTGCCATTGGTAGCAGCTCCAGCTGCTTGCTTGGGGGAAAATTAGCAGCAACTACTGCCACAGGAGCAGCTGCATGCGGCAGATGAAGGAGGTTGCAGTAACCTTTGAGTCTTGTTTTTGTAGGAGCAGCACAACTGCTACTCTTTGCAGCAACATGGGAGGACTTGGTGCAACTACAGGCTTCTGCTTGGAGCAGCAACATCACCTCCAATGGAAGCACCAAGCAGCAACAGTGGATTTTTAAATTGCTGGACATCAACATTTGTAGAGAAAAAGGGGCTCCCAACGGCTGGGTTTGGAGAGAATAGAGAAAGAAAGAGGAATTTGGGGTTGATTTAAATAAGGGAATAAGGGGTTTGTTTGCTTGACAAGTGTATGCAAAGAGAAATCCAAGTGGGAGAGGTTATAAGCCAAGTGCCGTACAGGAATCTGCACTGTACTGTGAATTATTTTTTTTATTTTTATTTTTTACCAGTAGCTCTCTTATTTTTAGAAAATCGAAGTTGTCCGTATATGCACCTCGAGGGTTGGATTTTGGTGTACAACAACTCGTTTTGACCGTTTCTGAATGACGATCAAAATGAGTATAATATTCATACGCTTTTGATTGGATATGAATACCCGAAATTCTCGAGATACAGTTTTGGTTTATGTTTAAATTTTGCGGTTTTAAACTATCAAACGAGCTCCGATCGACGAACGGTCGATTCCGTTGGTCTTGTTTTGTTGAATCGGATTTTTAGATGGTCTCAGTTTATTTCACGGTTTTCGAATTTGCGTTGCGGCTTTTTCGGGCACGCATTGCGATGCGATCGATTTCGTCCGAATAACTTTTGATTCACGATTAATTGATCGATTTATATTATTTAATGATGATTAATAACTTTATTGAATTATACGGACCCTAATTGGGTCGGGTTGGGGTTTGTGTAGATCCAGTTGTTACATTGCTGAAAGGAAGTCTTGTACCATGTGAAGTCTTCTGGTATCGCAGAATCATATGGGACTGCATCCATATGTTTTTATCTAGGTTGCTCCATAAACTAACTTTTTTTTGCTCACATCAAAAGATATATCAGGCATGATGATGGTTACATATAGTAGCTTGCCAACAAGCTCCCTAAATCTCCTTGTGTCGACCTTGTCGGTGTCATCATCATATAGCTTCATGCTCGGATCAATAGGAGTTGTGGCACGTCTGCAATCTATCGTACTTATCTCCGAAAGAAGGTCTGTAACATACTTTCTCTGGGTCATCGCTAAGCCTCTCTGCTTCCTGGCAAACTCCAACCCAAGGAAGTAACGTAGACGTCCAAGATCCTTGGTCACAAACTGCTGACCTAGAAAGTCCCTGGCACCCTTAATGCCCTGTTTGTCATCCCCTGTAACAATAATGTCATCAACATACATAATAATGATCGACAATCGATCGCACAAACCCCTATTATTATATCAAGTCCGAGAGCTTCTGGAACCATGCTCTTGGACTCTTCTTATGGCCATAAATAGCCTTGTGTAGCTTGCAAACCTTATGACACTCCCCTCAGCAGCAAACCCTGGTGATTGCTGCATGTATACCTCGTTCTGTAGATCACCGTAAAGGAAGGCATTCTTCACATCAAGCTGATAGAGTAAACAATCTCGTGTCACCGCAATTGAAAGAAGAATACACTGAGTAGAATGCCTGGCTACTAGAGAGAAAGTTTCCTGATAGTCTATCTCATATGTCTGGGTGAACCCACGTGCAAGGCCCTAAATGTCGGTTTCGGTCACCATTTCAGTGACCAACTAAAACGCAATTTCGGTCGAAATTCGACCAAAATTTCGGCAATTTTTTGTACTAGGGCCCTCATATTCGGTCATTTCAACCATTTCGATCGAATTTCAATTTCGATAGGGCATCAATATTCGACAGAATTTCGCTGGAATTTGAGGCCATGCCCACGTGCCACAAGTCACACCTTATAGTTATCCACACTGCCGTCCGCACGGTGTTTCACAATGAACATCCATTTGCATCCTACAACCAGTGTTGCAGAAGACGGTATTCGGTATTCAATCGGAGGGGTCACTGAATAGAGAATAATCGGTATTCGGGCGACTATTCGGAATTATTCGGTTTTGTATTTTTTAATATAAAAATTATTTATAATACATATATTCTTATATTTTTATACATATATGGTCATTATTTAACATGAAGCTAAGATAAAAGTACCGATCAATATAACAAAACATATAGAATTTGACATTTGTGGCGATACTGTGGTAAAATGTAACCCATAAATATTGAAGATTGAAAATAAAAAAATAAAAATATGAAGAGTCAAACTCCAATCGGCCTCATAGTCGGGCCAGTCGGCCGAATAGTCGGCTGACTATTCGGTCGGGTTGACTATTGCCCGACCGGAGGTCTGTTCAGTCGGGTACCCCACCGCATCGCATAGTCGGACCGACTATTCGGGATAGTCGACCGACTATTGCAACACTGCCTACAACAGATGCGTCAACTGGAGCAAAAACAAGACTCCGCGTACCACATGATTGTAGTGTGACCATCTCCTCTTCCATAGCCAAGCGCTAGCGACTATGTTTCTTGGCCTCCTCATAATTCTGTGGAATTTCCTCGACAGATAGGATTACTGCAAACTGCTGAAAATCCCCTGTTAGACGATGAAAAAAGACCTGAGATGAAAGGGGGTAGGAAGCACAAGATCGCTTATGCTTTCGATCTACAATAGGAATGTCCTATTCAGGGGGAACATCCTCCATCTGTGTGCTATGTTCCTGTAATGATCGCTGCACAGATATACCTCCAGCCCCATCTAACGATGTTATGAATTCAAAATGAGCCTGGGGCTCCGTGGATGATGTGCGATGACCATGAGCAGAAGTAGTCCGTCGAGTGTAGAAGTTAGGCAAAGAGGGAACAAGTGGCGTATGTGACTGTGTAGTAGGAGGGGGTGGAGGAGGTGGTGGCGGTGGTATAGCAGGCGTTGGAGGTGGTCGCATGTAGACGCCATCATCCGATGTGAACCCCCGAGGATCCGGGTACCCGTTTACGCGCATCTCGCAATAATTCATTGACATGAGATCGCATTAAGTGACAGAAAAACAGGGAAATTTTTCGCGCGGTTAATTTTTCCACTCGATATTCACATCCACAACATAACCACAAGTTATTAGAACAATTGTCACCAAAATCTTATTTCATTAACTTCCATATATTTCACATGTACAAAGTCTGACAGTACATACATATATCCCAAAAATCTGACTGAGGAGAAAGAAACATAATACAAAATAAATTGAACAAAAATTGGCACAAAATAAACCATACCATTGGGTATAAAATTTATCTCCTGAAATCATTAACCCGCTACTGTGCTAAAGGCTCCTTGCCTGCCATGCGTGCAAGGAAGAAAAGGCGTCAGCGGGTGCTGGTACTTCCCATAAGTTTATATAAAAATAACAGGCATTTATTATTTACAAAAGAAAGCAAGTAGAGAGGCATGAGCAACTCAAATTAAAATTTAATTCTACTTGCAAATGTAAAAGGTTTCCAAATTTTTAGTAAGAACATCTCATGATCAGCCCTTATCCCCACATTTCCCACATAAGCATATTTATATTGTAACTAATTGATCATAGTAAGTATATTTCATTCTCATATTGCTTAGAGGTCATATTTGTGGATTTTGATGATGGAAAAGATGAGATGAGAAGATATAATGATTTATTAAATTCTTAAGTCCAGTGGATAGTCTGTGGTCTTGGTTCTTGTGAAACCTCACACTATGACTCTAAGACTAGGGGAATGTCTTAGGGTTGGGGTGCCTCCGTAGGCATGCGGTGTTGTATAATGCATCCTAACTAAGTTCCCAACACGTCCACTAGCTTAATGAGATTTCGAATTAGATTTAAAGTCTTTTCCATTTACTTAACTTTAATTGTAATCCCTTAAAACCTCAAGTGCAACTGTCTCAGATATAACTCTAGATGATGTAGATATAGAAATGGATGATCTGGATGTAAAAATCAATCCCTTCAAACCTCAGTACAACAGTCTCAAATGTAACTCTAGATGATGAAGATATAGATATGGATAATCTGGATGTAGAATCGCCAAGTCTGTTGGCGAAAGAAAAACTCAAGCGGTGAAGAAGCCAATAAAAGGGCTCTTCCGTCTCGCCCCCTAATTGGAAGGACGGTCCAATAGAGGGATAGGTCTACTCCCAAACTACGCCACTGAGACGGGTGAGAGGGACTTCCCGGGAAAAGTCACTCTAGAAAACAGCCCGACCGGTAACGGGCAACCGAGCTCGTACGTAAAACTGAAAAACCAGGATCCCCCGCCTGGGTATCCTAAAACAGGGTCAGCGGAACCGGTCTAAAGTCGGGATCCCAACGAGGCGTAAAAACACTGCGAGCTCGCGTAAAAACCGAAAGAGGACTGGGATCCTAGACCCGCGCACTTGGCGGCCGCTGCCCAGACTGGGCTTCCTTTCTCCCGCCCAGTTGAGGGTCACCGCGCCCTCGCACGGTCAGGTGTAAAGTTCACCGTGACCGGCACTTTTATCAATCTTCTCTCTTTCTTTTTTTAAGTATTTATTATCCACTGAAATGTTACGTTTTCCCTACAATACTCCATTGAATTATGGGATGATTATATCATAGGCCTGCCATCTCATGACCTTGTCTTATGTCCACCTCATTGTTATCTCTTATAAAAAGTAGGAAAAGTAGAGCATGCACTTCAATGGTTCCAAAATGATTATTTAGCGGTTATGGGTTCTTCTTAGTGCCTAGAGCATTACAAGGGGCATGTACCATTCTATTGGTCGTTGAGAATCTCAAAGAGGCTGTTGATCAGGGAAGTGGTACAACACCAACTATCTGATTAGCATTCAGAGAAGGATCAAATGCAAAGGCATCCAATTTCACGGATAATTGAATAAGCATGAACCAAGATAAATATGAGGAGTCTAAGGAGTGTTACCCATAACATATATAAGAGATAGGTGAATATCAACACGAGGGATTTTGGCCAATAGCAATGAATGAATCTCAGTGTAAAAGTTAGATTCACTTACTTTGTATATGCTAAAATTTTGGATAAATAGAGCATAAATCTTCAAGACTTCTCACTAATTATTTTAGAGTATTTGGATTTATCTGCCATATACTGTTGATTCATATTAAAGAAAAAGATTAAGGAATGACATTGCCAAAACGAGTAACTATTATCAGTTGCACCTACTAGATTGATCCTATAGTCCATACTATATATATTACATATTTTGTGTCTAATTGGTCAAATCCATATTCTATATGCCAAGGAAAATTGTGGTAATCAATCATGATAGAGGTAGAAAGTAAAACAAACAAAACATTGGCATTTTATTTTTACTGGTGTTATATTTTGTATTCATTAATGAAGGGGTCTGAATTGGGAACTCATAGTTGTATAGCCTATCTTGCAATCATCAGCATTTTTTTTATAAACAAAATCAATACCAACATGAATTCTTTATTGGACACAACATCATTGATAATTTAGTACTCATACAATTTCGTCACCATATTCTTATTGTAGACATTGCAAAAAGGGATATACAATAATACCCTTGATAGTCTTAGTTAATATTTCTGGAGTTTTCTTCGTTATCGATCAGCTAACATGTCAAATACTGTTTTATACTGAGAGATTTATAGTGAATGATAACATCGTGACTGAATGTGACAGAGAGCTGTGACTAAGGGCCTGCTACTATGGAAGTAGAGAACAATAAATTTTCACTCAACAAATAATATCCAAACTCAATGTTCTCAGATATTTAGATTTTTTTTTTGTAGAGAAAAGATCCAACCTTCCAGTTTATAAACTTTTCCAAATTCAAATACATATAAATATATAAACAGAGATCAGATTTTAGATTTGATAGATCTGATTCAAAGTTTAATCAGAGCTTTTAGATTAGATTTCAGAATTCGAAATTCTCCAAAAACCAATTTTGTGCAAGATCAAAACTCTACAGCACATGCATGCAAACTCTTATCAATTTCTACAATTAAATTTGGGTTTTATGATGTAAACAAAACAATAGACAATAATTATAAGGTCTAATGATACATGGTAGGCAGCATGAAGCAGGAAATAGGATTGTACATGTAATCTAAGTGAAATGAGCATGCATGGCAGCAAGGGGGAGGAGAGGGATGTACCTCTATTCCTTCAAATTTCGGAGAATTAAACATGCAGTAGAACTAGCATAAAACGGCTGATCTTTGAAGAAAAGAGGGACAACACTCCAGCTTCTGAACTGCACTTGATGGGGCTCCAGGAGGTCCTTCAATCTGCTGCAGCAGCTTCAGGATTAGCTGCATGCAGCAGCTGATCCCTTTTTCCAGCAACAAAAAGGAAAAGAAAAGGCTGAACTTTCTCCGTCGTTGGAATTCTTTGGAAGGATTTGGAGAAACATAAGGAAAGAAGGAAAGAGAGGTTTCGGCTGATACTTATAGGGAAGATGAGGAGTGTACCTTAGTTTTCCCCCAATTTGGGAGATTACCACATGCACGAAGCTGCAATTCCAGGAGCAGCTTTGGCTGTAGCAATTATTTCCAGATTGGCTTCAAATTGAAGCAGAAAATCCTCTTGTTAGGGCTTGGTTTTGCAGTTCCAGCAAGAGAGGACAGCAGCAATAAGGTAGGCTGGGGATGGTACCTTTATATTCTCCAAATTTGGAGGATTGAGGCTGCACCTGCTGCTGTAGGTAGCAGCTCCAATTGCAAGGGGATAGTATCAGCAATTGATTAAGCTTTCTGCAGCAATTGCAGAGAAAGATGAGACTGTAACTCCTCCCTATTTGAGAATTAGAGAGAATTTGGGTTTCTCTCGTTGGGAACGAAGGGGAGAAAGAAAAGAATTGGAATTTTAAGAAAGAAAAGAAGAAGGAAGGGGAATTGCTTACGGCTGGAATGTAGATATATATAGGAGAAGAAATGAAGGGCATATGGCGTAGAGTAATGCCAGGTGGAGCTTAAAAGAAATCCAAGTGGAGAAAATAGTGATTAGGTGGCTGCTTAAAAAAATTTTCATATTTTTTTATATATATATTTTTTTAAACAAACAGTAGTAGTCGACTGCTACTGTCTAATTTTATTATATATATATATATTTGTTCTTTATTTGGTATACTTAAATTAAACCGTACGCGCACCTCAGTTGTCGGGTTTTGACGCGAAAAATCTTGACTTGATCGTCTCTGTACGACAATCAATATGAGTATAATATTGATATACTTTCGGTCGAGTTTTGAATACCCGAAATTTTCGGATACGTTTTTTTTTTGTTTAAGGTTAAATTTTGTGAAATTAAAATACCAAACGACACCCGATTGACGAACGGTCGATTTCGTTGGTCTCGTGTCGTCGAATCGGATCTAATGATGGTCTCGGTTCATTTTGCGGTTTCTGAATTTGCGTCGCGGCTTTTTCACGGCGCGCGCTACGATGCGACCGTTTTTCGCTCGATTTCGCTCGAACGACTTTTGATTCATAATAAATTGACCATTTTAGGTTGTTTGGCATTGACCAACAACGTTTTTGGGTTCATTGGATCTAAAATCGGACGAGTTCGGGTTTGTTAGAATATGGATGTTACATCCGAGCCCAATGTAGCCAACCTATCACATATAGGAGAGAAGTACATCATAGTCTCAAAAAATGTGACGTCAACACTGATATAGTATTTTCTGCGCATTGGGTCATAACACTGATATCCCTGCTGAGTCCTGGAGTACCCAACAAATATACATTTGACAGCTTAAGGAGCGAGCTTGTCAAGACCAGGAGTCAACTGGTGCACGAAACTACATAACCGAACGCACAGGGAGTGAGTGAGGATAACTCCTTATATGGGAAAGCTGTGGAGAAAGGAATTTTCTCACCCAAGACAGATGATGGCATACGATTCACCAAATTGCATGTTGTGAGAACTGTATCACGATAAAACGAATGTGGTGTACAACTCTGAATGAGAATAGTCCGAGTAACTTCAAAACAATGACAATGCTTTCTCTCAACAACACAATTTTGCTTAGAGTTGTAAGGGCATTATATGTAATAAATAATCCCTTTAAGTGAAAGAAAATGAGATAGATCACAAGTACATAATTCCAAAGCATTGTCAATTCGCACAAATTTCACAGAAGTAAAGAAAATATTCTGCCCTTCGTAATAAAGGTTTTGATCACATCCACTGCTTCAGATTTATTTTTAAAACACCCATGATAATCGTGAAAAATCGTCTACAACAACAAGATAAAATCTGTGTCCCTGATGATCAGGCACACGACTCGGACCCCAAATGTCAACATGAAATAACTCAAAAAGGGAGCTACTACTCCGACTCTGACTACTGGGAAAGGCAGATCGATGATGCTTTTCCACCTGACAAGCTTCGCACCGAAAGGAAGAACTAGGTGAATCGGTGGCTGCATATGACACATCTTCTGAAGATGGAGATGACCAAATTGAAGGTGCTAAGTAAACAGAGAGTCTGATCCCGATGAGTGAGAAGAAACACCTGCAAAGGGAGTCTGAACTAGATGATAAAGGCCACCTTGCTCACGACAACACCGAATCACTTTGCCCATAGAAATATCCTGAAAAACAAGATATAATGGGTCAAAAATAGTTCGACAGTTCAAGTCCTTTGTAAACTGACTAATAGAAAGCAAATTCATAGAGAAATTCAGAGCATGTAACACATTCTGCAGACACATTGAAGGCATCAACGTGATCTCCCCCCTGTCATGTGATTGGGGAATGAGTTCCATCAATAATCACAACTGCTCTCCCTGGCGAAACCTGTTTCTATGATGTAAGCTGATGTCTGTCTCCACATAGATGATGTATCGCACCAAAGTCCATAATCCACTCTGTAATGTCTGATCCATGATAGGATGTAAAAGCATAAGTACGTGAGGTACTAGCTGTATGAGGATGCCACATCTGAATGATCTCCTGAAGATGGTGAAGCGAAAGGAGGTATAATATCCCGTAATCTGGTCACGAGATGATCAAACCTCTGATCTAAAGTAGAAGTAGCAGGAGACTCGATCTACTTTGCAATGCGTGTTGATGTCAGGAACCCATGCTTGGAATAGCATGTCTCCTTGGTATGACCTGGGCGATGACAGAAAGTACATGGCTGATGCGTGCGACCTCCTCTACCATGAGGTCCGCGCCCACAGAAGAAGGAATGGTCTCCTCTTCCTTGAGAAGCTGCCATGGCTGAGAAAGTCTGACTGGAGGCTATGAGAGGATTAGTAAACCTGCTGAGCCTGCGGACGTTTCCTCCATGGCGGGGATGGTGGCATTTGCTAGAATATGGGATTGAGCATCATCATATTCTGGGTCATGGGCTACTAGCAATAACCCAACCATGGTAGCATTCCTATATGTCTTGTGTTGCTTTGGAGTTGTCGTCAGAGGCTTGAAACTGTGGAGCTTCTCAAACATCCCACGCAAGGGTGTATACAGTGAATGCATAGGGCTCCCGTTCCGCTTGATAGTGAATATGTCATGCTGAAATTGAGGATCTTTGTCTTGTTCCTTACTTGAGAATATGTTGTTGCGAGGATATCCCACATCGCCTTAGTCGTAGGTTGATGTAATATATCATTGGCAATCTCAATCGTCAATGTACCAGAGAGCTAAACTTTTGCATAAGCATTGTCCGCCTTCCACGAGGCATTTACCACAGTTTTTTCCACCACCTCTTCCTCAATAAGAATATGTTTCCTACCATTTGACTCCATCAGGTTCATAAACCGCATAACCCAGAGCTCATAATTTGTCCCGTCCATTTTGACAATAGGCGCTGGAACTTTGAATGCGCCTGTGGCAGGTACATCGACTTTGTTTTCAGACATCATGTCGGATGTATAAGACAAAGATTTTGTAGATCAAAGAATCAATGTCGACACAAACATATGTGGATTTGAATGCACATCTAGACTTATACACTCAAATCCTGACCAAGCGGAGGACGGTGCGCGGACTGCGCCCACGGTTCGGTCTGCGTGCAGGCGTCGAAGCATGCTCGGGGGAGAAGAGGCAGCACTGCTCACGGAGGTGTCGCTACGGTGCTTGAGGGGGCGTCGCACGCACGAGGGCTGGAGCGCGGTGCTAGGTCTGGAGCTCGCGTGAGGGCTGGAGCGCAACGATGAGGGGGTGATGCTTAGAGATTGGGAGGGCGGTGCACGAAGGAGAGAGAGGGAGAGAGCGACCGGTAGGGTTCGGGTTTCGGATACGAGAGCTTCGGTCTAGGACCGCCGTTCTGATACCATGTTGGAGAGAAATAAACGAGTTGTTTATCCCTGTAACCCTAGCCTCTCTTATATAGGGAGAGACCTATGGGTAAATTACATAAGATAGATATAAAGAAATAAAATGACTGAAAACGCAGGGTAAGAAACCACCATATGTCAAACCAAACCTCATCAAAACCATCTTCCCGAAAGTCGTGATCCCATTATGTTTATACCTTCAACTTCCCCTTTTATTCATAAGCGTGGTCTTAGTCTCGTGGCCAAAGGGTGCCTATGTTGTGGACATCCGACGAGGCCTATATATTTACATAAATATTTACATTTTCTATGCTATCATAATGAATAAAAGAAACAGTTGATTTCTATTCGAAGATTAAACATCTTATATTAAGTTTGCTTTATAAAAAAGCCGAAAAAACAGTCTAGTTGCAAAAACAACAAGCTAGTCGACGTAGTTGACCAACCTATCAGGTCGACTAGTGACTGCTTAGTCCTTGTTGGGTCATCCACCCCTCGACTCGACTAAACGGACGGGCTAAATTGCCTAATCAACCCTTTTTTCAAGCTTGGATATGCCATATACTTTAGTCCTCTCACGTGTTGTGTCAACTACCATTCACCAGTGTTCCGCTACTTCTGGTTCTGCTTCTTTATGGCATTATTGTCTGGATCATCCACACATAGGATGCAACTGGATGCGGATATATCCGTATCCGTTTGCAACCGTAAGCGGATACGGATATACATTTTCGGATTTTAGCGGATACGGATACTAATTTTAATTTTTTTGTGGATACAGATTCGGATACAAATACCAATACCATTATAGATTTTTTCAGATACGAATACAGATACAGATGTATATATTTTTTGCGGATATGGATACAAATATCTGTATTTTCAGTAATATTTGTGCTTCACAAATGTTTTGCATTCCTGATTGTAGTACTAGCACGGAATTGTACCTCATCATGAAATGCCAAAAAAGGTAATAAACTTTTATAATTTATCATAATGTTGTTTCACGAAATATACCATATCACCTTTATCTTATTAGTTGGTTACAATGTTACAGTATTACCTATATTTTGGTAACATTTCAAATGAAGGAAGATAGAGGCACGTCATCGTACAATTTTATTATTTGCTCTTCAATTTATTTCATTCAATATTTTAATTTATTTTCTTATTTATTATGTAATATTGTAAGTTTATTGGATTTAGGATTAGTCATCCATCAATTACAAGTTCGTAAAGACATCATTTCTAATTAAAAAGTATGAGGCACGTAATATTTATAGGATAATCTGTATCCGGTTCTTAAATATCCGTATCTGAATCATGATTACCCGATTCTGAATCCGTATCCGTATTTAAGGATTCGGTATTCAATTTTTGATATCCCTATGATATCCGTTTCCGTATCCATATCCATATTTTGAAACGGATAATGATATGTTAATACTTATATCCGTATCCGTATCCGTCCGTTTGCACCTCTATCCACGCATCAACTACTTTCTTTATGGCATCTATGTTTGGATCATCCGTCCATCATCTTGCTTCAGCTTTTGCATGCTTGTAGATCACTTTATGCTCAAGGATATGGGTCCATTGAGATATTTACTTGGGCTAGAGGTATCCCTTAACTGCAAGGTTTTATTTTCTTAAAAAGGAAATATAATGTTGACCTTTCGTAGGAGACTCACATATTCGGCGCCAGGTCGGCCCAAATTTCCATGAATCCTAATGATCATGGATAATCTTGTACATGATGGGCACTATCGTCGAGTGGTAAGGAGGCTCCTCTGTCTCAAAGTCACTAGACTAGACATCTCCCTCGTAGTAAGGAAACTTAGTTTGTTAGTTATCTTGCCTTGATGATCTCAAAGTACATCAATGTGGCCCATGGACATCCATTGATTACACAAATTTACTTGATATTACAATCCATTGTGATGCTGATTATGTACTGTGCTTTGAAAACAAGAAGTCAACTACTAACTTTTGTGCTTACCTTGTGTGCGACCTTGTCACATGGAGGAGCAAGAAACCCAAGTGGCATCTGTGATGCATTGGATTCGAGTTGTGCTTACTGATATTCACATTCTAATAGACACCATGGTTGAATTGAGATGCGGCAAGATTGCTGCTATCTTAGCAAGCAACCCGTGTTTCATGGAAGAACCAAACATGTCGACATTGATTGCCATTTCGCCAAAGATCTCGTTCAACAATAACGTTTTTAACTTCCCATGTTCCTTCTGCAGACTAGACCGCATATAAAATTCCCAAGGCACTGTCTATAGCTCTTTTGAGCAATGTTGTTACATGCTTTTCATGCTAGATATCTATTCTCTAGTTTGATTGGGAGTATTTGAGTATCTGAGAGTCGTAATCTTTAGAAAGCGTTTTCATTTTTCCTATTCCTGTGCTCTTTGTAACCATGGCCTCTTTTTATGTTGAGAGATAGGATTCTTTATGAATATATCATTCTCTTTCTCATTCATTTTCCACCATATATATCCTAATTAGCAAATAAGTAAATACATTTCACCAAATTTTGGTCAAAATCCCCCTTTTGCTACACAAAAGCATCATAAATGCCTAATGCCTTGTCTTGGTGCCTGTGTGAGCACCTTGAGTGTCTTCGGTCACTGCATGTAATTGTGTTCCCTTCTTTTTGTAAAACTGATGTCTGTATGTTCTGATATATGTAAATAAACTTGCAACATGCTTGTGAAAGTAAGGCGGTTCATTTCTTTTAAGATGAGACATCACCTAATATGTATGTGTACATGTATGTGCCAGGACATGCACATATATGTTTTTGTCATGCATGTATCATGTTTTATGTGTGATATGCGAACTGTTATATATTTGCCCAGACACACAGGGACGGCCATAATATTGTGTTTGCTTTGATACAAGACATCCTGTAACCGTGGATCTGCTGTTATACAATAAAATATATATATATATATATTTGCCAATATTAGAAAAGTAAGGCAATTTGGTAAAAAATCAAATTAACACAGTATCTCTAAATTGTTTACGGTGTTGATGAGAAATATTCTAATGTTCCCAGTAGTTTTATTATTGACTCTTCAATAATTTCTGATGTATGGATTCATGGAATATACTATTTTTTCAGTAATTTTTGGGGTGAAATTTTGCATGTTTTACATTTTGGGTTTTATAGACCTTCAACGGAAACCTTTTACTTTGAAAATTTCCCTTCAGGAATGTCCCGTTGGAACATACAAAAATGTCATTGGATCTGATCCATCACTCTGCGTTCCTTGCTCACTGAATTTTCTTCCAAGACGCGCTGTTTATACGTATGTAAGAGGTGATGTCCTTTCGCTGTGTCTTGTGGTCACAACTATCCTTTCAACAACCTTTGTGGTGATTTTTTTTAAACTTCTGGGGTATTGGTTATTTCAGATTTTTTTACCCTAGCATGTACTCTGCTCATTGTTATAGGTGGTGTAACCCAGCCATCTTGTCCTTACAAGTGCTTATCTGAAAAATACAAGATGCCCAAGTGCTACACTCCTCTTGAAGAGTTGGTATATGCATTTGGAGGTCCATGGCCTTTTGCTCTTGCTTTATCATTCCTTTTGGTTTTATTAGCTTTTCTGTTGAGTGCTCTGCGAGTCAAAGTCGTGGGGACTGATCATCAGTGTGCAACTTCTATCCATTCTGATGGTTCTGGTTCATTTCCGTATCTATTATCCCTAGCACAGGTGATTATTCTCTATTAACTTGATCTGATTCCAGATGATTCCTACTCGTACACCCATATAAGGTACATGTTTGCTATTATTGTGCATGATTTTTATATAGGTTCAAGGTACCAGCAAAGCTGAAGAAACTCAAAGTCATGTTCACAGGATGTACTTTATGGGGCCAAATACATTCAGAGAGCCTTGGCATCTCCCACATTCTCCACCTGAGGCAATTGTCGGGATAGTGTAAGTTATAATACCCAGGATGAAATTTGCTAAACACATGCTTTGTTTCATGTATTTCTAATATTCAAAACGTGGCCTACAAATTCCTTGTTGTTGAACACTATTAGCTGTCCAAAAACTGGTCAGCCAGTTGCCAGTTGAACTACAGAATGCAGAGTTTTCGAGACAAGTGTGATATAGACATTGACATGGTTAAAATTTATCTTGCGAATGACTTTCAAGCAACCACTTAGCCTTTCCCGCATAAGTTGCTGGCTAATTGTATTGTTTTCGTCGACATTGTTAATCTTTGGTTGTCTAGTCCTAGCATCTAGCAAGATAGAAACTTCTAACCAATTGGGGGATAATTAGATAGAAACTTCTAACCAATTGGGGGATAATTACATCAAGACGATAAACATTTTGCTCAGTTTGCTGATACATCTGTTGAGAATTCAGACTGGCATTACACAGCCCATCCACTTACTAGAGTTCATTTGATGTTAAAATATACGATCAACATGTTAATTTTAATTTTCCTTTACCAATTTCATTGGATTAATAGTTTTTTTGGTTAATATGGCAATGATATTCCAGCGTAGATGAATCGTTTGGCTTATGGGTTTATGGTTATGTTTCTTTGCAATACTCGTAATTACATCGGTTTCTTAGCTATTACTTTTTTATTGGGAGAAATCATGGGGTGCACAAGCTGGGAGTTGCGCACCCTAACTCAAATTTCATCGCGTAAAATGGGGTATGTTTCCATGCTATTGTTTCAAACTATTCTTCTTGTGCGACTCCGGAAATAGATTCTGTTCCAGTGGTAGAACTGTTAAATTAAGAACTTAATATCACCTTGAATTTATTAGCTCATACAATGGTAAATGCAGGTATGAAGATGCTTTCAATCGGTTTATTGATGAGGTGAACTCCGTTGCCGCATATGAATGGTGGCAAGGGTCAGTGTACTTCATAATTTCAGTTGTTGCTTATCCTTGTGCCTGGTCTTGGAAACAGTGGTGCCGCAGAACTAAAATTCACCGCCTTCAGGAATATGTCAAATCAGAATATGACCATGCATGCCTGCGCTCTTGCAGATCACGTGCTTTATATAAAGGAATGAAGGTTGTTTTTTTATTCTCAGCTACCTACCTTGAAATTTCTGTGAACTTGTGTTTTCATTCCCAAAGACATTGTTTAGGTACAGAAGGGATGTGTGTTTACTCGGTTATTTTAATTGACATTGTTGGAGTATATGTGTCTCTCATGTTTAGATGGAAAGATCCATTTACCACATCCAGTGTTTAGTCCCACATCTACTGGTGGTGGCACTTGGAGAGTCTGTGGAGGTTAAAGAAGCCCCATACCTTCTGTATCAGATAAGAAAAGTGAATAAAAACATCATCCCTTTGTGGCATTCTATCGTGGTTTCATTCCGCTCTTTAGGGAGTATGGTTCCATGTAAAATCTCGGTGTTCCATGTGTTTATTATTTATCTATGATATTAGCTTCCACATTCATCATTTTCTAACATGGTATGAGAGCAGATTCAATTCTTGAGGTTTTCATGGTCTTTATTTTCGATATTCAATTCTAGGATTTTTTATTGAAGCCCTAACGATTTGATCTTGATGATTTGTTACTGAAGACTATTATTGTATATTCAAAATCTAAAGATTTATTCCTGAAGATCATGTTCATTATTATAGGGTTTCATATGAAACACTAATTATGGAGTCATCGTATAGTATGCACAGATCGTGTAATGGGCGATCAAGTTCTCAGCATTCGGATCTCCAGGTTGTGCATGCATATACTCGATGCACAGATCTACAAGCACATACTCATTGGTAGCACGCGACTGTTGGAGTATTTGGTTGTACGCCATATGAGTTGTGGATGGGTAAATGGATCACTCCACGATCCATTTAACCCATCCCAATGTTTAGTCCCACATCTACCAGTGGTGGGACTTGGAGGCTCTGTGGAGGCTATATGAGGAGTCCCAGACCTCCTGTATCCATTGAGAAAGTGCAATGAACACATACGCCCTCTGAAGCATTCACCCGTGATTTCATCCTGCTCCTTAGGGAGTAGGGTTCCACTTAAAATCTGTCTTCCTTATTTTATCATTATGTTCTTATGCTCTGTTTATCATTCCACTTCCGCATTCTCTATTTTCTAACATGGTATCAAAACATCTCTGTCACAAGGTTCTCAACAGAAAAACCCTATCACCTTCAGGCGTTGCACCCCCTTCACGGTGACCTACAGCGGAGCTAGCCTCAATGACCGCACACCTTCCAGGCGTAGCGGAAGCATGACGAACTTCCGATGAAGAAGTTCCATTGGGGGCTATAGAGTTATATTTATGTCTTTGTATTGTTTTTCTATTTTTCTGTTCTCTTGTCTATTGCATGTAATTTACTCATAAGTCTCTCCTCTATATAAGAGAGCCTAGGGTTGAAAGAATAAACTATGATTTACTTTTTTTCCCAACATGATATCAGAGCGACGGTCCTAGGTCGGAGCTCTCGTACCCTAACCCTAATCCTTACCCGACAACCACCCCTTCCTCCATCTCGCCGTTGACGGGTGCCACCGCCACCCTCTCTCTAGCTTGGGTGATGCCACCGTCCTCTCTCTTTACCCCGGGCACCGTTTCTGCACTCTTGAGCTCAGGCACCTGCTACTGGCCCATCTAACAACTGTCGATGCTCTTGTCGTTGTGGTTAGCCGTCGTCGACGATATGCCGCGGGCTACGAGCCCTTTTGTCTGAGCATTGGCTTCTGTTACGGATTGATGGATTTGATTGCATAAGGCTACATATGCATTCAAATCCTCATATGCCCGTGTGGACATTCATATTTTTGGTCTACAAAATCTTAGTTTTTCATCCGGCAATATGTTTGAAAACAAAGTCGACGTTCCCGCCTCTAGCGCTTTTAGAGGTCCAACGTCGATTGTCAATATGGACGGGACGAACTATGAATGTTGGGCTATGCAGTTCATGAGCCTGATGAAGTCTACATGTAAGAAACATATTCTTACCGAGGAGCTGATTGAAAAAACTGAGATTAACGCCTCGTAGGATGCAGATGATGCATATGTCAAGGCTTGGCTTTCAGGTACATTGGCGATAGAGATCACTAATGGTGTGTTACACCGCCAAGGCAATGTGGGATTGTCCTCGCAGCCACTTATTTCCAGCCGAGGAATGAGACAAAGATTCTGCAACTCCAGCACGATATTTTTACTATCAAGCAGAATGGACGGCCCCTTCATTCGTTATATACATCCTTTCATGGGATGTTCGAGATGCTCCATGGCTTCATACCCCTCACATCTACTACTGAGCAAAGACTTATAGGAATGTTACCATGGTTGGTGTATTTCTGACAGCCCTTAATCCTGAGTATGAGGCTGCTCGTTCCCAGATGCTGGTAGATGTCACTATTTCTCCCATGGAGGAACCTTTCCGCTGGCTTAGTATGATCACTGTCACATCCACTGCTACTAGTTAGACTTCTTCAACGTTGGCTTCCTCCCGAGGTCGAGGAGGTTCTTCCCAGTTTCATGAACGTGCACTTGTGGCAGAGAAGGTTGTATTCGTCTGCCATTTATTTACTGCCATCGTCTTGGACATACAAATGATACATGTTATTCCAGGCTAGTCTTTCCTACTTCTGCATGAGTAGCTGAGCAGATTGAGCCCCAGGCTGCTTCCTCTTCATATCAGGTATTTGATGAACTTGTAGCATATTGAGGGCTATTATGCCTCCTGCCAGTCCCATTGGTTCTGCATCAGTCTTCGGGAGTCACTCAAATGTGGCTGCTTCAGCATCTTCTAGTACCTCAGGTTGTACTTATGCACTTACTAGTTGTAGTGGATCTGATGTTATAGAATGGATTATGGACTCCGGTGCTATATATCACTTGTGTGGAGACAGAGGTCAACTTACAATATATAGAGAGGTTTCTCCAGGACGGACTATGGTTATAGTAGATGGGACTCCTTCCCCAATTACTTGATAGGGGCAGATTAGGTTGACACCCTCTATGCGTCTACAGAATGTGTTGCATGCGCCTGACTTTTCTATGAACTTATTATCTATTAGTCAAATTACGAAGGATCTACATTGTCGAGCTATTTTTGACCCATCATCTCTTGTATTTCAGGACATACTTACGGGCAAGGTGGTTGTGGCCGTGAGCAGGACAATCTCTATCGCTTGGTTCGAACCCCTTATGCAGACATTTCCTCTCACTCAGTTGGACCCATCCCACCGTTTACGTGGCACCTGCACTTTGATAATCTCTCGCTCCAGAAGTTATGTCGTGTTCTGCCTCAAATTTCTTCTCACTCGTCCTTTTAGTGTGAGGCATGTCAGTTGGGAAAGCATCATCTGCATGTCTTCGCTAATCGTCAGAGTCACGGCGGTGGCTCCATTTTTGAATTATTTCATATTGATATTTGTGATCCAAGTCGTGTTCTTGATCATCAGGGACACATGTTTTATCTTGTGGTTGTTGATGATTTCTCTCATTTGTTATGAGTCTTTTTATTAAAGAGTAAATCTGAAGCAAGAGATGATATCAAAAACTTTATCAATGAAGTGTAGAATGTGTTTGGTCCTCTCATGGAACACATGATTTGTAGCAATATAAGTGGCAGATTTGTTATCACAATATTGAGGTACAGGAGTAGTGATAGCGATATTGAGTTCTTGCAAAAGAGATAGTAACCAGGTAATTTCACATGTGGCTTGGGCCATTGCCCTATATTCTGCTTCTACACTGGATCGGGAAACCACCGTCTGCTTCTTGCTCATCCAACTAACAAGGTTACCTCCTACCTTCATCGCATAGCCCGTCGTAGAACGACGATCCTCAGGTGAGCTTGTATAATCAGCATTAACATAAGCAACAACCTTAGTGTATCCATTTGCCTCATAGAATAAACCACGTCCAAGGGATTCCTTCAGGTAGCGAAGGATCTGAAGAACATCTTGCCAGTGGTTGTAGCATGGTTTCTCCATGTGTTGGCTAGCTCTGTTCACAGCATATGATATGTCTGGCCTAGTAACAGTAAGGTACAAAAGTTTGCCAACCAGGCTTTTGTATCTTGTAATATCTTCAGAGGCAGGGTCATCTGGTGTAGAATGTTTCTTTGGTTCTGCAGGTATGCTGGAGGGCTTGCACCGAAGTAGTCCTGCCTCAGTTAGTATATCTAAGCAGTACTTTCTTTGTTACATATGCAGCCCCTTCTTGGTGCGTAAGACTTCTATACCCAGAAAATAACGAAGTTGCCCCAGATCCTTGGTGACAAAATCCTTTTGCAGAAAAGTCTTCCCTTCTAGCACTCCTTTATCATCGCCACCTGTAACAACCATGTCATCCACATATACAACTAGTATGACAGTACCTGTTGATCTTTTCTGACAAAGACAGAATGGTCAGATGTAGTTCTCTAAAAGCCGAGAGTGCTAATCTCTAAACTAAGTCTGTCAAACCATGCCCTTGGACTTTACTTTTGACCATAAATTGCTTTGCGAAGTCGGTAAACATACTCCCCCTCGACTTCATAACTTGGGGGTTGCATCATGTAAACCTCTTCCTCAAGATCACCATATAGAAATGCATTCTTGACATCCAGTTGAAAAATAGGCCATCCTTTGTTCACGGCTACAGAGAGGATAGTGTGAATAGACCCCATCCTGGCAATAGGTGAGAAAGTCTCGAAGTAATCAACTCCATATGTCTGTGTAAAGCCTTTTGCCACAAGTCTTGCTTTCAGTATGTCAATAGAACCATCTGGAGAATGTTTCGTAGTAAAGACCCATCTGCAGGCAATATGCCTGACACCTTCGGGACACTGTACTAGATCCCATGTTCCTCTGGAATTGAGAGCATCCATTTCTTCATTCATAGCTTGTCGCCACCCGTGGTCCTGTAATGCACTGTGATAGTCTCTTGGGACAGAGATTGTCATAAGAGCATCTGCATATCTTTTATCAGAACATGACAGGCTATCAGTGGACGTGAAATTAGACATAGGATGAATAGTGCATTGCCTTTTTGTTCTGTGTAGGGCAATGGGAAGCTCCTGAGGATCATCCGGAGTAGTGTTGGTGGGGGCACTTGAAGATGGCATATTTTCCTGCAACAAAGGAACATGTAGAGGAACATGAACAAGAGGGGGCACATGTTTTCTTTTATAGACAATTGGTGGAGGAGGAAGTTCTCATGGTATGTCAGACACATCTTGATTGAAGAAGCGAGTTTGTTCGAAAAATGTGACATCAACTTATATGTAATAGCTTTTATTACAATGATCATAGCATCTATACCCTTTCTTTGTTTGGAAATAACCCAGAAAAACGCATTTAGTTGCACGCGACGATAATTTGTCTGCAGTATGAAAGTTGGGAACAAAGGCGGTGCATCCAAAAATCCGCAGAGGTAGAGGAAATGGTGAGTCATTTGGATACAATAAGGCAAAGGGTGTGGGGCCATTTAGGGAGACAGAGGGAACTTTGTTGATAAGATGGACAACAGTAGGTTTTGGGGACCTTCATTTGGGTAACAAGAGAGCGTGCAATATTGAGGAGATGTCGAAGCTTCCTTTCGGCTACCCCATCCTGTTGGGAGGTATATGGGTAAGAGGTTTGATGGATAACATCCTGGGAAGCAAAGAAGGATGTCAAATCATTTTGTATAAATTCCAATGCATTATCAGAACGAAATATTTTAACAGTAGCGGAGAAGATGTTTTTGACATAGTAAAAGAAATTTTTGATAATATTGTTAATTTCTGAACGTTCTTTTAACAAGAAAACCCAAGATGATCGACTGTAGCCATCCACAAAGGCATCAAAATATTTATGTCCACTTATTAGACTTCGGACCGGACAGGGTCCCCAGATATCACAGTGAACAAGTGAAAAAGGAGTACGACGACGAGGCTCAGTCCGTGCAGGAAAGGTGGCTCGATGATGTTTTCCGAACTGACATGCTTCACACTCGAAGGGTTTCAACATAGAAAGTTCAGGGAACATCATGGAGAGAGCTTTAGCGGAAGGGTGACCAAGATGAAGGTGCCATAAAAAAGGATCTTCAGAGATGGAGACCGCACTAGCAAAGTTGGAATCAGAAGGGATGTCGAGGTAATAGAGGCCGTTCCTCTCATGACCCCCACCGAAAATCTTCCTCGTCCAGATGTCCTGAAAATAACATCAAACCTCATCAAAAATAACACGACAGTTAAGCTGACGACATAGCTTCTGTACTGATAGAAGGCTGAGAGGAAAAGCAGAGGCACATTGAACATCTATCAGATGCAGTTTGGAAGAAAAGTTGACAGTACCAACATCAGTCACTGGGGAATGATCCCCATTTAGCAACCCAAACAGTCTTCGCAGAGGAACACGACTGGGAGGAGGTTAGCAAAGTTCCTTCTCCCGTTAGATGGGTAGAGGCTCCAGAATCAATAATCCATGCATGCTTAGAGGCAGAGACGGAGTTTGCTACTGTAGCTGAGGTAGTAGCCAGGCTAGCGGTAAGGGCAGAAACATTACTATCGGAAGGACTAGATTCTTGCAACAGTTGTCGTAGGCGAGCATATTCTGAATCCGTTAATGGGGTTTGTGCCTCGTTGGTTTGCTGAGTAGATGTTTCTGCAGTTGCATCATACGATACTTCATCATAGGCATTGTTAGCATTAGGCTGCATCCCAAACATTGCCCAGCATCGATCAGAAGGGTGATTCCAACGTCCACAATGTACACATGTTGGATACCGAGCAGAAGAATCACGACCACGTCCACGATCGCGTCCGCGTCTGGAGTCACGGTTGCGTCTAGATTCACTCCGCCAGGCTGACTCCTCCAGGCCCCCTCTTGTGCCATCAAACGATCATTGCCTCATCCTTCTTATTCCTTGATGAGGGTTTAGATATTTGATGATAAATTGAGGCGAGATATACTCTCTAGGTCACTTTTTCTTGACCTAAGCCGCCACGATTCTCTAACAGGCAAGAAACACATCTTCACGTAGGGTGAACCGAGCATCAAGATTAGGGTTAATGTCTCATGGGTGGTAGATGACACATATGCGCACGTATGGCTATCTCGGACTGTCTCTATGGAGATAGCCAATGACATACTCAGTCATCCTACCGCAAAGGCTATGCGGGACATCCTCATCGCTACTTACTCTTCGACGAAAAATACATCGAAGATATTGCAACTTCAGCATGATATTTTCATGTCAAAGAAGAATGGTTGTCCTCTCCATACCCTGTATACTTATCTAAAGGGTATGTTTGAGAAGCTTCATGGCTTCATTCCCTTGATTGGCACGCCGGAGCAGCTCAAGGCGTATAGAGACTCCGTGATGACCGAGGTTTTTCTAACAACCCTCGTCATTGAGTACGTTGTTGTCTGAGTACAGATTCTTATTGATGCCACCATACCTCCAATGGAGCAGGCATATCATAGACTGAGTAGTCTCTCTATATCCTCTGCCAACGCTCAATAGTCACAAACTTCTTCAGTTATGGCTGCCTCTCGTAGTACGGGAAGCCCTACGCAGTATTGTGGTCGGGGTACTCGTGGCAGGGTTGGAGACACTGTTGTAAAAGTCTTCCGACTGGCCCGACTAGTAGGTCCGACTAGTCTAGTAGGTGGGGTGGGCGACCGAGTACCGACTAATTCTAACTAGGTCAACTAGACGATCAATTTTTGCTTGGAGATACCATATTTTTATTTTTTTAAAGCAAACTTATTCTAACACGCTTAATGTTTTATTTAAAGTCAATTACTTCTTTTCTTTCATTATAGTATTATAAAAATTGTACAAATCTATGTAAATATATAAGTATATACATATAAAAATGATTTATATACTTAAAATAATTTAAAAATCCAAATCCGATTAAAGTCCGACTAAATCCGATTAATCGTCCGACTGCCGATTAATCCTTAGTCAGTAATCCAACCGACCGAGTACCAACTACCGATTTTTGCAACCTTGGTTGGAGATAGTCGACCTCGCCAACCATGCTCCTACTGCCATAGGTCAGGTCATCTGGGGAAATATGCTATTCCAAGCATGGTTTTCCTGCTTCAGCACATGTTGCAGTGCAGATTCAACCGGTTGGGAGTCCTTCGCCTGCTTCTGGTCAGAGATTTGATGAACTTGTTGCACGGCTCAGGGAGATCATGCTTGCTCCAAGGTCATCTAGTTCTCCTTCAGGATCATCAGAGATAGCCGCCTCAGCATCAACATCCTCATTAGGTATAACATATGCTCATACCAACTGTTACAAGGCAGATTTGTCAGAGTGGATTATGGATTCATGAGCATCCCATCATCGTTGTGGTGAAAAGGGCAGTTTAGCAACTATAGTTCGACTCAGTCAGAAAGATCAGTAGTCATATCTGATGGGACATACTCTCCCATCACTGGTCAAGGGAAGGTGCAGTTAACCCCTGCAATGCGACTCCAGAATGCTCTTTATGCTCTTGAATTTTTCGTGAATTTATTGTCTATTAGTCAAATCATCAAGGATTTACATTATTGTGTCATATTTGACCAATCTGCTCTTGTGTTTCAGGACATTCTTACGGGCAGGGTGATTGGATCTGGACGTAAGCAAGGAGTACTCTACAAACTGGTGCAATCTCCATATGCTGGTGCTTCTTCTCTTAGCACTGGATCTGTTTCTCCCTATGTATGACACCTTCTATTTGGTCATCTTCCTCTGCTAAAGCTGTCATGTTCTTCCACAGATTTCTCCTCGTACTACTCTTCAGCGTGAGGCCTGCCAACTTGGGAAGCATCGTCGCTCAACATTCCAGAGTCGTCAGGTTGAAGTAGTCATACTCTGTTTGAGTTAATTCATTTTGATATTTGGGGTCCAAGTCGTGTCCCACACCATCAGTGACATAGGTTTTACCTTGTTGCTGTTGATGAGTTCTCTAGATTGTCTTGGGTCTTTCTTTTTAAGAACAAGTCTGATGTTGGTCTTGTTATTTTGTTTTTTATCAATGCAATGAGGAATGTTTTTCTGCAAAGGTCAAGTATATTCGTTCAGATAATGTAATAGAGTTTTGCTTAGAACATATGGTGTCGTGCATCAGACATCTTGTGCGTATACGTCCCAATAGAATGTGGTGGATGAACGAAAACATCGACACCTTTTGAATGTTACCATGAATCTTTTGATACAGAGTCGTGCTGCTCACTCGTACTGTGGAGATGCAGTTCTTACTGCTTGTTACCTGGTGAATCGCGTACCCTCATCCGTCGTGGGAGAGAAGATTCTATTCTCAATCCTGTTTCCCGAGACGAATCTTTTCGCTCTCACGCTTCGAGTTTTTAGATATGTTGCTTTCTTTCATTAGATGTCCCCAGGTCTTGATAAGTTCTCTCTTAGAGCTGTCAAGTATGTGTTTGTTGGGTATTCCAAGATCTAGAAAAGATACCGTTGCTTTGACCCTATTCGACGAAGGTATTATGTTAGTGCTGACTTCACCTTCTTTGAGTCTATTATGTATTTCTCTCCCACAGGTGACAAGCTCATTTCTTCCGAGAATGGAGAAGAGGTATATACGCCTTTACCTTCGAGTTCGTCTATTCCATGATCCACTCCACCACCTCCCCCTCCTCCACCACCTTTACCTCCACCGCCATCTCCACCTCCGCCACCTGTCATGCCCACTTTCTTTCCACAAGTTTACCAATGCCGACCTTGTGCTCTTGTGCCTCCTCCATCATCCTGCACGCGCTAGGTATGTTTTGAGCATTTGAGTTCTACTGATGACACCGGTGATTTGCATGTGCAGCTTGACTTGCAGGATGTTGTAGATGATTCGATCCCCGCTATCGAGGAAGTTGAGGACCTAGATGTACCTATTGCATTACGGAAGAAGAGGCGTGCATGCATTATGTATCCTCGTGTTTCCCATGTCTCTGGCTGGCTCGACTCTCCGAGGATTTTTAGATGTTTGTTGCTGGTCTTTCGGCTGTGGAGACGCCACGATCATATCATGAGGCATTGTAGAGTAGCCAGTGGCGTCTGGCTATGGAAGAGGAGATGGCGGCATTACAGTCTCGTGGTACGTGGAGTGTTGTACATGCTCCTCTTGGTGCATCTATTGTTGGCAGCAAATGGGTATTTACTGTAAAACACCGAGTTGATGGTATTGTAGACAGATATAAAGCTAGATTGGTTTTCTCATGGGTTCACCCAAACCTTTCGGGTTGATTACCCGGATACTTTTTCTCCCGTTGCGCCTCACTCTACACTATGAATTCTTATTGTTGTTGTAGTGGTACGTGATTGACCGCTTTTCCAATTAGATGTCAAGAATGCATTCTTGTATGGAGATTTACATGAGGAAATTTACATGCAACCACCACCAGGGTTTGTTGCTGACGGGGAGTCCAATATGTTGTGCTGACTTCACAATGCCATATATGATCTTAAGAAGAGTCCGAAGACTTGGTTTCAGAAGCTCTCAGATTTGATTGAACGTAAAGGGTTTTTTAGATCTACTACAGATCATTCTCTTTTTGCTTAGAAATCTCAGAGAGGTACCGTTGTTAATCTGGTTTATATCGATGACATCATTGTTACTAGCAGTGATGAGCATGGCATTTATGCAACTAAGGATTTCCTTGGATAACATTTTGTGACTAAGGACCTTGGCAAGTTACGTTACATCCTTGGCTTGGAGTTTGCACGAAATCATCAGAGTATGGTTATAATGATGCAAAGGATGTATGCTGTTGATCTTCTATCTGAGACAAATATGACATGATGCTGACATGCCTCTACACTAATGGATGCTAATGCTAGACTCTATGATGATGACTCTGAGGAGGTGGATAAGAGACGATACATAAAGCTAGTATGGAAGTTGTTATTTGTTACTATTACCAGGCTTGATATATCATTTGATGTAAGCAGAGTCATCCAGTTTTTGGAGAAACACAGACATGCTCACATGGATGCAGTTTACATAATCCTGAGATATCTGAAATTTTTCTCCAGTTGCAGGCTTTCTTTTCGGAAGAGATACATCTCTCACAGTTACTGAATGTGCATATGTGGATTATGTATGTTGCTCCAAGGACAGGAAGTCCACTTCAGGCTTCACTGTGTTTGTTGGTAGCTCGTTGGTTTCATGGAAGAGTAAGAAACAAACCGTTGTTGCTTGATCCGACGTTGAATCAGAATATAGGGCCATGGACCAAGGGAGCACGGAAATGATGTGGGTGAAGTCCATCTTGATTGACCTAAATATTGAGGTGTGTCTTCCTATGCAACTCAAATGTGAGAATCAAGCAACTCTGTTCACATCTAATAATACAACTTTACACGAGAGAACAAAGCACATTGAAGTTGACAGTCATTACATTCGCCATTCATCCTTGTTGTTCCAAGTTGAGCATGATTGACATATATGCTCCAGCTTGAGGGGGAGTGTTGAGGTACTTATCGTTGTCTTTATTTATATTTTTTTATTTCTTCTGACGAGACTAGAGATGGAGTAAATGAAACGCTTGAGGTCTGGAGACATGAGTTGGAGACTAAAGGATTTCATATAAGTAGGGCTAAGACGGAATATATGGAGTGCACTTTTGATAGAATCAATGGTGAAGGATAGATTGGTAACGATAACATTCAGAAGAGAGATTCCTTTAGATATCCGAGATCTATTCTGCAACATGATGGGGAAATTGATGGAGATGTTACTAATAGAATAAATGCAGGCTTGCTAAAGTGGAGAGGAGCCTCTGCTGTTCTCCGTGATAAGAAAATTCCTTTAAAGATTAAAGGAAAGTTTTACAAAGTAGCCGTGAGACCTGCTATGCTTTATGAATCTGAATGTTGGCCTGTGAACCATAGACATGTGCAGAGAATGAATATAGCAGAAATGAAAATGCTAAGGTGGATGTGTGGACACACACGTAAAGATCGGATTTGGAATGATGCAATCAGAAAGAAAGTTGGTGTAGCTCTGATTGAGGATAAGATGCGAGAAAACCGCTTAAGATGGTTTGGACATTTGCAAAGAAGATCAACTGATGCACCAGTTAGGAGATGCGAGTGTTGGGATGTTGAGCCGGCTAAGAGAGGGCGAGGACGGCCCAAGAAGTGTTGGAAAGAGACCATACGAAGGGATCTTAGTTTTGTGGATATAAGCCCGGGATTAGCCCAAGATAGATCTGAATGGAGGCGAAGAATGCATGTAGCCGACCGTACTTAATTGTGGGAAAAGGCTTTGTTGTTGTTGTAGTCTTTTTTATGTAATTTTCCCTTAGAGCTTTTCTCCTATATGAGAGAGCTCTAGGGCTTGGGCTACATGTAATATAACTTTTCATTTTACTCCTTTCCACATTTTCTGTATAGGGACCTACTGGAAGAAGTCTACATGCAGCAACCTCCTAGATTTGCTGATGAGAGGCAGTATCCGCAAGTTTGCAGACTTCATAAGGCAATATATAACCTTAAAAAGAGTCCAAGGGCATTGTTTCAGAAGCTCTCGGATTTAATTGAGAAGCATGGATTTCAGAGGTCAAATGCGGATCATTCATTGTTTGTACAGAGGACTCCTAGAGGCACGGTGACTATTATGATATATGTTGATGACATACTACATGTGATGTCGTGCAGGGCATAAAATGGCTTAGGAAATTCTGGTCCAACAATTTGTTTCCAGGGATCTTGGCACCTTACGATATTTCTTGTGGTTAGAATTTGCTAGAAATCAGCAGGGCCTTGTGATGGCCCAACGGAAGTATATGACAAATGTGCTAGTTGAGACATGAATGATTGGATGTCGGTCTACTACCACTTCTATGGACATGAGTATGAGGTTATATGATGATGATTCATAAGAGGTGGACAAGAGAAGATATAGAGAAATAACGGGAAAGCTTCTTTATATTACTATAAGCAGGCCATAACCTAGATATCTCATGTGCAGTTAGCCGGGTGAGTCAATTCATGGAACAACCCTGACAGGTACACATGGATGTTGTATATATGATTTTGAGGTACCTAAAGTCTTCGTCAGATGCAGGATTGTTATTCAGAAAAGGGGCAACACTTACTGTTTCTACATGCGTTGATGTTGATTATACAAGATGTTCATAAGATAGAAAGTCAACTTTGGGTTTTACAATTTTTGTTGGTAGCTTGCTAGTCTCTTGGAAGAGTAAGAAACAAACTGTGGTTGTCAGGTCCAGTGTCGAGTCTGTATATAGGGCTATGGCATAAGCTAGTACATAGATGATGTGGGTTCGAGCAGTGCTAGTAGATTTACTTATAAATGTACCTATTCCTATGCAGCTACAGTGTGATAACCATGCATCCTTGTTCATTGCAAACAATCCTGCATTTCATGAGAGAACCAAGCATATTGAAGTGGACTGCCACTACACATGGGATATGATTCAGAAAGGTTTTATCTCTATCTCTCATATCAGCTCTGGGGATCAAAGTGCAAATATCTTCCCTAAGGTTTTGCTCAGAGGGCCTTTCCAGAAATACTCATCCAAGCTGAGCATGATTGATATCTATGCTCCATCTTTGAGGGAGAGTGTAGAGTTAGATTTATGTCTTTGTATTTTTTTCCTATTTTTTATTCTTTTTCTATAATGCACTAAGTCTTCTCCCACTATAAGTAGGATCGGCTACATTGATTCTTGCTCAAATCCATGTTGAAAGATTCGACTATTTTTTACGATGGTTGTTGACTATCTAACGCATCCCCTGCAAGAATGGGATTTGAACCCTGGTCTTTGTGTGGTAGACACATTATACTACCACCAGATCATTAAGGGGGTACTTCTGTTCTTTTGTCTATTGTATGTAATTTACCCATAGGTCTCTTTATATAAGAGAGCCTAGGGTTCAAGGAATAAACTACGATTCACTCTTTTCCCCAACAGGGGCCGTACATCATCTTCGAGGCAACGCCTCCCACCTCTCCTCCAAGCTCCAATCAGGGAGGTCCTATCCTGGCAGTGCTTCCTCCCTCGCGTGAGGACATCACCGAGCTCCAGACGAAGCCACCCCCACGTGAGCCCTAGCCGTCACACACAGAAACCTGACATGCGCTGCTCCTTAGCGGCGTTGCCATCCTCTAGTCGCTTATAGCGGCACGACATCCTCCTGCACGAGCAGGTGGCGTCTGCTCTCCACGCAGATCAGAAGGTCACGAGCCTTCTCACCATAATGGTGATGCTCCTCTAGGAGGCGAGGCCTTCCCTTCATAGCAACAACCAGAGCCGCCCATCACGAGACAAAGATCCCTCGATGATGCTCCAGGCGAAGCGTCTCCTCCCCAGTAAGAGCCTTAAAGGCAACAACGGCTTGCAAAAACCCCGGTCGGGGTCCTTCAAAAGAAGGGTTCCCAAGGGAACCCTTAATAAGGGTCCAACCAACTTTTTAAAAAGAATTTCTTTTTTGCTCCATATTCAAAGCCCAAGTTGGACTGAGTTTTCAAAAAAAGGAAAAAAAGGAGAGCGAAGAAAAAAAAGAAAAAGGAAAAGTCATTAAAAAGAGAACAACTCATAAAAAAATGGAAAAATGGTCGAAAAAATTGGGACGGCTTATGCATGTCTTTTTATTTCTCTCATTTTCGTGTCTTCTCCCACCTTTGTCGATATCATCGTTTTCCGACAAGTATGGAAGAAAGGGGATAGTTTTGTGTTGCGTTACATGTCAGATTCTCAAGATTCCATGTCAACCAGATTGTCAGACTCTACAGAGTTTTCAGATTTATACTTGAGATTCTGAGTCTTTAGTTTGATGTGCACATGTTTGCCATCTTTTGTGTGGTCCCCATCTTTGTTTTTGGTGTTAGAGTTTTCATATGATCCATAGGGACTTGATAGTAGAGATCTCATTCCCTATGCCATGTGGGCTATGGTTTTCATGTGGTTTCGTAGGGACTCCAGAGTAGAGATCCCATTCTCTGAGCCAGTATGGAGAAGTTCCAGTTCTCCGACGAGAAGACTTTTCAGACTCCATTCTCCATCGATCGTGGAATCCGACAATGATGTTTCCACAGCTTTTTCAGTTCAACACTTCAGAGATGGATTGTCGACATGATTGTGGCGGGTCAGAGTACTCCGTTGTGAAGACTCATTTCCAGTTGCAGTGACTCTGACAGACACAGTACGGACTACAGAGCACATGCTGTCCGATGATGAGACAGTTTGACTCACTCCAACTAGTTTATTCATCTTCTCCTATACGGCATGAGAAGCAATGTCCTCAATAACAATCGATAGTTTTATGCGTTGGGTTGATATTATTTGTAGTTCCTTGTAGGGTGAGTTGAGATTTTTTTTATGTTTGTTCAAGCTGAGCATTGCATGCTCCAACTTGAGGGGGAGTGTTGGAGTATATGCGTCGCTTATGTTTAAATGGGTAAATAGATCCTTCTTAGATCCATTTTTTACATCCAGTGTTTTGTCCCACATCATCCATTGGTGGGACTTGGAAAGTCTATGGAGGATATTAATGATCTGAGTTCGAGCTCAAATCTATTGAGCCGGAGCTTTCTTGACACCTGTAATGATATATCATGATATTTGATTGCACATCGCTGCTTTCCTTTGCTGTATTCTATTTTTTGACGTTACGCAAGTATTTACAACCTACAAGTGAATCAGTATGTAATGCAGTACTATTCTGTGACCATCACTGCAAATTTTGGAATCATCTTTATTAGGACATTTTCGAGGAAGTCTCATCTGGTGGAAAAATTTTTTCCATGCATATGAATTTTGGCAAAATATACTTTTATGTCTCTTGTGAAAATTACGTGGAATATATTGAAATAGTGCAACACCACAACATGTGCCAAGTCTTGGATCAGAGATGTGATGATCTTTTGAGACCTACTCACTGTCCAGTAGGTGGGGAATTGATTTAGTTGTTGCTTTCTTTCCATATGAAGTTGTCAACCTTATTTAAAAATGGGACATTGTTCTTGTTGGAGATTCCGTGGGGATTATCAAATTTTACTCATGTTTACTTTATTGCCTTAAATACCATTTGAGCATGCAAATGTCACCTTCATAGGTTGGTTCCACCCCTGACTTGATGGTGGCTTACATTGACTTCTTTCTCGGTGGCGATGAGAAGCATTTAGTTGTAACTTCTACCCTATCTCAAAGATTCCCCATGTGTATCATATTTGGTGGGGATGGAAGCTATATGATACCATACCAACTTCAAAATGATACATTGCTGAGCAATCTTATTGGCCAGGTATTACACATTGGTCAAAAAATTTCTTCAATCAAATTGTCTGGTTTTTTTATGATTTTCAATAGTCTAATGGGTCAATTATATGTTCTTGATACAGTTGGTCCCTCCATCTACTTGGAATAGATTCACGGCTGGATTAAATGCTCAGTTGAGAACAGTTAGGCAGGGAACAATCCGTTCTGGATTAGGCCATATAATTTCATGGCTTAACAGCCATGGAAATTTTCAACTTGAGCAATATGGTGTAAAAGTTGAAATGGGTTGGTTTCAAGCGACTGCTTCTGGCTATTACCAATTAGGTATTTTGGTGTGCATTTCTGAACATCCTACTCATCGTTCCGACATTCTTGATACAAGCAGTACTGAAAGGTCGAGGTATTTAAAACTTCATTGTTCAATGTGGATATTGTTTTATTTTGTGATATTTCTAATATACGGAAGTTATATGAATACTTTGTGATGCTAGCATCTTTATGTTTACATTGCTTTTGTTTCGCAAAAGATAACTTCCCCTAAATTTTCAGGAGAAATGTTGTAACCTTTAATAAAGATGCAAATGTAATTCAGCAGAATCAACCTTGTGTTAATATAGCGGTCGCTCGTAAAAGAGGAACAGAGGGGGTTAATGGAGGAAAAATCGATGAAATAGCATTGAAATCCTTGGATTACAGAAGAGATTACCTATTTCCATTTTCTCTTTTGCTGAGGAATAGAAGACCAGTCGGTCTCCAGGTATCTTATTAAAGTTTTATTTTGCATGGGACCGGCTGATTGATATTTTTACATTTTCAACTCCATCGACAGGAAACAATGCAGCTGCTTATTGCGTTTGTGATTCTGGCCGATTTCACAATCACTCTTTTGATGCTGCTCCAATTTTACTGGATTTCTCTAGTGACTTTCTTTGCTGTTTTGCTTATTCTTCCATTATCATTGCTATCTACCTTCCCTGCTGGCCTTAATGCTCTTTTCAGCCGAGGTCATAAAGGATCCTCTCTTGCTCGTATATATGCACTGTGGAACGTGACATCATTGTCAAATATAGTAAGTTTAAGTATTAGTATCTTTTGTGTAGATGAATGCTAATTCAAAATGTTTTTAGTCACTAGTACGGAAACACTTTTCATCAGGTAAATAGTTAACTTCTTAATTGTAGTCCATAAGGTCCTTAATGCTGGCACATTCTGTGCTATTGCATTTGGGTGCTTTCTATGTCGTAATAGAGAAGATTTTGATTTCGTATCTATAGTTATCGTTATGGCTCAAAAAAGAAAATACTAGTGGTTACTTGCCCAAGAAAATACATGTTTAGATTCCTTCCTGGCGTGAATTTTTAACGTCTTGCTAAGGGTGATTCTTGCTTTTAAAAAATCTAAGAGTAGAGGGTGGTCTACTCTAGATAGGTCGACACCCAATATGCAAGGCCTTAAATGCCGGATTTCGGTTTCGTTTCAGAGAATGACCGAAAAGAAATTTCCGAAATTTCGGTCGAAATTCGACCGAAATTTCGGTCATTTCGGTCTGTTTTTGAACTAAGCCCCCCAAATTTCGGTCGACATCGACCATTTCGGTTAGAGTTCGATCACCCACTGAAACCGAAATTCGGCTGAAATTCGGTCGTATTTCGACGAAATTTGAGGCCATGCCAATATGTCCATTTATTATAACGTTAAAAATTAGATACAATTCAGCTAAGATTTACATAAAAATCATTCATGTGCCAAAATATTCTCTATAGAGTTCATCCTGATCCAGTTCAACTAAGAAGTTGCTTTCATCAAGTGCATCTCCTCCATTGATACAACACTCAAAACCGCTGGTGTTAAATTATTCTCCAAATTGGAAGAGGGGTTTTCACATCACATGTGAGCACACCATAAATTAACCAACAACAATAACAAAGCATTTTCCCACACTAAGGTTGGCTACGCGGATTTTTTGCCTACGTTCAGATCTATCTTGGGTCATTCTCATGCTTAGATCTAAAAAAATAAAGATCCCTTCGTATATTCTCATTCCAACACTTCTTGGACCTTCCTCGCCCTCTCTTAACTGGCTCAACATCCCAAAACTCGCATCTCCTAACCAATGCATCAACTGACCTCCTTTGCAAATGGTCCAACCACCTTAAGCGTTTTTCTCGCATCTTATCCTCGATTGGCGATGTACAAACTTTCCTTCTGATTGCATCATTCTGAATATGATCTTTACATATTTGTCAACACATCCACCTTAGCATTTTCATTTCTGCTACTGTAATTCTCTGCACATGTCTATGGTTCACATGCCAACATTCAAGCATATCAGGTCTCACGGCTGCTTTGTAGAACTTTCATTTGATTTTTAAAGGAATTTTCTTATTACAGAGAAGAGGCTCCTCTCCTATTTAGCCAACATGCATTTATTCTATTATTAAAATTTGCATCAATTTTCCTATCATGTTGCCAAATAGATCCCAAGTATCTAAAAGAATATCTCTTCTTAATATTGATGTCACCAATCTGCGACTTAATTCATTCACCATTGCTTCCATCAAAAGTGCACTACATATATTCATTCTTAGCCCTACTTATATGGAATCCTTTACGATGCGTTTGGTTCGTGGGTTTTCTGGGGGAGGATAACTCGTTTTGGTGTTTTGGTATTTGGTTGGTTTGTGTGATGTGATTGTATTAAAAATTTGAAAAGTGGTAGTTATTATGATATGATTATATTGAAATTTGAAAAAGTGGGTAGTTGTTGTAATGTGATTGTATTGAAGTTTGGAATAGTGAGTAGAAGTTGAGTATTTTATGATTTTTAGATGATATGATGGTATTATACATATTTTTCATTGAAAGAGGGTCGACCCCATTAGTGGGTTAGAAATATGGGTTTTGTGGGGTAACCCCCCCCCCCCCAAAGTGGGGGTAACCCCCCAACCGAACGCCCCTTTAGTCTCCAATGCATGTCTCCAGACCTCAGGCTTCTCATTTACTCCATCTCTAGTCTCATCAATCAACACAATATCATCGACGAATAACATACACATGTTATCTCATCTTAACCATGACTTATCAACTCGTCCATAATCTAAGTAAAGATGAATGGTCTTAACGTTGATCCTTTATGCAGACCAATGTTGATGTCAAGATAGTCAGTCTTATCAGACTGGGTCCTCACACAAGATGATGCCTTATCATACATATCCTTCATGAGGTTCATGTATACGACATGTACTTGTCTCTTCTCCAAAACTCCCCACAATATCTCTTCTTTGAAAATGGGAATGCAGAAGTGTATCATAATAAAATGATAAAGAAATGTGAACAACATGATTTTAACATGGAACCCTACTCCTAAGGAGTGGGATGAAACCACGGGAGAATGCCTGGTCGATCATTGAGAAAGAATGGTAGATCGGTTCTAAGTTTTGATATGTTTTCATTTGGAAAGTTGAAAGTTTTTAGCTTGAGGTTACAACTTTGCCAAATACAATGTAAAATACAAGACTACAACTTTGATTCAATAAATGAACTTTGAGCTTTTGCAATATGATAAACTAGAGTTTGTAGTTCGGCTTCAGAATTGCTATCTCCGTTGAAATATCATGCAGTCATGTAAACAAGTATACAAGTGAGTGATTGCAGTATATGTGTGTCATCTTTAAAATAAACTTAGAGATAAATAGAGAACTAACAAAATTTACCTTGTATGTCTATATACTATGCTCACAATTCTAGTTGCTATGTGAGTTCAAGGATATTGTGGTCCTATGGTTTTTCAAGTCTCATGCTTATGAACGCTTTCTTATTATTGATGCTTTTCTACCGCCTTCATCTTGTTTGATCTGAAAAGAAATTGGCCGGTGTTGTCACTACCTTGTGTCATCTACGATTATGTAATCTAGTCTGATATCAACGTAGATAGTCTCAACTTGCAGATGTTATCTCATCTCTTTCTTGACAGCCAACACAGGATGACTACAAAATTGTTTACTGAATGCATGTTGAAACTTCTGGATGAGCTTATATATTTGCCAACAGCTCTATTTTTTTAGGCTAGACTAACCTAACTTTGTTTTGTCCTCGAGCAGCTTGTGTCATTTGTTTGTGGTACTTCTTATTATGGGTTTTCACATGCTGGACTGTCAGAGTGGTCACCTAAATGGAAAGCTGATAGGTGTGTTATCGTCCTTGCTTTTTACCTATTTTCTAGTTATATTATCTTTTCTTTTGAATCACCTTAATGGTGCTTGGCTTGAGATTTGAAGTAAAATTTGTATCTACCATTATTTTCTGTAAACAGACTTTAGTTATGCCAATTAGGTAGTGAGATCATTATGGGATTTTTTTAGTCTAATCTTTTTCTACCTCTTTTGTCTGGGTGCATATTTGCAAATTAAATGTGCCCTTTTATGCTAAATTACTAGATTCTTACCTGTGTAAGAGATGAACAATATCATCTTGAAATTCAAAATTTTTAGATGGTTAAATACTGTTAAACTTCATCCTTTTATAGTCAACAATGTAAGGATTTATTTTCTTATGATGTCATTCTCGTTAAGTTTGCCAATGAGAATCTTAATGGGGATATTGAACGTATCTTAAACCATTGTGCGGATCCAAGAAACAAGAAAAGCTCCCTGAGTAGGAGGTAATGAATATTGAGTCTAACATATATACATGCTTATGCCGGTAAAATTGAACATAACTTTACTTGTGGCTAAATATGAGGTTGAGTTGTGCCTTCATCTCTGTAGCTGAACCCATCCAGATTCGACCTGGTTTTTTTTCTCTAAATTCTAACGTCTGCTATTTTGTGTTCGTTTAAAGAATGTTGATTGCATCATATGTACATAGGATATTTCATGTTTAAAGGATTGGTTTCTTATGAAAAAAAATTATAAGCTGATTCGAATTGTAGCCGTTAGCCCAGAGCATTTTCTACCATATAATCACATGCTAGGGTGTAAAGGTTCATGTTAGAGGCTGCATCTTTGTTAATGAACAATATGATATTCGCTTGTATGTCATGCAAAGTTCCAATCAACCTCTAGTGGAAAAATAGATATGCTTCACAGGGAAGACTATATGGCAGTTTGACTTGAAAAAAGAAGACTATGGTGGTGGTAGAAGGTAGTGTACAGTTGTATGATCAATGACATTAGTTAGACAGATAGATTAGAATTTGCGGTGTGACTTTGGTGGCACTGGTTGACTAACGGTCCAAATCATGAAATGGTAACTGTTGGGAAAATTGAATAACCTGTTTATTCCAAGAACCCTAGGCTCTCTTATATAGGAGAGTAGCCTATGGGTAAATTACATAAAGCATATTATGAAGAAACAAAATAGAGAAAAGTACATATACTACTATTATTGTATGCGTTAACACTCCCCCTCAAGATGGAGCATAGATATCAATCATGCTCAGCTTGGAAGCACACTTCTGAAATGGACCTCGTAGCAATGCCTTGGTGAATATGTCCGCAGTCTGATTCTCTGAGGTAACATGAGATGTAGCAATGAACCCTTTCTGAATCATATCACATATGAAGTGACAGTCCACCTCAATATGCTTGGTCCGCTCATGGAATGCTGGGTTGTTCGCAATAAACAAGGCAGCCTGATTATCACATTCCAAGTTCATAGGAAGTGGTACATCTAAACATAGGTCTGTAAGCACAGCTTTCACCCACATCATCTCTGTAGTAGCCTGGGCCATAGCCCTATATTCGGATTCAGCACTAGATCTAGCTATCACAGTTTGTCTCTTACTTCTCCATGAGACTAGGGCATCTCCAACATAGACAGCATACCCTGAAGTGGACTTCCTATCCTTGGGACATCCTGCATAGTCTGCATCTGCACATGATGAGATAGAGATCCCCTTTCCTTTCTTGAATAGCAGACCTGCACCTGGAGAAGATTTGAGATATCTAAGAATCATATGTATTGCATCCATATGCACCTGGCGTGGTTGCTCCATGAACTGGCTCACACGACTCACTGCAAATAATATATCTGGTCTAGTGATCGTGACATACAACAATTTGCCTACCAGTTCTCTATATCTTCTCCTGTCCACCTCCTCTGTGTTATCTTCATAAAGCTTCATGCTGGGATCCATTGGTGTCGTAGCAGGTCGACACCCAAGCATACCTATTTCACTCAACAGATCTGTAACATATTTCCTTTGTGACATGACTAGCCCATATGAATTTCTAGCAAATTCAAGCCCCAGGAAGTATCTAAGGACCCCAAGATCCTTAGTGACAAATTCACTACCCAGCATTTCTTTCGCCTGCCTTATGCCCTGTTCATCATCTCCTGTAATCAAGATGTCATCAACATAAACCATAATGACAATGATACCTCTCGCGGTCTTCTGTATAAACAAGGAATGATCAGCATTGGAGCGTTTGTATCCTTGTTTCTCGAAGAGATCCGAGAGCTTCTGAAACCATGCTCTGGGGCTCTGCTTAAGGCCATAGATAGCCTTATGCAACCTGCATACCTTGGAGCACTCCCCCTCAACAGCAAAACCAGGTGGCTGTTGCATATACACCTCTTCCTGCAAATCTCCATATAGGAATGCATTCTTCACGTCCAACTGATGGAGCGGCCAGTCTCGAGCAACTGCAACTGACAGCAAGATCCATAGAGTGGAGTGACGTGCCACAGGCGAGAATGTGTCAAGATAATCCGCCCCGTATGTTTGTGTGAAGCCACGTGCAACCAGACGCGCCTTGTATCTGTCAATAGAGCCATCTGCATTTTGCTTCACTGTGAACAACCACTTGCAGCTCACTGGGTTCACATCCGGAGGTATAAAAACCAAAGTCCAAGTTCCTCTGGACTGAAGTGCTGCCATTTCTTCTTCCATTGCTAGCAGCCATCTACTATCCTGCAGAACCTCATGATGATTCCGTGGAATATCTATAGCTGAAAGTGCCATAGCAAACGACCTGAAGTCTCCAGATAGCCGCTCAAAAGACACAGAAGCAGCTAATGGGTATTTGGCACAACTCCTCTTCGACTTCCGTAAAGCAATGGGAATATCCAAATCAGTTGTAGGCTCATCTGGCTCTTGCACCACATCCTGCTCAGAAATGTCGTCAGATCCATTAATATTAATATTTTCATTACATACCATGGGCGAGCTAGTGGACGAGTCATGACCATGAGCTGGAGGAAGCCTGCGGGTATAATGGAACGGGAACGGTGAGATAGGCTGCTGTGGTGGTGGTAGTGGTGGTGGTGATGATGGCATCTGAGGTGGTGGTGGTGTCATGTATATGGCATCAGGTGGTATATGTGGAAGCTGCTTGTCTCCTGATGCTGAAAAATACATAACAGATTCAAAAAATGTAACATCTGCACTGATCATATACCACCGACGCTGAGGATCAAAGCATTTGTACCCCTTTTGAGTTCTGGAGTACCCAACAAAGACACACTTGACAGCCCTAGGAGAGAGCTTGTCAGTACCCGGCGACAACTGATGGACAAAAGCAACCGGCCCAAACACACGAGGAGTAAGAGGGAACAGATCCTTGTCAGGATGAATAAGTGAGAACGGAATCTGTTCATTCAAGACAGACGAAGGCATACGGTTGATTAGGTAACATGCAATAAGAACTGCATCACCCCAGTAGGAATAGGGAACATGACTCTGTATAAGTAGTGATCTAGTGACATCAAGAAGGTGACGGTGTTTTCATTCAGCAATCCCATTCTGTTGAGATGTATGAGCACAAGATGTTTGGTGAATAATCCCTTTTGAGGAGTAGTAATTGGCAAGACTATTTGTGCACAATTCTAAAGCATTGTCACTTCTCACAAGCTTCACAGATGCAGAAAAAACATTTTGTATTTCATTCAGAAAATGGATAATGATATTTCCTGCTTCAGATTTATTTTTCATCAGAAACACCCATGACACTCTAGAGAAATCATCCACAAAAACTATATAAAATCTGTGTCCCTGATGATCGGGTACACGACTCGGACCCCAGACATCAATATGAAATAACTCAAACTTGGAGGTACTACTCCGACCTGGACGACTGGGAAAGGACGACCTGCGATGCTTTCCCAACTGACATGCCTCACACTGAATAGGTGTGTGAGGGAGACCATAAGGTAAAACTCGACGCAACTTCTGAAGCGGTAAATGACCAAAACGCAGATGCCATAATAAGGTTGATTCTTGTCCAGAAGAGGATGAGGATCCAGCAAAAGGAGTCTGATTCAGGCGGTATAGGCCTCCTTGCTCATAGCCACGACCAATCACATTGCCCGTATTGATGTCCTGAAAAATCAAAGAAGATGGATCAAAAATTTCCCGACAATGTAGATCCTTTGTAATCTGGCTAATTGACAATAAATTCATTGAAAAATCAGGTGCATGTAGCACATTCTTGAGCTGCATAGAGGATGTCAATCTAGCCTCCCCCTGACCAGTGATGGGGGAATGAGTGCCATTGGCAATCACGACTGTCCGACCTGGAGGGATCTGAGTGTATCCTGAAAGCAGACTCTGGTCGCCACAGAGATGATGTGTAGCGTCCGAGTCCATAGTCCATGGTAAAGTATCTGATCTACTACTGTGAAATGCAAGTATACTACCTGAAGTACTGGTAGAAGCAGAGGCAGAAGCAGCAGCATCAGAATGACTCTCTGTAGTCGGTGCTGGAATAGATGGTGGAATAATGCCCATCAGACGGACAACTAGATCCTCGAATCGTTGATCCAAAGTAGCAGCAGATAGGGGCTCTATCTGCTCAGCAACTCGTGCGGATGCAGGAAATCCGTGCTTCGAGTAGCAGGTATCTTCATTGTGTCCAACTCGGTGACAATATGTGCATGTTGGCCTAGTGCGACCACCCCTTCCACGAGGTCCACGTCCTCCGCCCTGGTGATGAAATCCGCGACCTTTGTTTGCTGCCATTGCTGAGGAATTCTGACTAACAGCTGTTGAGGGAACTGTGATCCGACTCAATCTATGAAAAGCTTCCTCCATGGGAGGAATAGTCGAGTCTGCCAAAATCTGAGATTGTGCCGCCTCATACTCTGGATCAAGTGCAGCCAGGAACACACCCACCATGGTCGCATTCCTGTATGTCTTCTGCTGTTCTGGCGTGGCAGTAAGAGGCATGAAGTTATAGAGCTTCTCGAACATCCCTCTCAGTGATGTGTAGAGAGAATGTAAAGGACGACCATTCTGCTTTATTGTGAATATATCATGTTGAAGTTGCAGAATCTTCGTCTCGTTCTTGGCCTGAGAGTACGTTGTCGCTAGAATATCCCACATATCCTTGGCTGTGGGTTGATGTAAGATGTCATTGGCAATTTCAATAGCCAATGTACCAGATAGCCAAACCTTGGCATATGCATCATCAGCCTCCCATGAGGCATGGACTCCAGTCTTCTCTGCAGGCTCAGGTTCGGTAAGAATGTGCTTCTTACCTGTTGACTTCATCATACTCATGAACTGCATTGCCCACAGTTCATAGTTTGTACCGTCCATCTTGACAATGGGCGCTGGACCACGAAATGCGCCAATAGATGGCATATCAGCCTTGCTTTCTGACATACTGGATATGGAAGACTGGAGCGATTGACAGACGATGAACTTCGTCTACACTGACATAGGTGGGATTAGTTGCATGTGTAGACCTCAAGCAACTATCCCCATGAAGATGTGCGTGCTACGGTCTTCACGCGCACAAGAGTCACGCACTGGATCACTAAGAAGATGCGTGCACTGGATCACGCACGCAACAGTCACGCACAGATGGTCACGCGCACGAGGCTGCGCACAGGGTTGCGCACCGGAGAACTCGCACAGGCGCTAGCGCTATGCGCACAGGCGCTATGTGCGCGCAGGCGCTGGGATGCGCAGGCGCTACGTGCGCGCAAGCACTGGAGGCGCTACGTGCGCTGCAGGTGCGCAGGCGCTGGAGAGGCGGCGCAGGAGCAGCACACACGCAGGAGGAGGCGCGCGAGCAGCAGCACAGCCGCGCGTGCGGCGGCGTAGAGGCGGCGCCAATCGAGAGGGAAGGAGGAGAGGCCGGCGGGTGGGGTGGGTTAGGGTTAGGGTTTCGAGAACTCCGGTCTAGGACCGTCGCTCTGATACCATGTTGGGAAAATTGAATAACCTGTTTATTCCATGAACCCTGGGCTCTCTTATATAGGAGAGTAGCCTATGGGTAAATTACATAAAGCATACTATGAAGAAATAAAATAGAGAAAAGTACATATACTACTATTATTGTATGCGTTAACAGTAACAACCCATTGAGGTGGCTAGGATTGGCCAACAACTGATCTTAATGGGAGTATGAATCAAGTTTTTTTGCAGGATCTCAAGTTGTCATAGAGTAAAGAAGGATCTTACAGTCACATATTGAACATCTATGAATTGAGCATGTAAAAATAATCAAGATTAAGTTGAAATGGATCTCAGTAGTCGTGGTACCAAGGCCACCCAAACGTGTAGTATGTCGAAAAATTTTGCTTAAATTAATGTTGAAAGAGTGGAAGTTATAATGCTATGCAGCAAAGAGCAAGATCGTTGGCAGACTTAATGGTTCATGATGACATATTGCCATCATAAAAGAAGTTGTCTAATTGGTGGATGGGTCTATTGATTGTTCTCAACGGATCGTAAGAATGCATGCTATATAAACCCACCTAATGCAGTGACTCCTGATAACTATAACATAAAAACCAAATGCAACTCTCATTAGTGTTGAGATTCTTATGCCGTGTGGGCTTTAATTATATTTGTTTATTTTCATGTCTATCGTATGTAATTTTCGCATAGAGCTTTTATCCTATATAAGAGAGCTCTAGGACTTCGTAAAAAGTAATTTTAATTTTCCCGTTCACATGGTATCAGAGGGACAGTCCTAGACCGGAGCCTTTGCCCTAGATCTGTCCCCACCAAAGCCCTCCAAGCGCTACCGTCAAAGGTACGTGCCACCCCCATCGTTGTGCGCTGCCGCTGCCTAAGGCGGAACCCCTGCGTGGCTGCGCATATGCGCCCTAGCGCGTGTCTGCCCCCTAGCACGCATTTGCGCCCTAACGCGCGACTGCGCATCTGCTTGCGCGTGACTCATCATCCACGTCTGTGCGTCTGTTCGAGCATATGCTTGTCTTCTCGCACCTGCGGTCCAATGATTCTGCACGTCTTGTGTGTCTGCTCGCTCGTCCAGTAAAGTAGAAGCCTCTTCACTCCATCGCAGGCGACCCAAAGGAGTCTTCAAGGAAAGGAAGTGGTTGTGATTTGAGTCTACACCCACAACCATCTTCCTCTATGTCCGTGTAGACACTACTTGTCTAGTTTGCGACCCCAATCTTGAGAAATTGTTGTCATCATGTCAGACAACAAAGCACATATTCCATCCCTGGGTACCTTCAAAGGTCCGGCCCCGAATGTGAAGATGGATGGAACAAATTATTAACTACGGGCCATGCAGTTCATGAGTTTAATGCCATGCAACGGCAAGAAGCATGTCCTCACGATAGAGGAGCTACGCGACAAGACTAGGACAAATGCCTCATGGGAGGCAGATGATGCATGTGCACGTGTGTGGCTATCCAGGACTGTGTCAGCAGAGATAATCAATGATATTTTGAGTCAGCCTATTGCAAAGGCTATGTGGGATATTCTCGCCGCTACATACTCACTGGCGAAGAATGAATCGAAGATACTGCAGCTCCAGCATGATATTTTCATATCAAAGCAGAATGATGACCCCCTTCATACTCTCTATACTTCTTTGAGGGGCATGTCTGAGAAGCTACATGGATACATTCCCTTGACTGCTACGCCAGAGCAACTTAAGTCTTGCAGAGACTCAGTGATGACTGGAGTCTTTCTTGCAGCCCTTGACCCAGAATATGACGCAGCTCGTGCCCAGATCCTTACTGATGCCACCATACCCTCGACGGAGGAGGCGTATCGTAGATTGTCTATATCCTTTGGTAGTACTTTACTGTCTCAAACATCTTCAGCTATGGATTTATCGTGTGGTAGATGAAGTGCTACACCATATCGTGGTAGGGAGGCCCTAACCGGGGCGGAGGAGGAGGTGGTCGGTCCCGTCAGCCATGCACTTACTGCCACAGGTCAGGCCACTCTGAGGAAACCTGCTATTCCAAGCATAAGTTTCTTGCTTCAGCTCGAGTTACAGAATAGACACAACATGGTGGGAGTCCATCACCTGTATCTGACCAGAGATTTGAAGAGCTTGTTGTGTGACTAAGGGAGACTATGCCTGATACATCTGGGTCTGTTGGCTCTCCTTCAGGATCATCAGAAATAAATGCCTCAGCATCAACTTCTACGTCAGGTATAGCATATGCCTTTACTAGTTGTTATAGGGAAGATTTATCAAAATGGATCATGGATTCCGGAGCATCCCATTATCTTTGTGGTGGCAGATGCCAGTTTAGTGCTTTTCATCCGATTCAGCTTGGATGGTCTGTGGTGATAGCATATGGAACACATTCTTCCATTACTGGTCAGGGGAGGTACAGTTGAATCATGGGTTGATACTTCATAATGTTCTTTATGCTCCTGATTTTTCAATTAATTTACTTTCAATTCGCCAAATCACCAAAGATTTACGTTATCGTGCCATATGTGATCCATCTGATCTTGTGTTTCAGGATATACTCACAGGCAGAGATACTGGTATTTGTGTTTCAGGATATACTCACAGGCAGAGATACTGGTACTGGCCGTGAGCAAGGGGGGCTATACAGACTAGTGCAACCTCCATATGCTGGTGTCTCCTCTATCCGTACTGGTTTTGTTCCTCCATACACGTGGCATCTTCGGTTTGGTTATCTTCCTCTGCAGAAGCTGAGTCATGTTCTTCCACAGATTTTACGTCGCTCTACTTTCCAGTGCGAGGCCTGCCGGCTTGGGAAGCATCATCGATTTACTTTCTAGGGTCGTCAGGATCGAAGTAGTCATAGTCTGTTCGAGTTAATCCATTTTGATATTTGTGGTTCTAGTCGTGTCCCAGATCTTCAGGGACACATGTTTTATCTTGTTGCTGTTGATGAGTTTCGAGATTGTCTTGGGTCTTTCTTCTTAAAAACAAGCCTGATATTGGTCCTGTAATTCAGTCCTTTATTAATGAAATAGGGAACATTTTTTCAGCAAAAATCAAGTTTATACGTTCAGATAATGCACTGGAATTTTGCATGGTATTGTGCATCAAACGTCTTGTGCATATACTTCACAACAAAATGGGGTGGTTGAATGAAAACATCGCCACCTTTTGGATGTTACTCGAACCCTTTTGATTCAGAGTTGTGCTCCTCATTCATACTGGGAAGATGCGGCTCTAACTGCTTGTTATCTGGTTAACCGCATGCATTCTTCGGTGTTGGGGGAGAAGATCCCTTTCTTGATTGCGTTTCCCGAGAAGGATCTTTTTTCCCTTACGCCTCATGTTTTTGGGTCAGTAGCTTTTGCTCATTAAATGTCTCCTGGTCTTGACATGCTCTCTCCAAGAGCTGTCAAATGTGTATTTGGTATTCTAAGACCCTAAAGACATATCGTTGCTTTGATCCTGTTCGACGAAGGTACTATGTCAGTGCTGATGTGACCTTTTTTGAGTCTATTATGTATTTCTCTCCCACATGTGACATGCTTACTTCATCCGAGGATGGAGAAGAGGTCTATATGCCCTCTTTCTCCGAACTCCATTACATCTCCACCTCCTACACTGATACCTCCACCACCGCCACCTGCACAACCACCTCCGCTGCCTCCTCCACCGTTTCCTATTTTATTTCCGCAGGTTTACCGGCGACAACCCCATGCTCATGAGCCTACTCCATCATCCAGCATGCCCGAGGTATGTACTGACCATTTGAGCTCTTTTATTGGCACTGATGATTTGCATGTACATACTGAGGTATAGGATGTCGTGGATTCTATATCTTCTACAAGTGATGTGGATCTGGACAAACCTATTGCTCTATGGAGGTAGAAGCGGGCTTGCACTGTGCATTCACTAGCTTCACATGTTTCTTTGGATCGTCTTTCCACAGATTTTCAGAGGCTTGTTATGGGACTATCTTCTGTTGAGATACCACAAACCTATCAGGAGACGTTACAGAGTGGCCATTGGCGTCTAGCTATGGAGGAGGAAATGACGGCCTTACGATCTCGTGATACATGGACCGTTGTACTGGCTCCGTCAGGAGCATTTGTGGTTGGCATCAAGTGGGTGTTTACTGTAAAACACCGAGCATATGGCACTGTGGATAGTTATAAGGCCATGTTGGTTGCTCGAGGGTTTACCCAGACCTATGGGGTGGATTACCGGGACACATTTTCTCCTGTTGCACGTCACTCTATACTACACATTCTTGTTATTGTGGTACATCCTGGCCACTTTTCCAATTAGATGTAAAGAATGCATTCTTGTATGGTGACTTGCAGGAGGAGGTTTACATGCAGCAACCACCAGGGTTTGCTGCTAAGGGGGGGTCCAGTATGATGTATCGTCTTCATAAGGTCATATATGGTCTTAAGCAGAGTCCGGGGGCTTGATTTCAGAAGCTCTCAGATTTGATTGAACAGAAGGGGTTTCTCCGATCCACTGCAGATCATTCTCTTTTTGTTAAGAGAACTCATAGAGGTACTGTTGTTGTTCTGGTTTATATTGATGACATCATTGTTACTAGTAGTGATGAACATGGCATTCAGGCAACTAAGGACTTCCTTGGACAACAGTTTGTGACCAAGGACCTTGGTACACTACGTTACTTCCTTGTTCTGGAGTTTGCACGGAATCAACAGGGTATGGTCATGACGCAAAGAAAGTATGTCACTGACCTTTTATCTAAGATAGGTATGACAGGATGCAGACCTGCTACTACACCAATAGATCCTAATGCTGGGCTCTATGATGATGACTCTAAAGAGGTGGATAAGAGACGTTACAGAGAGCTGGTAGGAAAGTTGTTATATGTTACTATTGCTAGGCCTGATATATCATTTGCTATGAGCAGGGTCAGCCAGTTTATGGAGCAGCCCAGACAAGTTCACATGGATGCAGTATGCATGATTTTGAGATATCTGAAATCTTCTCCAGGGGCAGGCCTTCATTTCAGAAGGGATACTTCCCTTACAGTTATTGGATGTGCAGATGCATATTTTGCTGGTGTCCCAAGGATAGGAAGTCCACCCCATGCTTCATTGTGTTTGTTGGTAGTTCACTAGTCTCATGGCGAAGTAAGAAACATACAGTTGTTGCTCGATCTAGTGTTGAATCAAAATATAGGGCTATGGCCCAAGGGAGTACAGAAATGGTGTGGGTTAAATCTGTTTCGAGTGACCTAACTGTTGAGGTTCCTCTTCCCGTGCACCTCGAATGTGTTAATCAAGCAGCATTGTTCATTGCTAATAATCCGGCCTTCCATGAGAGAACAAAACACATTGAAGTAGATTGTCACTATCCTCGTGACTTGATCCAGAAGGGATTGATCTCTACTACTTATGTTGCTTCAGGATATCAGATTGCAGACATGTTCACCAAAGCTGTAGCGAGGGACCCTTTCCATCGTTTTTGTTCCAAGCTGAGCATGATAGATATATATGCTCCAGCTTGAGGGGGAGTGTTGAGATTCTTATGATGTGTGCGCTTTAATTATATTTGTTTATTTTCATGTATATCATATGTAATTTTCCTATAGAGCTTTTCCCCGATATAAGAGAGCTCTAGGGCTTCGTAAAAAGTAATTTTAGTTTCCCTTTCACAATTAGTATTTAACGCATAGAATTGCTCAACAATCCATTAACTGGTCTTTCTCAGATCCACCATCAAATAGAATTATAATGCATAGATTGCTAAAATAAAAAATTTCTACTTGCATCATTTGTAACTGGTGGGGATGAAGATGTTACTAATGTCATGTGTGCAGGGGAGGCAACTAGAGGGTTGAATTTCAAGTATGATCCAACAATATATGAATGTAAACAATATATGATTGGAAATAAATTTTTTTGAGTCAAAAAAGAGGGAAACACTCCGAAGGTGTCCACACCAAGCTTTTATTAAGATGGAAATGTTACAAGAAAACTTATAATAACCAAGTCTCGAGGAGAGATCTCACTAAATATGCTACATTCTCAACATAAAATCTATTTTGATGAAAAATCATCCCATTTCTTGAAAGTTAAATTGACCAGATCAACATTGAGTGGGTGCAACAATTCTGCCATCAGTCTGAATTGGTTGGCCACCAGGGAATTCAAAAAATTTCCATGGGAGGGTCCATCCATTAAATGTTCATCTCTGACCAAATACCATATATTCGAACACAATCATATAAGAGATGATCCTAGTCTTCCTCTTCAATGGCACACAGAGCACATGGCGTCACCCTCTTGGATGAAAAATGATCTCCTTACCTTAGTCAGCACCCGTCACATACTATGGAAAATACCTTGTGCATGTCTTATTCAGGAGGTCTAGGGGTCCTTATATAGGATAAAACCCTAGAGAGCTCAAAACTGGGAAAACTACATAAGTACCCCATAAGGGGTTACAATGAATAAATAAGAGACTCAAGAATGCATTACTAACACTCCCTCTCAAGTTGAAGCATATTACAATAAGTTTGTTTTTAATAAAAGCAAAAATTGCAAAAAAGTATAAAACCTTGATGTAAAAGTCGACCGATTAGTCGATCGAGTAGACCGATTAGTCGGCCCGACTAGTCGGGCTGACCGACTAATGACCGATTTGGCCTAGTGGAGTCGGCTACCCCCTCGACTCAACTAGTCGTCCTAGTCGGCCGACTTTTACAAGCTTGTCAGCGACTGTAATGAGGCTGCTACATGTGTTGGCGAGCTCTACTCACTACATAAGAAATATCCGATCTGGTGATAATGAGGTAAAGAAGTTTGCCAACCATGCTTTTATATCGAGTAATATCTTCGAAGACAGGATCCGAGTATGTGGAGTGTTTCTTCGGATTTACATGAATACCAGAGAGCTTGCATCCAAGTAACTCAGCTTCAGTAAGAATGTCCATACAGTATTTCCTCTGTGAGAGGTGAAGTCCCTCTGTATAGCATAGTACTTCAATGTCCAAGAAATAGTGTATTGGACCAAGGTCCTTGGTGACAAATACCTTCCGGAGAAAGGCCTTGGTCTCTAGTACTCCTTTATCATCATCACCTGTGACAACCATATCATCCACATAAACAAGTATAACAGTGCCAGTTGTTCGTCTTCTGACAAATATAGAATAATCAGATGTTGTTCTCTGAAAACCAAGAGTATTGATTTCTGCAATAACTAGTAAGTCTGTTGAACTACGCCATTGGATTTTGCTTCAGACCATATATTTCCTTGCGAAGTCGGCATACATACTTTCTCTTGACTTCGTAACCCTGAGGTTGCATCATGTATACCTCCTCATCGAGATCTCCATATAGGAATGCATTCTTTACATCTAGCTGAAAGATAGGCCGAGCCTTGTTAGCTAATACTGAAAGGATAGTCCTTATAGAGCACATCCATGCAACTGGTGAGAATGTCTCAAAGTAATACACCCCATATGTCTATGTAAAACGTTTAGCCACAAGACATGCTTTCAATCTATCAATGGACCCGTATAGCGACCGCTTGGTTGTGATGATCCATCTGCATGCGACTAGTCTAGTCCCCTTGGGACAATACACTAGCTCCCATGTCCCTCTGGAAGTAAGAGCATTCATCTCTTCATTCATGGCTTGCTGCCATTCTAAATCCTGCAAAGCACTATGGTGGTCTCTCAGAATAGATATAGTTATGAGAGCATCTGCATATCTTCTGTCAGTGGATGATAAACTAGCAGTGGAGGTAAAATGAGACATGGGATGAAGAGTGCATTGCCTCTTCGTTCTGCATAGAATAATGGGAAGCTCATGAGGACCATCTGTTACAACAATGGAGGGGACAATTGAAGAAGCCATATCATCTTCTAACAAGGAAACATGTAAAGGAACTTCTGGTGGTGAAGATAGTTGCTTGCGCTTATAGACAATGGGTGGAGGTGGGAGATCTAAAGGAATGTTGATAATGGAGTGAGTGAAGAAGCTGGTATGCTAAAAAAAGGCTACATCAACAGAGATATAATAGCGATGAATAGTGGGATCATAACACCGATATCCTTTTTGAGTACGAGAATTGTTGAGTTATATCTCTCTATTGTTATTTTATAATTTTCTATTTCTTTCGTCTCTTTATGTAATTTTTCCTTAGAGATTTTCTCTTATATAAGAGAGCTCTAGAACTACGATAAGTACTATTCTTTCAATTTCAATACTTTCCACATAGTATCAGAGCGACGGTACTAGATCCTGTGCCCTAGAATCCCTACCCCACCAAAATCCTAGCGTGCCCTCGTGTGGCTGTCGCTAACGACATCCGCGCACAGCGACAGCCAGTTGCCGCCTACAAGCATCAGCAACAGCTATAGTTGTCGCCGGCGATGCCCGCAAGCACAAGGGGTGCCCCGTCGCCGTCGGCAAACCGGTTCTGGAAGGGTTGTCACACACATGTTCTTGTGGGTGTTGATAGATCTGTTTTGGTTCCTAGTTCGTGATTTTGATCCTCTAAAACCATTCTAGGTGCCTAAAGAAGCTTCCAGTTGATGGGAGAAGTTGTGGTATGAGTCTACACCCACAACCGTCTTCCTATTTGTCTCTGTAGACATAGCTATTCCAGTTTGTAACCCAGCATATCAGACAACAAAGCAGATGTTCCATCCTTGGGTGCCTTCAAAAGTCTAGCCCCCATCGTGAAGATGGATGGAACGAACTATGAATTGTGGCCCACGTCGTTCATGAGTCTAATGCAATGTAATAGCAAGAAGTATATCCTTACACATGAGGTGCATGGTGACAAGACTCGGGTTAACTCCTCGTGAGAGGCAGACGACGCTTATGCACGTGTGTGGCTTTCAAGGACGGTGTCCATTGAGATAGCCAATAATATAGTGAGTTAGCCCGTGGCAAAGGCTATGTGGGACATTCTTTCCGCTGCATACTCTCCGGTAAAGAACGAGTTGAAGATTCTACTATTGTAGCATGACATCTTTATGTCAATTCAGAATGGTCGTCCTCTCCATACTCTTTACACTTCTCTAAGGGGTATGCTTGAGAAGTTACATGGTTACATTCCCTTGATTGCCTCACCAGAGCATCTCAAGGCATATAGGGATTCGGTAATGACTGGAGTTTTTCTAGTGGCACTTGACTCTGAGTATGATGTTGTTACTTGTTAGAGCACAGATTCTTACTGATGCCGGTATACCTCCAATGGCAGAGGCCAAGGTTCAAAAATGCGGTATGTGGTATTTGTTTGGTCACGTGGTCTAAAGCGAGTAAGTGGATATGCGGAGGAGTATACGAAGGTATATGTGGTTTATGCGATTTATAATATTTTAATTTAAAATATTATAAAATAAATAATAAAATGTAATTATATAAAAAAGTTGACGATTTATCAAAATCCAAGATCAAAAATTTCAAATAAAATAATGTAATGTATGAGATATATAAGCATGATATTATAAATTGAATATTTTTTAGTGTGTATTTTGAAGTTAATGCATATATACATAAACATATCTGGATTCAACCGTGAACACATGAATTCTATAAGAAAACCTTTAATGTATATTAGATCTTATGGATAACAAAAGCTAAAGAATAATCATAGGTATACAAATCATACACCCAAAATCATACACTTGTGTATCTCCAAGGGATAAAGCATGTTGACACAAAATATAAGGGAAATGTTTATTTGCATATAAAATTTATTAGAAGCACAAAAATGTAAAGTGTGAGACTGTTAGTCAATTATTTCATGTTTTATTTGAAGAATTAGAATGAATTTCATTAGATAGAAAATTCAAAAAAGCAATAAACATTTCATTAATAAGTGTTCAGAATAATGGGAAAAAATGAGTATGAGAAAAAATACCCTAGATTATATTTCCAAATGCAACATATACGAGAATAATGAAAAGATGCATCAAATTAAAATATGATATAACAGTTGCTCGATCATCAACATGTCACGGAATAACATGATTCCTATCAAATATACGGTCGCATATGCGGACCGCATATGCGTTTTGACCGCATATTGCCGCATATGGCATATGTGGTTCGGGCAAGTGACCGAATACGCATATGCGGCCGCATGGACCGCATTTCCGAACACTGGCGAAGGCATATCGCTGGTTGAGCAGGCTCTCCATATCTTCTGGTGGTACTCAGTTGTCTCAGACATCTTCAGTCATGGCATTATCTTGTGGTAGGGAGAGCCCTACACTGTTTTGTGGTCGTGGCAGGGGATGTGGCAGTCGGCCCCCTCGTCAGCCTTGTACTTACTACCACAAGCCAGGTCATTCTGAGGAAACATGTTACTCTAAGCATGGATTTCCAGCTTCAGCACGTGTGGCAGAACATATTTAGCAGGGTGGCAGTTCTTCAACTCCATTTGATCAGATATTTGATGAACTAGTAGCACGGCTCAAGGAAATTATGCCTTTTTCAGAGTCAATTAGCTTTGCGTCAGGATCATCAGAGGTAGTAGCCTCAGCTTTTGCATCCACATCAGATGTAGCATATACCTTTACTAATGTTACATAGCAGATTTGTCGAAGTGGATTATAGATTTAGGAGCTTCCCATCATCTCTATGGTGGCAGAGGTGAGTTTAGTACTTATAGCCCAACTCAATCAGGCAGGGGAGGTGCAGTTAACCCCTGCAATGCGGCTTCAGAACGTTCTCTTCGCTCCTGAATTTTCTATGAATTTACTATCCAGTAGTCAAATCACCAAGGATTTACATTGTCGTCCCATATATGACCCTTTTGCTCTTGTGTTTCAGGACATTCTTAAGGGCAGGGTGATTGGAACTGGCCGTGAGCAATGAGGCCTCTACAGACTAATGCAATGTCCTTATACTGGTGCCTCTTCGCATTGGATCTATCTCTTTATATGTGTGGCATCTTCGATTTGGTCATCTTCCTTGGTAAAAGTTGTGTCATGTTCTTTCTCAGATCTCTCCTCGCACTACTTTTTAGTGCGAGGCATGCCCGCTTGGGAAGCATTATTGCTCCACATTCCAGAGTCTTCAAGGTCAGAGTAGTCATAATCTTTTTTAGTTGATTCATTTTGATATTTGGGATCCTAGTCGTTTCCCAGATCATTAGGGGCCTTGGTTTTATTTTGTTGTTATCAGTGAGTTCTCTAGATCATCGTGGGTATTTCTTTTTAAGAATAAGTCTGATGATGCTGGTCTGTTATTCAATTTTTTATTAATGAAATAAGGAATGTGTTTTCTGCAAATGTCAAGTTTTTACGTTCAGATAATGCATTTGAATTCTGCAATACATAGGTTTTCTAGTTTCTTAGATCCTATGATATTGTGCATCAAACATCTTTACGTATACTTCTCAACTGAATGGGTTGGCTGAGCAAAAACACCACCATCTTTTGGATGTTGCCAGAACTCTTCTGTTTAAGAGTTGTGCTCCTCATTCGTACTGAGGGGACACGGTTCTCACTGCCTGTTACCTGGTGAATCGTATGCCCTCATCGGTTTTGGGGGAGAAGATCACGTTCTCGATTGCGTTTCTCGAGATGGATCTTTTCTCTCTCACGCCTCATGTGTTCAGATTGGTTGCTTCCGTTCATCGGATATCTCCAAGTCTTGACAATCTCTCTCCTAGAGCAGTCAAGTGTGTGTTTGTTGGGTATTCTAAGACCCAAAAAGGATATCGTTGATTTGACCATGTTCAACGAAGGTACTATGTGAGGGCAGATGTCACCTTCTTTGAGTCCATTGTGTATTTCTCTCCTACAGGTGAAAAGCTCATCCTTCAGAAAGTTGTGAGGAAGTTTATATGCCTCTATCTCCGATGTCATCTACTTCGGGCGACGCTACACTACTACTACCACTACCCTTTCCTCCGTCATCAACCCCACCACCACCTCTACCTCCTGCCACACCTACTTTCTTTCCGCAGGTTTACCAACGTCGACCTCGTGCTTATGTGTCTCCTCCATCATGTGATTTGAGTGTGCAGTTTGAGGTGCAAGATGTCATAGATGATAACTCCCTCTGAGGATTCTACGGGCTAGGACGTGCCTATTGCTCTACGAAGGAAGTGGCATGCATGCACTATGCATTATCTTGCTTCTCATGTTTCCCCGGCATGACTCTATATGGATTATCGGAGGTTTGTTGTTAGTTTGTCAGTTGTGAACATACGACAATCCTATCATGAAGCTTTGCGGAGTTGTCCATGGCGACTGGTTATGGGGGAGGAGATGACGGCATTACAGCCTCGTGGTACATGGAGTGTCATCCCGGATCCTTCATGTGCTTCTATTGTTGGTAGTAAATGGGTGTTTGCAGTGAAACAACGTGCAGATGGTTCTGTGGACATATATAAGGCCATAGTAGTTGCTCATGAATTCGCCCAAAACTATGGGGCGGATTATCAGGACACCTTTTCTCTTGTTGCATGTCATTCTACATTGTGGATTCTTATTGTTGTTGTTGTCGTACATGACTGGTTGCTTTTCCATTTAGATGTCAAGAATGCCTTCTTGTATGGGGATCTGCATGAGGAAGTTTATATGCAGCAGCCACCTAGGTTTGCTGTTGAGGAGTCCAATATGGTGTGTAAACTCTACAAGGCCGTCTATGCCCTTAAGAAGAGTCTGAGGGATTGGTTTCAGATGCTCTCGGAGTTGATTTAACAACAGGGATTTATCAGATCTACAACAGGTCAATCTCTTTTTGTTAAGCAAACCTAGAAAGGTATTGTTGTTATTTTGGTCTATGTTGATGATATTATTGGTACAGACCGTGATGAACAAGGTATTCAGGTAGCTAAGGATTTCCTTGGACAACAGTTCGTGACCAAGGACCTTGGCAAGCTACATTATTTTCTTGGCCTAGAATTTGCAAGAAATCTACACGGTATTGTATTGACGTACAGGAAATACATCTGATCTTCTATCTGAGACAGGCATGATAGGATGTAGACTTGCTACTATTCCAGTGGATCTCAATGCTATGCTATATGATGATGATTCTGCGGAGGTGGAAAAGAGACAGTACAGAGAGCTATATGTTGTATGTTATTATTACCATGTTTGATATATCATTTGTTGTCAGCAGGGCAGCCTGTTTATGGAGCAACCTAGGCAAGCTCACATCGTTGCAGTCAACATGATCTTGAGGTATCTGAAATTTTCTCCATATGTAAGACTTCTATTCAGGAGAGAAACGTCTTTAGCAATTTCAGGATGTGCAAATGCAGATTATGAAGGGTGTCCTAAGGATAGGAAGTCTACTTCATGCTTTATTGTTTTTATGGACATCTTGCTGGTTTCATGGAAGTGCAAGAACATACAATTGTAGCCAGATCCAATGTTGAATTAGAGTATAGGGTCGTAGCCCAAGGGAGCACAGAAATGATGTGGGTCAAGTCCATTCTGACTGACCTAACTCTTGAAGTGCCTCTTCGTATGCACCTCAAATGTGATAATCAAGTTGTTCTATTCATAGCTAATAATCCAGCCTTCCATGAAAGAAAAAAAATTAATATTGACTGCCACTACACCCATGATTTGATTCAGAAGAGGTTTATATTCACTTCTCATGTTGCTTTAGGCGATCAGATTGTCAACATGTTTACCAAAGCTCTTGCATAGGGACCTTTCCACCGTTGTTGTTTCAAGTTGAGAATGGTAGATATATATGCTCCAGCTTGAGAGGGAGTGTTGAGATATTTATCTCTTTATTATTATTTTGTAATTTTCTATTTCTTTCGTCTCTTTATGTAATTCTCCTTAGAGATTTTCTCCTTTATAAGAGAGCTCTAGGGCTACGGAGAATACTATCTCTTTCATTTCAATACTTTCCACAAGAATAACCTAAAAAACACATTTGATTGCGCGAGGAGATAGTTTGTCAGCAGTGTAAAAATTGTGGACAAAGGCCACACATCCAAAAATTCTCGGGGGTAGAGGAAAGGGTGACTCGGTTGGGTACAACATGGAGAACGGGGAGGAGCCATGTAGGAAAGTAGACGAGACTCTGTTTATAAGATTGACGGCGGTTAGAACAGCATCCCCCAATCGGTTTTAGGAACTTTCATATGGGTGAAGAGAGAACGGGCAATATTTAGTACATGTCTGAGTTTTTTTTCTGCTACCCTATTTGTTGGGAAGTATAGGGACATGAGGTTTGATGAATGGTGTCCTGGGATGCAAAGAAGTTTGTTATATCATGTTGGGTAAATTCCAAAGCATTATCAGAGCGAAAAACTTGAACTCCGGAGTAGAAAATATTCTTGACAAAATGGAAGAAATTCTTGACCATAGTATTAATCTGTGAATGCTCTTTTGCAGATAGACCCAAGATGGCCTACTGTAATCATCAATAAAAACAACAAAATACTTGTGTCCACTTATAGTACGGATGGACAAGGTCCCCAGATATCACAATGTACTAGAAAGAAAGGAACTTCGCGATGTGGCTCAGTTTGAGTAGGGAAACACGTTCGATGATGCTTTTCGAACTAACATGCCTCACAATCAAAGGGCTTGAACGTAGAGAGCTCGGGTAATATTAAAGAGATGGCTTTGGCAAACGGATGATCAAAGTGACCGGAGAAGAGGATTTTCAGATATTGATGCGCCAACAAAACTAGAGTCAGACGGGATATCAAGATAATAGAGGTCATTCTTCTCATGTCCCCCACAAAAAATCTATCCCATTCCGATGTTTTGGAAATAACAATAGAACTAATAAAAAATAACTCGACAGTTAAGTTCCATGCACAACTTTTGGACAGATAAAAGACTAAGTGGAAATGCGGGTGCGCTGTGAACTCCAATCAGTCGGAGTTTAGATGAAAACTCCACAGTGCCCACAGTAGTCACAGGCAAATGTGCCCCATTAGCAACTCGAACAGTCTTCACAGAGGAAGACGATTGTGAGGAAGTGAGAAGGCTACCTTCTCCCGTCAGATGCGTCGACGCTCTAGAATCAATAATCCATGCATGGCTAGATGCAGAAGAAGAGCTGGCAATTGTACCTTAGGTACTAGGCAAACTAGCAATAGCAGTACTGTTGTCACTGGCTGAGTTTTGCAGAATTTGTCGCAGACGTAGATATTCAGAGGTAGTAAATGGTGTCTGACTATCACCAGATGGATGATCATGTGAGATCGCAAGAGCATCATATGGGTCCTCGTATGAAGCAGTCTCTAGAGCACTATTAGTATTGGACGGCATGCCAAATTTTGCCTAGCAGCACTTAGAAAGTTGATCCCAACGTCCACAATTTATGCAGGCTGGATATCGAGCAATAGTATGAGCACGTCCACGTCCACAACCATAATCACAACCACGCCCAGACTCACAATCTCAATCATGACCAAAATCACAGTCGCATCCTCCCAGGTAGTTGTGTCGTTCTCAAGCATAATGGGTTGTAGTCCCCGCAGATGTAGTAGTAGTAGTAGTAGGAGGGCATTCAATCAGAGAATCAAGTTCTTGTAGGTAACCAAAGATGGTCTCAGATGGATAATCTGCATCCACACATCCAGAAATAGTGAAAGTTTTGTCTCCCCTGAATAGAGTCATGCACCTGAAGAAGACTTCAGATACCTCAAGATCATATTGACTGCATCCATGTAGGCCTTCCTACGCTACTCCATAAACCGGTTGACCTTGCTGACAGCAAATGATATATCAGACCTGTTAATAGTAACATACAACAGCTTCCCTACCAGCTCTCTATATTGTCTCTTATATACCTCCACTAAGTCATCATCATAGAGCATAGCATTGGGTTTCATTGGAGTAGTAGCAGGGTATACTGCATGTCATGCCGTCTCAGATAAAAGATTAATGACGTATTTTCTTTGTGTCATTACTGTTGGAGTATTCATTGTATGCGTCATATATGAGGGAGATGGGTAAATGGATCCTGGAGAGGTCCATTTACCCCATCCACATGTTTAGTCCCACATCTACCGGTGGTGGGACTTGGAGGCTCTGTGGTGGCTATATAAGGAGCCCCATACCTCATGTATCCATTGAGAAAAAGCAACAAAGCATAAGCCCTTTTGAGGGCTTCTCCCGTGGTTTCATCCCGCTCCTTACAAAATAGGGTTCCACGTTAAATTCCGTTGTTCTTATTCTTCTTTATTTTTCCATGTTTGCTTCCGCATGTTTATTTTAGAATATGGTATGAAAGCGGGTCGATTCTCGAGGATTTTTTTATGTTCTTTATTCGATATTCGTTTTTGGGGTTCATGTTCAAGATTTCGTGAAGACTATTGTTCTATTCAAGTTCATGTTCTGTTCCAGAGTTTTTATTTTTATGGTTCTCTAGAACCCTAGATCCGTCCTCATCTCTAGACCTGTTGTGCGATCACGGCTATTTCCAAGACACATGTGTTCTCTCTCAAATCTCCTTAATGAGATCTCCCAACAGTAACCTTTCAGAAGATCAAGCGCCATATCACGCCTCCAGCCAACTTCCAGGCAGCCGCTAGCATGCGGGGCATATTCCGGGCCCGTTGGCGGCACCACCATATCCAGGCGGCGCAACCCCTGGTAGGCAGTGTAACCCCTCTCGCCACCAGCGTCAACATCAAGAACTCCTGCACGATTATCTCCAGGCGCCCAGCTCGCACGCGCAACATCTCTTCTCCGCTCACATACACGTGCAGATGCAGAAGCCCCTGCACGCATCCTTTGAATTACGAAAGCATCAAGACAACGATCCTCAAACCTACGCATTTTCGACAACTGCACGCAGATGGCCCCATGGCATCTCCTCTCCATCAACAAAGCCCAGTCGATCGGTGCAGAATCTGCGCATCTCCAACAACGGCATGGCTCCTCTCCTCCATATCTTTGCGTTGCTTAACCGGTGCAGAGCCTATCACACGCACCCCAAGCGGTTGTGGCTCCCATAGGTGGCGGCACATCCCACACCATGCGACAAAGGATGCCGCCCTCTAGGTAGAGCTCGCCCCCCCCCTCCCGCAGAACAGCGATGCCGCTTCAGGTGAAGAGGTCCCCGCAGCGGCAATCGAAATAAGTGGCTTCGTGCCTCGTTGAAAGAAAAAAAGGGGAAAACCCTAAATAGGGTTTCGCCCATCGTGCCCGAGTGGGCTATAAAAATTTTTTTAAGGGCTCAACTGGACCGGTTGTGATATGTTAAAAAAGCAGTGGGGGGCAATTTTCAAATAAAAAAAGGGAGTTGCTTTCATTTGGCCCAAACTTTGGGCCGAGAGTTGTTAAAAAAAGATGGAGAGAGATTAAAAAAAGGCGTGTATAATTTTTTTTAAAAAGAGACGAATGAAACGACTTTAAAAAAAGTTTGAAAGCCGAAGAAAGGGAAAATGGCAACGACTTATTGCAAAAAAAGGGAGAAGAGCCGGAAAAAAATGTTTCGAAAAAAAATGAAATGATTTGAAGAGCCGAAAGAAAAATTGTGATCAACTTATTTGATTTTTTATTTCCCCGATTTATTGTCTTCCCCCAACTTGGTTGATGTTGATATTCCGACCAGTATATGTAGAGTCGCATGTCTTATTCTATATTCAAAGATCTATTCAGATGTCAAATTCTCCAGACCATCCGATTGTCAGACTCTACAATCCAGATTATTCAGACTCGACGTCAGATTTCGAGTCTTCAGTTTCAGACACGCACATAGATGCTGTCTTCTTTTCTGATGAGCACATGTTTTCCATCTTCTTTCGCGGTCCCCATCTTCTTCTTGTTTTTGGCTAGAGTTTTCATGTGGTATCTTAGGTACTCTATATTAGTGTACCATTCTCTGTGTCAGATGAGAGAGACCCAGTTCTTCGACGAGGAGATTTTTCAGACTCCGTTCTCTAGCGACCATGGACTCTGATGAGGATTGCACTTCCACAACCTTTTCAGTTTGGCCCTTATCAGAGATGGAGCAGTTGTCCACATATTGTGGCAGGCCAGAGTACTCCGACGAAGAGACTCTTTTCAGGTGCAGTGACTCTGACAGGTGCAGATCAGAGCACGTGCTCTCCGACTAGGAAATTTAGCAGACTCACACTCTAGCCCGTTCGTCCTCCTCACCTGCACGGCATGAGAAGCAACGTCCTCGACAGTTGCAGTTGTGCACGTTGAGTTGATATTATCCGCAGTGTCCTGTAGCATTGAGTTGAGTTTCTTTTTGTTTGTTCAAGCTGAGCATTGCATGCTCCAGCTTGAGGGGGAGTGTTGGAGTATTCATTGTATGTGTTATATACGAGGAAGATGGGTAAATAGATCTTGGAGAGATCCATTCACCCCATCCACATGTTTAGTCCCACATCTACTAGTGGTGGGACTTGGAGGCTATGTGGTCACTATATAAGGAGCCACAGACCTCCTGTATCCACTGAGAAAAAGCAACGAAACATATGCCTCTTTGAGGGCTTCTCCCATGGTTTCATCCCGCTCCTTACGGAGTAGGGTTCCATGTTAAATCCTGATGTTCTTATTCTTCTTTATCTTTTCCATGTTCGCTTCCACATGTTTATTTGTAACAATTACCATACCATGTTGATTTCTTGCAAATTCTAGGCCAAGAAAGTAATGCAGCTTGCCAAGGTCCTTGGTCACAAACTATTGTCCAAGGAAATCCTTGGTTGTCTAAATGCCCTGGTCATCACTGCATGTAATAATATCATCAATATAAACCAAAATAACAACAATACCTCTTTGGGTTCTCTTAACAAAAAGAGAATGATATGCAGTAGATCTGTAGCCTCTGCTACTGCTTTAGTCGTCGTTGTTGCGTAGCTGTCGGCGGCGGCCGCTACCATGCGAGGACGCGCTAGGGTTTTAGGTGAGGTAGAGATTCTAGGGTACAAACTCTGGTCTAGTATCGCCGCTCTGATATCATGTGGAAAAGATCGAAATGAATAGTTGCATTCATCGTAGCCCTATAGCTCTCTTATATAGGAAAAAAGCTCCAAGGGAAAATTACATAAAGAAACGAAAGAAATAAAAAATTACAAAGTAAAGATGAAGAGATATAATTATCTCAACACATATGGCATGTTTGGTTTTGTTACCTTCCTCTGTTGAAGCTGTAAAGAGGGTATGGTAGTAGTGCAGTGTGCCTACCACTAGAAAGACCAAGTTTCAAATCTTGAGTGGATACCTGTGTGTGTTTTCCCCTCTTGTTTTAAAAAAAGTTGTATAGAGTCTGCCTCATATTCCATCTCAGTCTACATTCAGTGCGAGGCTTACCTGCTTGGGAAGTGTTGACGCATATAGTAGTCTATAAGTTTCTCTCTGTTATTTTTATTTTTCAGTTGTATGCTTTATGTAATTTACCCATAGGCTACTCTCCTATATAAGAGAGCCTAGGGCTTGTGGAATAAACACATTATTCTCTTTTCCCAACATGGTATCAGAGCGACGGTCCTAGACCGGAGTTCTCGAAACCCTAACCCTGACCCTACCCCACCCGACGGCCTCTCTTCCTCTCTCCCTCTCATCGGCGCCGCCGCCGGGGCTCACCGCAGGCGCACCAGGACCATCGTATGCGGTGGCTGCTTCTTCGACGCGTACCCCTTGTGCGTGTGCGCGGGCGCAACTGTGCATTGTGCGTTCCGCCTACTGCACGTTGTAGCTCCTCCGCGCATAGCTCATCCTCTAGGCGCATCCTGTGCGAGCGCCTACTGTGCGAGCGCGCATCCTCTGCGCGATGTAACTCCTGCATCCGAGCCTGCGCGCATCCACGCCTGCGCACATCTTCGCCTGTGCACATCCTCTGTGCACAAGAGCCCTTCCGCGCGCGTGCTCTTCATGCGATCCAGCAGGCCCCTCTGATTGCACGTGCACTCGATCTCGTGTGCGCGTGCTCACTGCGCGCGTGTACGAGTGATCAGCCTTAAAGCGCGCGCAATCATCTATATGGGGTTTAGTTGCTTTAGGTCTACACGTGCAACTAAACCCGCCTATGTCATTGTAGACTTATTTCATCCTCTGTCAATCGTTCCAGTCTCCAGTATGTCAGAAAGCAAGGCAGATATCCCATCCATTGGCGCCTTTTGTGGTCCAGCGCCAATTGTAAAGATGGACGGTACCAACTATGAACTGTGGGCAATGCAGTTCATGAGCATGATGAAGTCAACGGGTAAGAAACACATTCTTACCGAACCAGAGCCTGCTGAGAAGACTGGAACCAATGCCTCTTGGGAGGCTGATGACGCATATGCCAAAGTTTGGCTATCTGGTACATTGGCAATTGAGATTGCCAATGACATTCTACATCAACCCACGACCAAGGATATGTGGGACATTATGGCGGCTACATATTCACAGGCGAAGAACGAGACAAAGATTCTGCAACTCCAGCATGATAACTTCACTATCAAGCAGAATGGTCGTCCTCTACATTCTCTCTACACATCACTGAGAGGGATGTTCGAGCTTCATGCCCCTGACAGCCACGCCAGAACAGCAGAAGACATACAGGAATGCGACTATGGTGGGTGTGTTTCTTGCTGCACTCGATCCATAGTATGAGGCGGCCCGATCCCAGATCTTGGCCAACTCTACTATTCCTCCCATGGAGGAAGCCTTCCATAGACTGAGTCATATCACAGTTCCTCCACTGCCACAAGTCAGAATACTTCGGCCATGGTCTCTAACAGGGGTCGCGGATTTCATCATCAGGGTCGTGGACGTGGACCCCATGGGAGAGGTGGCCGCATTAGGCCAACATGTACTTATTGTCATCGTGTCGGACACAATGAAGACACATGCTACTCGAAGCATGGATTTCCTGCATCTGCATAAGTCGCTGAGCAGATAGAGCCTCCATCTGCTGCTACTTTGGATCAGCGGTTCGACGATCTAGTTGCCCGTCTGAGGGGCATTATTCCCCCATCTGACCCAGCCCCCACGGCTGAGAGTCAATCTGATGTTGTTGCTTCTGCTTCTGCGTCGACCAGTTCTTCAGGTAGCATACATGCATTTACCAGTAGTAGAACAGATTCATTACCATGGATTATGGATTCGGGCGCTACACATCACCTATGTGGCGATCGGAGTTTACTTACAGGATACTCTCAGATTCCTCCAGGCCGAACAATAGTTATTGCCAATGGTACACATTCCCCCATCATTGGTAAGGGGGAGATCAGATTGACATCTTCTATGCAGCTCAAGAACGTGCTACATCTACCTGACTTTTCCATGAATTTGTTGTCAATTAGTCAGATTACAAAGGATCTACATTGTCGGGCAATTTTTGATCCATCTTCTCTTATTTTTCAGAACATCCATACGGGCAACGTGATTGATCGTGGCTATGAGCAAGGAGGCCTCTACCGCCTAAATCAGACTCCATTCGCTGGAACCTCATTCCTTCCCACTGGACCAGAATCTACTTTATTGTGGCATCTGCGCTTTGGACATCTACCGCTTCAGAAGTTGTGTCGTCTGTTACCCCAGGGTTTTCCTCACACATCTATTCAATGTGAGGCGTGTCAGTTGGGAAAGCATCACAGGTCGACCTTTCCCAGTCGTCCAGGTCGGAGTAGTACCTCCAAGTTCGAGTTATTTCATATTGATGTCTGGGGTCTGAGTCGTGTACCTGATCATCAGGGACACAGATTTTATATAGTTTTCGTGGATATCTTCTCTCGTGTGTCATGGGTATTTTTAATGAAAAATAAATCTGAAGCAGGCAATATTATTATCCATTTTCTAAATGAAATTCAAAATGTTTTATCCACATCTGTGAAGTTTGTGAGAAGTGATAATGCCCTAGAACTATGCACTCATGTCCTTGCCAACTACTAGTCCTCAAAAGGAATTATTCACCAAATATCCTGTGCTCATACCTCTCAACAAAATGGTGCTCATACCTCTCAACAAATGGAATTGCTGAAAGAAAACATCGACACTTGATGTCACAAGATCACTTCTTATACAGAGTCATGTTCCTTACTCTTACTGGGGTGATGCAGTTCTCACTGCATGTTACTTAATCAATCATATGCCGTCCTCTGTCTTGGATGAACAGACTCCGTTTTCCCTTATCCATCCTGGGAAGGATCTGTTTTCTCTCACTCCCCGTGTGTTTGGTTCAGTCGCGTTTGTCCATCAGTTGTCTCCTGGTACTGACAAGCTCTCTCCTAAGGTTGTCAAGTGTGTTTTCGTTGGGTACTCCAGAACTCAAAAGGGGTACAAGTGTTTTGATCATCTGCGTCGGCGGTATATGGTCAGTGCGGATGTTACATTTTTTGAATCTGTAATGTATTTTTCAGCCTCAGGTGATCAGCAGCTACCTCCACTGCCTACCGATGCCATATACATGACACCACCACCTCCAGCACCGTCACCACCACCTCAACCGTCACCACCACCTCAACCGTCACCACCGCCACCACCACCGCCACCACCACAAATCCCCATCTCGCCACTACCGTTCCATTATACCCGCAGGCATCCTCCCGCTCGTAGCCATGACTCGTTTCCTAGCTCGCCTATGGTATGTAATGAAGATACTTCTATTGATGGATCTAATGATATTTATGAGCAGGATATGTTGCAGGGGCCAGATGCGGACACATATGATTTAGATGTTCCCATTGCTTTACGCAAATCGAAGAGGAGTTGCGTTACATATCCCTTGTCTGCTTCTGTGTCATTTGAGCGATTATCTTGGGATTTTAAGAACTTTGTGGTGGCCCTGTCAACTGTAGATAATCCACGGAATTATCAAGATGCTCTGCAGGACAGTAGATGGCGGCTAGCAATGGAGGAAGAAATGGCGGCATTACAATCGAGAGGAACTTGGAGTCTAGTTCCTATACCTCCAGATGTGACCCCCGTGAGCTGCAAGTAGGTGTTTACGGTGAAGCACAATGCAGATGGTTCTATTGACAGGTACAAGGCACGCCTTGTTGCACGTGGTTTTACACAGACATACGGGGTGGATTACCTTGATACATTCTCGCCAGTAGCCCGTCATTCCACTCTCCGGATCTTGTTGTCAGTCACAGTCAATCGAGAGTGGCCACTATATCAGTTGGATGTGAAGAACGCGTTCCTATATGGAGATTTGCAGGAGGAAGTCTATATGCAACAACCACCCGGTTTTGCTGTTGAGGGGGAGTGTTCCAAGGTGTGCAGACTTCATAAGGCTATCTATGGCCTTAAGCAGAGTCCCAGAGCATGGTTTCAGAAGCTCTCAGACCTCTTTGAAAAACAAGGATACAAACGCTCCAATGCTGATCATTCCTTGTTTGTACAGAAGACTTCTAGAGGTATTTCTGCAATTATGGTTTATGTAGATGACATCTTGATTACAGGAGATGATGAGCAAGGCATAAAGCAGGCAAAAGAAAAGTTGGGAAGCGAATTTGTCACTAAGGATCTTGGAGTCTTTAGATATTTTCTGGGACTGGAATTTGCTAGAAATTCGTATGGATTAGTAATATCGCAGAGGAAGTATGTTACAGATCTGTTAAGTGAAACAGGTATGCTTGGGTGTCGACCTGCTACGACACCAATGGATCCCAGCATGAAGCTCTGTGATGATGACACAGACGAGGTGGACAGCAGAAGATACAGAGAACTGGTAGGCAAACTGTTGTATGTCACGATCACTAGACCCGATATATTATTTGCAGTGAGTCGTGTTAGCCAGTTCATGGAGCAACCACGTCAGGTTCATATGGATGCAATATATATGATTCTTAGATATCTCAAATCATCTCCAGGTGCAGGTTTGCTATTCAAGAAGGGAAAGGGGATTTCTATCTCAGCATGTGCGGATGCAGACTATGCAGGATGTCCCAAGGACAGGAAGTCCACCTCAGGGTATGCAATATATGTAGGAGATGCTCTAGTCTCATGGAGGAGCAAGAAACAGACGGTGGTAGCTAGATCTAGTGCTGAATCCGAATATAGGGCTATGGCCCAGGCCAGCACAGAAATGATGTGGGTGAAGGCTATACTTACAGACTTATGTCTTGATGTCCCACTTCCTATGAACTTGGAATGTGATAATCAGGCAGCCTTGTTCATTGCAAACAACCCAGCATTCCATGAGCGGACCAAGCATGTTGAGGTTGACTGTCACTTCATACGTGACATGATTCAGAAGGGGTTCATTGCTACATCTCATGTTGCCTCAGAGAATCAAACTGCTGATATATTCACCAAGGCATTACTACGAGGCCCATTCCAGAAGTGTGCGTCCAAGCTGAGCATGATTGACATCTATGCTCCATCTTGAGGGGGAGTGTTGACGCATATAGTAGTCTATAAGTTTCTCTCTGTTATTTTTATTTTTCAGATGTATGTTTTATGTAATTTACCCATAGGCTCTTCTCTTATATAAGAGAGCCTTGGGCTTATGGAATAAACACATTGTTCTCTTTTCCCAACAGGAGGAATCACCACTCTAGTTTTCCTGGTCGCCGGAGTCATAGTAGCAGTACCTTATTTGAATTGTTCATTTTGATATTGGGGTCCTAGTTGTGTCCCTAACCATTAGGGGCACATGTTCGATCCTGTGGCCATCGTTGGTTATTTTAGACCTTCTTGGACTTCTTTTTTGAAAAACAAATCTTAGGTTGGGTCTATCGTTCCAACTTTTATTCATGAAATAAAGAGTACTTTCCTGCTACTATTAAGCATTGTTGTAAAAGTCCCCCGAATGGCTCGACTAGTAGGTTCGACTAGTCTATTCAGTGGGGTGGCCAATCGAGTATTGACCAACTCCGACTAAGCCAACTAGTCGATAGATTTTTTTCTTGGAGATGCCATATTTTTATTTTTTATACTTCTATAAAAGCAAACTTATTCTAATCTGTTTAATGTTTTTATTTAAATTCAATTACTTCTTTTCTTTCATTATGATCATATAAAAATATACAATCTATATAAATATATAAGAATATACATATAAAATTGATTTATATATTTAAAATAACTTAAATTTTCAAATCCAATTAAAGCCCGACTAAATCCGATTAATCGTTCGACTATCGATTAATCCTTATTCAGTGACCCAACTGATAGAGTACCGACTACCGATTTTTGCAACCTTGCTATTAAGTATGTTCGCTTCAACAATGCCTTGGTGTTTCATACTGTTAGAGTATTTGGAGCATGTGTCACTTATGTAATAGGTGGGTAAATGGATCCCTACCCCATCACTGAGTTTAGTCCCACATCTGCCAGTGGTGGGACTTGGAGGCTCTGTGGAAGCTATATTAGAAGCCCCAGACCTCTTCTATCCATTTAGAAAGTCCAATGCATAACGTGACCGTTTGAGGCCTTTTCCCATGGTTTCATCCGGCTCCTTAGGGAGTAGGGTTCCACGTAAAAGTCTTGTTTATTCTATCCTCTGTTTATCATTCGCTTACGCATTCTCCATTTTCTAACATGGTATCAGAGCGGGTCGATTCTCTAGGATTTTTTTTTCATTTCTTCTCGAGATCGGTTATAGGGTTTATGTCAAAGCCCTAATTCACGATTTGTCCAAGATTTGATTCTTTGTTGATTATTAAGAGATGTGTTATTTGTATTACACTATTTAACTCGAAGTTATGAAGATTAGCATCGTCAAGTTCAAGGATTTTTCTAGGATTTTCTGAAATCCTAGGTCTATCAATGTCCTGGAAATGACGCATTCTGTTCTGTTCGCGCCATCATCGCGCAAAAAGATCCTTAGGTGATGCAGCCTCCAGTTCTCCTGGAGGACCTCCCTCCTCCAGAAGCCCTAGCCGCAAATGATCAAGTCCTTATCGTCTCACCCGATGTGTGCGCCGAGATCAAAACCAGGAAGTGCAGCTCTCATCCTGCATCTCTCAGACGGCGCATCTTCTGTCGCAACCGCCACTCCTATCCCAGGCTGCATCCTAGGCAGCAACCCATCTCTCCAGCCCTTGTTCAGTCCATCGGAGCTCCATAGCGGTTCTAGTTTCTAATTTTACGTCAAGACCCCTCTTGTCCCTACACATCGCATCTCCAGCCGATGGTGACATGACCTTTTCAGTCGTATCCGACACATGCGCGACCTCTCCTGTCCATGCAAGGTCACTTCTCCCCCACGTGGTAGCAGCACATGCGTGACCTCTCCTGTCCGTGCCCAGGCGAGCAGCAGTCCATTGCCAGCATTGCGATCCTCCTTCATTGCGCGCCTAATTGTGCGACTCCCTCCATATCTTTGTTGCACCACCTCCAGTCCCTGGCAGAGCGGCGCACTGCACTCGAGTCCTCGCGAGCTCCTCTCTCGTGCGGCCTCCCCATCATCGCCTCCTGGCCATGCGCAGGTGGCATATCCTCCAGATTCCAGGGCGGGGCCACCCTCGCTGCGTCCCCTCCTGTGCTCAATCCCATCGGGGCGGCGTCCTTTGAGAAAACGGTTCCCCGATAGGGAACCCTAAAGAGGGTTTGCTCCATCTTGTTTAAGTTATAAAAAAAAGGAAGATCGAAGAGGCCGGGAAAAGGAAAAAACAAAAAATAAAACTGCTAAGTTTTTTTCAGCCCAAATGGGTTGATGAGTCTTTTAAAAAAATTGAGGGCATGATTCCAGGCCCAATTCGGGCAAGTACCAAAAAAGGGGAAGTCCAATTTGGGTAGGTATAAAAAAGGGGTTTGTTCAAAAAAAAAAGAGGCACGTACAAATAAAAAAGTCGTATGTAAATTGGAAAAAAAGAAAAGAAAGAAAATGAAAAGCCGTAAAAAAATTATTATGAACGGCTTATGTGACAGGTATTATAAAAAATTATTATTGGCCAAAAATTGTTACAACAACAACAAAGCCTTTTCCCACAATTAAGTAGGGATTGGCCAAAAATTGTTGCAAAGAAAATTTTAAGCTGAGAAAAAAAATGTGTGAACGACTTATTCTTTGTTTTATTTTCTCATATTCATGTCTTGTCTTGGCTTCTCCCAACATGGTCGACATCACTGTCATCAGTGTTTTCCGACCAGTCTGGGAGAAAGGGGGAATATATGTAGAGTCACAGGTCTATTCAGATTCTTCTGATACATAATCCAGACCATTCAAATTCCATACTCTACAGTTTGACAATTGTTCAGACTCGTAGATGATGCATGCCATCATTCTTGTTGTGTCGACCAGAGTTTTCATGTGAGCCATAGGGACTACAGAGCTGAGGATCGTTCCCTATGCCATTGAGGGCAAGGGTTTTCATGTGGTATCATAGGGACTCCGGAGTAGAGTACCATTCTCTGATCCAGATGGGAGAGATTCAGTTTCACACTCCAGCCCGTTCATCCTCCTCGCATGCACGCCGTGAGAAGCAACGTCCTCGACAGCAACAGTTGTGCGTGTTGAGTTCATATTGTTTGTAGTGTCATGTATTGTGAGTTGAGTTTCTTTATGTTTGTCCAAGCTGAGCATTGCATGCTCCAGCTTGAGGGGGAGTGTTAGAGTATTTGGAGCATGCGTCACTTATGTAATAGGTGGGTAAATGGATCTCTCCATGATCCATTTACCCCATCACTGAGTTTAGTCCCACTTCTACCACTGGTGGGGCTTGGAGGCTCTGTGGAGGCTATATAAGAAGCCCCATACCTCTTGTATCCATTGAGAAATTGCAATGCATAATTTGGCCCTTTGCTGCCTTCTCCCGTGGTTTCATCACGCTCCTTAGGGAGTAGGTTTCCACGTAAAAATCTTGTCTTCTATGTTTATCTTTCTTTATTCTATGCTCTGTTTATCATTCGCTTCCGCATTCTCCATTTTCTAACACATACCATTCAGCTTTCTCAGTTCTTCAGGTTCTTTGGCATTATACGTCTGAGCTCTTGTGCGTACACTTCTCAACAGAACAGTGTGGTTGACCACAAACACCATCATCTTCTTAATGCGATTGGGGTCCTTATCCAGAGTCGTGATTCCCAGTAGTTCAAGGGTGTTGCAGTTCTCGCCTACTTTATGCCCAAGAGAAAAGATTCATTTTTTATTATGTTTCCTGGTAATGGCATTTTCTCTCTAACCTCCCGTGTCTTTGGTTCAGTGGTGTTTGTTCATCGTCTGACTCCTGGCCATGACAAGTTCTCTCCCAGAGTTGTCATGTGTGTTTTCGTGGGATGCTCCTGAGCCCAGAACCGATACCAGTGCTGACATCAAATTTTTTGAGTCTATCGTGTGTACTTTTCTCCTACAGAAACGAGGGAGAAGCAATGATGGAAGAGAATTGTGGAAGAGAGAACGAAAGGCCAAGTGAAAGGAGAAGCAAAGGACACTTTATGGATGTTGGTCTGGCAGAACAATCGTGCGAGAGGATGAAGATAGAGTGTATGTAGATGGAGACAAATTTGATCAGAGGTTGTGAAGTGTGTGCAATTATGTAGAGAAATTAAGAGGGTCGGCTGATGAATGTGAGCACATCAATTTTATGAGCTGTGAAAAATGACATTTTTTTAGTTAATAGTGTGTGTATAATATTGAAGTCAATTTAAATATTACATTCAAGAGAAGTTATGAATTTAAGAAAATTTAAGCTTGATATCCCTCGTGACAAATGCAGGAGCATGTCCAAAATAAGCAATATTTTAAGAAAAATAGTCACCATTTGTCATCTAAAATAAGTTCACAACAAGTTCAGGACGAGCTATTTCGACTGCATTGAGTAGGTTCCAAAAACAAAACCCGGGAGATGGGGATTTTACATCTCAAATTCCAGATCCAACTGCTGCGATGATGGTGATGTAGAGGGGCTTTTCCTTATCACGGAAAAAAAGTGATCTGACTAGATAATCCAGAAGAATAATGGAAATACAACCAAGTAAAAAATATTTATCTCATGCAACAACATCGTGATGTTTGTTTCAGTATTCTCTAAACAAACGCCTAGAACTTTCCTTCCAAATCAGCCAAAGTTGAAGCGAATTATGCTTTCATGATCCAAAATTGGGATCTTTTGCCAAAGAACTGTTTATTTGAAAGAATGGTAAGTGGCTTTGTAGCGAGCAGTAAAGCAAGTGCATTAAAAAATTGTGCTGTGAAGTTGCAATCTAGTATAATGTGGTCCCGTGATTTTGGCTTATTGTTACAAAGTATGCATCTGTTTGGAGAACGGTCTCCTCATTTGGTGCTCATATCATGTGTAGTATGTTTTTTATGAAGCAAAAGTCAAAGGCAGTATGAAATTCTTTAATGGAAAGCTGTCTTCCAGAAATTTGGATGAAAGCCATATATTATGCCTCCATTTCGGAAGAGGTTATAAATTTTCTGATTCAGTCCCTTTATTTTTTTTTAGGCTCAAAGAAAGGGGGAAGCACTCGTTGGTGCTCGCCCCATTTAAGAATTAACTAAAGACTAGAAAGGCGGGATATACTTACAGTGGGTAGAAGGGAAAGAAAGACGCAGAAGGAGATTAGTATACAAGAGAGGAAAACGGCAAGCAACTGCCTAGACACAATTAAGTACACCAGTCGGATATAAGTCTATTGGCCGAAATGGTAACGTTCTCCCTATAGAAGCGCATGCCCGAGAAGATAGCCTCATTCCTAGCACGCCAAATGGACCAAAGCCGCGCAATGGGATCCAAAACATCAGCTCTGTCCCTCATCCTGTTCGACCAAAGGATGTCGCAAAAGTCCTCAATATTGTCCGCACGAGCCCAAGCAACGTCGTCCCAGACCCCCGCAACCAAAATACATCGAAAGAACAGGTGATCGGCAGTTTCATCGACATCACCGCATAGCTGGCAAGTGGCGTTAGTCTGGGGAAAAAACTTGGCGCATCGATCCCGGGTCAACAAACGCCGATGACTAAGTAACCATAAGAAGAAGGCGATACGCTCCAGAAGGCGTAATCCCCAGAAGAAAGCACAATCGCGCACAATGGGGGAAGACAAGGCAGGCGTGGGAGAGAGCAAAGCCCTGTAAGCCTTCTGAGTGGAAAAAACCCCATTCTTCCAACGCCAATGGTCCTGCTGCAGAGATGGGGCGGCCGCAGTGCTAAGAGCCTCCATCATCGAGGCGAATTCAACCACTCGCTGATCAGATAAGATCCCAGAGAATGTAGGGCACCAACAGCCGTTAGTCCAGCAATCCGCAACAGTTGCGAGCCTATTCGAGGCAAGCGCAAACAACCTCGAAAAACGCACCTGTAAGGGGCCAACCCCCAACCAGTCGTCCTGCCAGAACTTGAAAGCTTCCCCCGTCCCAAGCACCGAGGTGAAGAGCGCAAGGTTCCTCGTCACCGTAGAAGAGACACAGCGCCAGAAATGTGAGGAATGGAATTGCAAAGCCTCCCGCTGAAGGCCAAACCAGTCTCTTCCCAAGAGCGCCCGAAGGACGTTGCCAAAAAAAGAATCATCCTTGCCCCAAATTTTACTCACCCATTTAAGGAGGGCATCATTGACGCGGTCCAAACTCCGGACGCCAAGGCCACCGGACCGCTTAGGGATTGTCACCACCTCCCAAGCGACCAAATGCATCCCACGACCGTCGCCGCCCGAGCGACCCCATAAGAAGCGACGCATACACTTCTCCAGGCGTAGGAGAATCCCCACAGGCATTCTACGCACGGATAGGAAATAAACCGGAATAGATGAAAGGACGGATTTTAGAAGGATAAGACGACCACCCCGGGAAAGCAAGGTGGCCCTCCAGCCCGCAAGACGCGCCTCCGTCCGCTCCGTGATAGCCCGCCAATCCGCAGAACGGGCCCGCCCAACCGAAAGAGGAACACCAAGATAAGGGAGAGGAAGCTCCCCAGGCATAGAACCAAGCAGTCGGCCACACGCCTCCGCCTCCGAAGGCGACATGCCGAACGGCACCACGATGCTTTTGGAGGTGTTAATCGACATCCCAGAAAGCTCACAGAAAATATCGAGAGTATAAGCCATACCCGCCACCTCATCCTGACCCCCTTCAATGAAGCAAAGCGTATCGTCCGTGAACTGGATTAATGGCACACAAAACTCCCCCTTGCGGAACCCATTAGTAAGGCCCGCACCAATGACGCCGTCAACCATACGCGTCAATACATCAGCGGCAAGGACGAAAAGAAGGGGCGCCAGGGGGCAGCCCTGACGCACCCCCCGACGAGGCTGGAAAGAACCACCAGTCGGTCGGCCATTAATAAGGACAGAGAGCGAGATCGTGGTGATACATCTGCGCACCCAAGCAATCCATAGATTAGGGAAACCCCGCCTACGCAAGGCAGACCAAAGGAAGCGCCAATCAATGGAGTCATAGGCCTTGGCAAAATCAATTTTCCACAGGACCCCCTTCCTTTTCTTCTTCTTCCAATCAGCCACCATTTCCGACGCGACGACTATGCAGTCTGCGATATGTCTTCCCTTAATGAACGCCCCTTGAACTGGCGAGATAAGCCCATCCAAGATCCGAGATAGGTGATTGGCCAAAGTTTTGGCCACAATGAGATAAATACCATTGGATACGGCAATAGGCCTAAAGTCGTCAAAGCGCAGCACCGGACTCTTTTTTGGAATAAGCACAATATTTGCCCGATTGATGCGGTCGAAGCCGAGGTTACCAGCACAAAACTCCGAGACGACGTCGAAGACGTCCTCCGATATCGTCTCCCAGAAGTCCCGATAGAAGGCGACAGAAAAGCCGTCCGGCCCCGGGGACGAGTCAATATTTTTTTTTTGAAGCCTCAAAAAAAGGGGGTCACTCGTAGGTGATCGCCCCAATATATTGAAAAAGGGATAAAATTACAGCGGGTAAAACATAAAAGAAAAAAGAAAAACAAAAGCACAGAACAAGGACAGGCCAGCGAGAGAATTGGCCACAAAAGGAGGTACCCACCACGGTCCAGCCACCAAACTAACCGTGGTCCCAATCAAGGATAAGACGTTGAGCGCGAATTAAGATGTTTTCCTTGTAGAAATGTTGCGCGGAGAAGATAGCCCCATTCCTCCCCAACCAGATACTCCACAACCGAGCAAATGGAACAAGAAGAAGCCGCCTAGCCCTGCCCCTAGAGGAGATCAAACTGTCGTACACAGCTGGAAAGGAAACAGGATTGATCCACTGGATATCAACCCAAATCGAGCGAACATAGCAGCATTCGAAGAAAAGGTGAGTAATAGTTTCCATTTCCTCCTGACAAAGCCCGCACAAAGGCCCGACATTCGGGAAGAGCCAAGAACATCTATCGCGCGTCAAAAGCCGCCCCTGCCGCAGCAGCCAAAGAAAGAACCCGATGCGCTCGGGAAGCCGAAGACTCCAAAGAAAACGACAATCACGAACCAAGATAGCATCCTCGTCAGGGACAGAGAGAGCAATAGCGTTGTAAGCCTTGCGAGTAGAGAAGGACCCGTCCTTCCAGATCCAATGATCGCGCCCAACAGAAGGCCGCGGAGAATCACCAAGAAAAACCATAGGGGAAAGGAAATCCAACGTCCGCTGATCAGATAAGGAGGCAGAAATCGGGGGATTCCAGCCACCAGGATCCCAGCAAGAAGCCACCGTCCCCTCCTTGTTAATGACCAAGGCATAAAGCCTCGGAAACCTATCCGCGAGAGCGCCCCTCCCAGACCAGTTGTCAGTCCAAAATCGAAAGGAACAGCCATCGCCCAGCATCGGCAAGAAGCAAGAACGGTAAAGACGGAAAGCCTCCGTGACGCCACGCCAAAATGGAGAGAGGAGACAAGTAGAGGTCCCCGCAAAGCCTTCAACCAGATAAGCGCCCAGAAGATTGCGCAGGACATTAAGCATGAAATTGTCCTCCTTGCCCCATACCCTAGCAGCCCACTTAAGGAGAAGAGCCTCATTGACGAACTGAGGGAGCCTGATGCCCAGTCCACCCAGATGCTTGGGCCTAGCCGCCACATTCCAGCCTACGAGGGGAACACCACGCCTACCAGCCCCATTGATGCCCCAGAGAAAGTCGCGCATACAGCGCTCCAAACGGAGACGGATACCCTTCGGCATACCGCGAACCGCGAAAGAGTAGATAGGGATAGAGGAGAGCACCGCTTTAATAAGCACCAAGCGTCCACCCTTGGACAGCATCACGGCACGCCACCCCGCGAGGCGGCCCTCCATCTTCTCCACAACGTCCTTCCAATCCCGCAAACGTGAACGACCAATCGAAAGCGGCAGACCCAAATAATCGAACGGGAGAACAGTGGGATCAGAACCGATAAGAATCGAGCAAGCCAACGTCTCGTCATTAGTCATGGCGAAAGGCACCACTTTAGATTTCGCCGCATTTATCATAAGGCCCGAGGTCTCGCTAAACAACTGAAGGGTAGTAACCATACCAACGACCGCATCAGGGCCCCCCTCAATAAAACACAAGGTATCGTCTGCGAACTGAATGGAAGGAATGTTAAGGTCCCCGACACGGCTGCCCCGAGTCAGACCAACGGACGCCACGCCATCGATCATGCGAGGAAGAACGTCAGCCGCTAAGACAAAAAGTAATGGCGCCAAAGGGCAGCCCTGTCGAATGCCCCTGCGCGGCTGGAAAAAGCCCCCCGTAAGACCTCCGTTCAACAATAAGGAAAGAGATGCGGTGGAAACGCACCTACGCATCCATGTAATCCACAACGGAGGGAATCCCCGAGGCCTCAACACGACCCACAAAAAACGCCAATCAAGGCAATCGTATGCCTTAGCAAAGTCGATCTTCCATAAAATCCCCTTCACCTTGGACCTGCGCCAAGCCGCAACCAGCTCCGAAGCCACCGCGAAGCAGTCGGAAATGTGACGCCCACGAATGAAGGCCGCCTGCGTGGGCGAGACGAGGGAGGGCAGCAAAGGAGCAAGGCGCCTGGCCAAAAGCTTGGCGATAATAAGGTAGATCCCGTTAGAGATGGAAATGGGCCTGAAGTCCTCGATGCGGCAAGCGGGGTTAGACTTAGGAATCAATACAATAAGCGCCTTATTAATCCGATCAAAGCCATTGTTATCGAGGTAGAATTCCTGGGCCACCTCCAGAACATCTGTCGCCACAAGATCCCAAAAGTCGCGAAAAAAGGCAACGGGAAAGCCATCCGGGCCCGGGGCAGAATCTGCATTAAGGTCCCACAGCGCAGACTTAAGCTCATCCAAAGAAAAAGGCCGCAGAAGGTCCGAAGCTTGGGGCTCGGCAATAGTGGGGGCCCCCCGACCGAGCCAGCGCCAGCGACGAGACGTCGCAGAGGCAAAAGAGTTCTTGAAATGGTCAACAACGGCACGGCCCATATCACGCTCCCCGGAAAAATGAGAGCCATCCACCAGGATCGAACGAATGAGGTTCCGGCGCCGCCTCCCACTCGCCACCCGATGGAAGTAGGAGGAGTTAGCGTCCCCCTCCTTCAGCCACCTCAAGCGCGAACGCTGCCACCATTCCACAGAGCGCTTCCTGTCCTCATCCTTAACAATATCAAGGCACGCCGCACGCTGAAGGAGTTCCTCGTCAGTTAAATCCCGCAAGTTTTCAACACGGTCCAAAGACACAATTGAAGCCTCAGCCGCAGACCTTGCCTCCGTACGCGCGAGACGTGATGACTTCTTGAAAGCCGCCAACACCTTGCGTAACGAAGATAATTTCTGATCCAAGCGAGCCGCAGCACCCCCCACAAAAGAAGTTTGACGCCAGTGATTCTCAACGAGGTCCTTGAACCCCAGCTCCAAAAGCCAACACCGTTCATAGCGGAAGATACCCCTTGGCGCCACAGCGTCCCCCGAGTCCCAGAGGATTGGATTGTGATCGGAGAACGAATGCGGGCGGGATTCCACAAAAGATATAGGAAATAAATCCATCAACTTCCCGTTAGCGAGAAAGCGGTCAATTCGCGAACGAGAGGACCTGTTTCGCCAAGTATAAGATATGTCATTTGGCACGAGCCCCTCCAGGGCCAAATCAGAAATAAGGAGGTTGAAGTCGTCAGAGCCCGGATCCCGGCCCCCACAGCCACACGGCCGATCCGAAGGAGAAGCAGTAACATTGAAGTCCCCACCCAGCAGCCAAGGAAGCTCCGCAAAATCAGAGGCCAATTCACGCAAATCCTCCCATAATTCACGGCGCAGCAGGTGACAACAAGGAGCGTAGATAGTCGTGAAAGCAATGGTGACATCGGAGTGCACACGAGATAAAATCACAGACAAAAAGTATCTCTCAACGCGCATGGAAACGAAATTGAAAGTCCCAGATCGCCAAGCGAGGATAATACCGCCCGACGCACCGATAGCGTCAATGGAACGGTACTCATCAATTGCCAGAGCGCCAAAAGAACGCCAGAGAGAACCGTCGATGCTCGAAAGCTTAGATTCTTGAACAAACACAACATCGCAAGCCCATTCATTCATTCTCATACCCAGAGCCCGCCTTTTATCGGGATCCCCGAGCCCACGAACATTCCAGGACAGGATCTTCATTAACAACCGAGAGAGTTATCCCCGATAGGAGCGAGGCCCGCCGCCTCAGCCACCGCCGCACGAAACGTCTGGCAGGAAGAAACCGAAGGGGGTGGCGAGGAAGACGAGATCTCCTGCTGTAGTATCTGTCGAACCTTGCGGAGTTGTCGCTCGCAAGGACAGAGGGGGGTCCGGAAACCCCAGGGGCGACCTCAACATCCGCCTCATAGGGGTCCTCTGACGACGAGGGAAGATGAACTCGGGTCAGCGAGATAGCGGAAGGAGTCCACGCAGGAGAGGGAAGAGGAGCCTGAGCAAGGACCGGGGACGCATCGAAATCTTCAAGGAGAAGTCGCGGAGCCAGCACTGCCGAGTCGCCAAGTCCAATAGAAGAAGTGCAAAGCCCAATAGAAGAATCCGCCAAAGGCTCCGAAAACAGTGGCTCGACCGGAGCCCGCGCCCGATGCCAGGATCCGAGAGGCGCGGATCCGAAGCGCGCTGATCCATCCAAAGAAAAACGTGCATGATTGCGCACGTGACCCGGAGCCCCAAAAAGGAAGCCAGCAGACGTCAAGTGGGACGGTTGCATGGAAGTCGAATCGGCCTCGGCATTATCAAAGCAACCAAACTCTCGCCTGATAGGATCCGAGCGCACCCTACGAGAAGATCGAAAGAACGAAGGGCCAGAGGGAAGAGAAAAAGGAGGCGTCTCCTCGTTACCGCCACCCGAAGAAGCCACATGCCCTTCGGAATACGAAACGATCAAGTCGACTCCTGATGGCCTGGAAGCTACCGCGAGAGCCGAAGTCGCCGGCGCGGCCGCCGGCGCCGGAGAAGGAGATTGAATAATGAACTCCACCTTGAAGGACCATTTGCCAATCTTCAGATTCTCAAAGAGGATAGTGTCCACCGCCTTAGCAAGAAATGAAGAAGAACACTCCATGAGGAGCTTGGTACACGACTAATCAGCCCCCGGGGAAAGGCCATCGTCAAGGATGGCCAAGACCTCTCCCCAAGCGCCAATGGCCCGAGAGAGCACCGCCACCGTCCGAGAAAGGAATGGAACGCCACGAACTTCAACGACGCAAACTTCGCGAGCCACCGTCGCGCCATCAGCCACCCGAAGACATCTCCACCGCACGTCGCCACCACCGTCGAGAGAGAGGAGACTATCCCGTTGAGCCCGGGATAGACCACGAAGACAGCAGCGAGAAGAATCCAAAACAACGAAATCCCCGCAGAAGGAAGGACCCAGGAAAGCCAGGACGCTGCGATGGACCAACTCCCATGACAAACCCGGACGCTGCAGGACCCCTACCACCGCAAGCCCATCAACAGCTCCAGAGTTCCCCGCCGCACGATCGAATGACCCCTCCATCGCCATGACCGGCTCCGCCACCCCCACCGGGGGCTTCCCAAGAACAGACTCCACGCCAGCAGGATCACTTGTCCTCCCCTTCAGAGACGAAGAGCGCTCGACCACAGTTTCTTTCGACTTCTGGGAATCACCCCGCGCAGGAACCTCTGGGGCCTCCATCGCTGCACCACCAGCACCCACCACTTGCGCAAAGGATCGCGAACCGCCTCCGACGAAGAAGGAACCACCATGCACAGGAGGCAAGACCACCGACGATGGTTGTCGCGAGGCACGAAGAACGGAAGAAGAGGAAGAGGAAGCTCTGCACGAGACACTCCGATGGCCAACTCCACCGCATGCAAAGCATCGCGGCGGGAGAAGGCAAGCGGAAGCAATATGACCCAGACCGCCACACCGAAAACACTTCTTGCCCCGCTTCTTGTGGGACACCAACTCCCAGGCACCATCCCCCCCAGGCGACACCGCAGCATCAGAACCCACCGGCGCCTCCCCTCCAGCCCTTCCCCCAACGACAGCATGCGACGCATCACGCTCCATTCTACGACCATTCGACGTAAAGACCTCCCCTCCACGAGTCCCACCACCCCTATTACGCCAGCCGCCCTCCTTCCCACCCCTCGCAGCTTCACCGCCACCCCTCGCAGCTACACCGCCACACCTGCCCTTCGAACTCGCGCCCCGCTGCTTGACACGCCACTCCATTCGCACCGCCTCCCTTTCAAGTTTCCAGGACGAGTCAATATTTAGACCCCATACAGCAGCTTTAATCTCGTCCAAGGAAATAGGACGAACAAGGAACGCGGAATCCTCTTCCGAAATAGAGGGAACATCAATCCCAAGCCAATGCCACCGCCGCGTAGGGAGAGCCGAAGAGATACGTCTGAAGTGATCAATGATGGCTCTCCCCATCTCCCTATCCCCCGTGAAGATCGCGTCATTGATAGATAGGGACCGCATAAAATTACAACGTCTCCGATTGCTAGCCGTCCTGTGAAAGAATGTCGTGTTCGCATCACCTTCTTTAATCCATTTTTCCCGCGAGCGTTGGCGCCACTCAACAGATCTCTTCCTATCCTCCTCCTGCACCCGACCAATGGCAGAAGTGCGATCCCGAAGCTCGTCAAAAGAAAGTTCACGCTCGTTCTCCGCGGAATCTAAATGCATGATAATGTCCTCCGCCTCGGCGCGAGCAGCACGCCGCGCCTGTCTGGTAGAGATTCTGATGTCAGCGAGGACCCTCCGAAGAGAAGCAAGTTTCTGATTAAGTTTAGCAGCCGCCGAGCCAGAGACAGGGACCTGGTTCCAATGATTCTGAACGATATTTTTGAAATTAGGTTCCAATAGCCAACATTTTTCATAGCGGAATATCCCCCGAGGGTTAATGCCAACACCAGAGTCCCAAATGATTGGAGAATGATCCGAGAAGGATCGGTGCCGAGAGCCAACAGAGCAAAGTGGGAAGGAGTCCATAGCCAAGCCGTTAGCCAAGAAGCGATCAATCCGAGAGCGAGAGGAACTATTTCTCCAAGTGTAAGAGATATCGTTCGGCACCAAGTTAACAAGCGTCAAATCATCAAGTGCGTCCAAAAAATCTTGCGAGCCAGGGTCACGGCCACCCCTGCCGCGAGGCCGATCGGAAGAGTGAATGGTGACATTGAAGTCACCCCCCAGAATCCAAGGGATCCCCGGGTAAAAATTTGCAGCCTCACGCATGTCCTCCCATAATTCCCGACGTAAAATATGGCACGTAGGTGCGTAAATGCATGAGAATACCATGAGAGCAGAAGAGTCGACACTTTCCAACGCAACCGAAATCATGTGACGACCTGCAAGCATGGAGCTAAAAGAAAAAGAGCGAGATCGCCATGTCATAAGTAAACCCCCAGCGGATCCAACCGCATCAATCGCAAGGAATTCATCAAAGGGACCGGCACCAAAAGAACGCCACGTATAGTCGTCAATAGCAGCCAATTTTGTTTCTTGGATGAAGGCAACGTCACAAAACCATTCTGAGAGACGCGAGCCCAGGGAACGACGTTTATCCAAATCCCCGAGACCACGGACATTCCATGAAAGAAGCTTCATTAAGAGAAACCAGCAATTCGCCCCCAAAAAACCCGGATAAACCAAGGAGCCATCACTCAGCAACCGCCGGAGTTCGCCACAGGGGCATCAACCTCCGGGCCTCCCTCGCGACCTCCAATGTCGCGAACACCCGCCGCCTCGGCCACTGCCTCCCGCATAGTAGCGCAAGAATGAAGCACTCGAGCCGCATGGATAGAAGAAGTGCGCCTGCTGTATGTAAACCCGAAGCGTCTGAAGGAAGAGTCCAACCCTGCACCTGAAAGGAGAGATCCCGTAGGCCGAGGGGAGAAGGCCTCAATACTGATAGGGGAAGTTCGCACCGGAGTCGTAGAGACAAGGGGAGGGTTATCAACCAGGCGTAGAGCCTCAACTTGTATCACAAAAGAGTCGGGCCGAGATGTCTGAACATTGTTATAAATGGGCCTCGGCCACAAACCGAATTGCCCCATAGCCTCTCCTCGCGAGACTGGAAGATCCGCCGAAAAACCCGAATAGGCAAACTGCATAGCTGGGGCGGATCCGAACTGAGGGAAATGAGAAGGCATATCGACCTCGGGAACCTCCACGACAAGAAGTTCAGAAGATACAGGCGAAAGATGCGGAACCTGAAAGGGCGTCTCGAAGGATCCCAAAACGTCATGCGTGCATGGCAATTCCTCGGAATAAACCACAGAACGCTCCACGTGGCACCATGGAGACGAAGCGTCACGCTCCACGTAAGGAGGCGAAATCGAAGCGTCAGCCTCCCGCCCCGACTCGACGATGACCGGCGAAGCAAGGAAAGTCGAGGCGACGGCCAACTCCGGCGAAGCGGGAACCGACGAAGAAGGAATAACAGATAGTTCGGGCTTGAACCTCCATCGGCCAATCTTGAGAGACCCAAAGAACGTCCGGCCAGTCGCCTCGCTGAGGAAGCTCGAACTGCATTCAAAGAGGACCGTAATAGACTTCCAGTTGGCCTTCGGAGTGAGGCCATCGTCGAAGATGGAAAGAACAGACCCCCATCGGTGAAACGCCTTGTTGAGCACAGGAAGAGTTCTAGAAAGGAAGGGAACGCCTATAATAGAGGCCATACAAACCTCGGTTGAAGAAGAGGCACCATCAGCCACCCGAGCGGCCCGCCAAAAAACGTCATCGCTAGAGCCCTTAGCCAGCAAGCGATCCCGAAGCTGAAGGGAAAGACCGCGCACGCAGCAGTGAGACTGATCCAGTAAACAGAAGTCCCCAAGGAACAAAGGTCCCAGAGTGTCATGAACATGCGTCTTCACCACCTCCTAATCGACGTCGGGGCGGCATGCAACCCCAATAAGCACCAAGCGAGAAGAGCCGAGGCTCTCCTCCAAACCAAACGAAGACGGGCCCAACACATGCAAGCCCTGAGCAGGAGAGATATCCTTCGTCGCGGCAGACCCATGCGCAGATGAAGTAGCACCAACCACAGAGCCACCCTCCGCGGAGTCCCCATGGCGATGAGTGGCCCCCAGGTTATCAATAGTGACCATAGGCGGGGGTTGAGGACGAGGAGCAACCACCTGAGCGTATGAACGTACCGGGACATCCCACCACGCGGAGAGACCGGGACGACGGCCATGCACCGAACGCACGGAGAACGATGAGTGAAGCATCCCTGACTGCGTCGAGCGTCGTTGTCGAACCCACCCGCAAGAGGCACGACGGTGCCCCGTATCCCCGCATGCAAAGCAACGTGGAGGAAGGGGACAACGAGAGGCGAGATGTCCCCTCTCCCCACACCGAAAGCAACGCCTGCCTGCCTTCTTGTGAGAAACCGCCTTCCATTCGCCCACCGCAGCATCCACCTGAGCCTCAGCACCCTCGTCGATGAAGACGACTCCCTTCCCTTTCGCAGTCGCACCCACTTGCTTCGAACCCTCAGCGTAACCCCCTTCTATCTGCGACGCGCCCCGGAGAATCTCGTCAGAGACCCTCGCCTCAGTCTCCCTCGCACTTCCAACGATCGCCCTTGACCTCGCACCGCTCCCGCTCCCACCGCTCCCACTGCTCCCACTCCCTTTCGAAGTCGCCATCCTCATCCTCTGTCAAGTTTGATACTTCCTATCCACACCATCATTTCTGTACTTGCTTGTCAGATTTAGTCCCTTTAGCCCCTGAACTCTCTGATCAATCGGTATATATACTCTATCAGCCTCATTTAGTTGAATATTTGCACGGAGTTGCTTTAGTTTGTACAAGTCCAATCAGTCGGAGGCACTCTATGTTCAAGAGAGGTAAACCAATTATTTGGAGCTATATGTTTGTGAAGAGCAGACCTCCAAATGTCTAGTTTATTACAGATAAAAGGCCAGATATCTGGGAAAGCCTCATTGACTCAAAAGAATCCAGCCAAAAGAGTGATTCTTCCCCCGAGCCAAGGTTTTTACTAGCCACCGATCTGTGCTAAGGACCCTTTATTTAGAGATCTTTAGACATTCGAGTTATGGATTTTATGGTTGGAGTTTAGTTGGATGGGTCACCCACGAAAAGAAGTGGTTGTAATCAATTTATATTGGAGGCTTCTTTACTTGCTAGTAAGTTCTCTCTGAAATCATTGCATTGTTGAAACTTTCGAGATCCAATATACACCAACCATTGTCTTCGTTTGGCCTACAAATTTTCTTATATGTCACTTTGACTTATTTACCGAGCTCTTGATTTGAGGTTTTTTCCCATTCCATAGGAAGTTTCTTCGGATTTTGTCAATTTTGTTGATGAACATATTTTTGGAGGTTTAGGATCGATAGCAAATGATTTTCCGAGAGGAGTTAAACAAGAGTTTACAAGTGAAATCCTGCCTTGTAGGGCTAGCATCTTTGCCTTCCAATCCCCCAGTTTGGCTGCAATTTTTTTCTAAAAAAGTTTGTCATTCCCCGCTTTCAACATGGTTGGCTAGAGGGAAAATTCCAGGTACTCACTTGGAAAAGTCCGTAGCGACCAATCAAGTATGGGGCGGCTTCCGCCTCTTCACACGGTGATAGGTTTAGACAGTGAATAGAGGATGTGGCTTTATTTATTCGAAGCCCTTATATAATAGTAAATGTCCTGAAGATCATGTCCAGGGCTTTTATGTCTCTTGGATCAAAACGGATAAAAAGGAGGTTGTCCGCAAATTGAACATTTGTGATTTGTGTCTCCAATCCCAATGGGTTAAAATCCCTAATAATTCCTTCATTTATGGCCTTTCTCAGCATTCCATCCAGTATATAATAACTGCTTTCTCACATTAGCGCACCCCATGCGGAGGTTTCCTAAGTACGAGAAGGCAAAGAAAGGTCAAAACTTTGTCTCTGTTTGCGATAAGCTGAATTGTACTCTTCCTAGATATACCTGGTGGATTGACTCAGGTGCCACTTGTCTTTAAAGAGCAGTAATATTTACAAGGACCATGATCCATTCAATATACTTGTGTGGGGGGGGTTAGTTTTTTACTTCCGAAGCCCGTAATCTAAGCCAAATGAAATAAGTAAAGTCTCACCTTAATCCAACTACAAAACAATTTAGCGAGAGACTCGATCCTCTTTTCTGAAAGAAGAAATAAATTTAAGAAAATATTATAGGAAATGGAACTTACGGGGACGAAGATACAAATTCTACTTTTGAGTCATCTGTGTGATTTTCAAGGGGGAGAACAGTGCCTTTATTGCTGGGGATCATGGTGCCATCTTTGCAGCGAATCATGGCTCTTATCTATGCATCAAATACAGTATTACATCATTCCAAGATCGTTGGCCTTCTAGGTTCCCAGAATCCTTGGGTGGAAGAGAACCTTATGTGCTGAGAAGAAAAAGTAAACTTTGAGATTTCCAACATAATTTCTGGCGGTTGCTCTTTGCCAGATTGTCAATGTTGGAGATCATATCATAGTAATCTTGCAGCCTGAGTCAACATTCACTGAACCTCATCGATGTGGAAAACCCATTACGTCTTTCTCATCGATCATAAACACCGCCAATTTCCTGTATGCGCTTCTGATGACACATTCCAATGCAAGTTGAGACTGGAAAAGTTTGGCTCGCGTAGCAGGACTTATTACGTGCTCTATTAGCAGACGCAGCTTGCATATGAAAATATTTTTTTTGGATATAAGCTCGGGATTGACCCAAGATAGATCTGAATGGAGGCGAAGAATCCATTTAGCCGACCTTACTTAATTGTGGGAAAAGGCTTTGTTGTTGTTGTTGTTGCGCCTCAAACTGGTTGTGATGTTGAGCAAGTGACTAGCTCCACTTGATTGGCCAGAACGTAAGTTGTGGCCTCAAACTGGTCCAGATCTGATCGAGGGCTTTCGACATTTGTGGTGATGTTACGGCAGGTGGTGAACAAGTTATCCATATGGGTCGAGTATACGTATTGAAAACTTCTATTATACTTTGTGAATAATTATCCTTGTATACCATGCACATGTACCTTCCTACCATCTCTGATATATGGAGTTCAGTAATTCTTGCAAAAATGCTGCAGGGATGATGGTGACTGGTGGGCATTGCCGACGGTCCTCCTCGTTCTGAAATTACTGCAATCCGTATTCATAAACTGGCACATAGCAAATCTGGAGATACAAGACCATTCGCTGTTTAGCCAAGATCCTCAGAGATTCTGGACATCTTGAGCAAATACTGAACCATTTATACATAAGAGAGCCATAGAAGTTGCCGGTTCACTGTAAATAGTGTTGTATTGTATATTAAATCTTTTTCAGTGATACTTGAGTTTATAGTTGGTTAGGTTCAGTACTTGGTAAGTAAATATGTGTGTTATTGGGCTTTTTTCTTCCTTGTTATTCATTGGTATAGTGTCTGAGTTGTATTTTAAATGTGTATCACCATTGTGATGGTTGAAAGATTTGATTTTTATCTTTGTTTCTCATTTTCTGTTGATTCTTCTAGTGCTAAATAACTCGAGAGGTTGACCACAATACCAGTAATGCGGAAATTTATAATCCCAGTTCATATTGGTAGAATATAATGGTGAGGCGAGCTCCTACGTAATATAATTTGAAAACATTATTCTTTGACTAAGCTAACAAAAATTTTTCTGTCAATAATGCAAACATATCGCATAGAATTTATGCGCTATAGTGTAACGCATACTTTCTACGTGATTCCGACGCATAGATTGTGTGCTTCTTTTGTACCAACACGCACAGAATTTGTGATATGCTCTGCTACTCCAAAGAAAATAAAACGTAGAGAAATTGTGATATGCTCTACTACTCCAAAGAAAATAAATAGAGCCTTATATCCCAAAACCCGCCTGATATTCAACTCCTCGCCTACCGTCTTTCGCAAGGGGTGCTTGTGTTCTCTTGTTCTCCAAAGCCATCAAAGCGCCTGACATTCGACTTCCTCGTACTTTGTCGTCGTACCCTCTATGGTCGATGCCTCGTGTTGCTTGCTTAGGTCGCCACCTATGTTTTCCTCTTCTAGGGTAACTTCCTCTCTAGTAGTAGTAAGTCCATGTATTATTTGATGTTTGGAAATTTAGGGTTGTGTGTTTTTATAGGTTTATTCATTATTAGTGGTTGATTTAGTGGAACATTGGTCTTACGCATGACCTAAGATGGTGTAGATGCATTTTATAGCAGGTCGGTGTCATCTATGTATTGCTTGTTTGAATTGAAGAGTTGTAATGTGACTCTAGTTGTTCAGTCTTGCAAGGCTTGGGAGTGCAAATGTCCATGTCTTTCGAAGAGTTGTTGAAATTGGTTTGTAGGATTTTTTGTTCGATATGAGCAATCACAACATTAAGACCTTGCTTCGCATTGGAAATGATGACAGCTATTACAGATGATGATGATATCCAAGGTGTTTTTCTTTACACCAAGACAATTCCAAAGTTAATTTCTATAGAGATAGTAGTAGATGCATCTCCGATTGAATGTGCACCTGTTAACCATGCCTTGGGAGCACTTGGTTCGCCCCATATGGTTGATCTGTCTAGCAGTGTCCCACTTGCTATGACATTGAATGATGAGAGTAGATATATTAGTGAGGTTGTGCTGAGGGAAGTGAATTGTGTTCTGAATGATTATCTGTGGCATGTCACTGATGATGAGATAGAGAATGAAACTGATGAAGTTGGAGATGATATTGGGCACGACTATCTAACATATGGTGTTCCTATTTCCTCTTCCATCACATTCTACAATATGATAGGCGGTGATGGACTTGTTAATTTTGAAGAGAATTTTCAAAATGAAAGTGACATTGACAACATTGGCCATGAATTGCGTAAGGGTTGCACTTTCAAAATAAAAGATGATCTTATCTTTTTTTTGTGAAGAAGTACTATATATTTTCCCATTACAACTTCGCAATTAAAGAGTCTACCACATTGGTTTGGTCCTTCGCATGACGGACTCCAAGGATTGCAAGTAATTTTCACGTGTCCATTATAGCAAATTTGATGGGATGTGGGTAATCTCTAAGTTTGGTGATCCGCACTCATGCATCAATCTGGATTTTAGTCAGGACCATCCCCAACTTGACTGCAACTTCATGGCTCCGGAGGTACTAAACTATGAGGGACAACCCAATTGTTCTAGTATCCACTCTTATGCCTCATATTCAAAATATATACAAGTATGGGGGAGAATAAAAGAGTCCATGATACTAAAAGAAAGGAAATTGCAATAGTTTATGATGAATGGAAGAAATCTTATGCGGAGATGCTTCAAGCATTGTAAGCCTTTGATAAGCATAGGCGGGACACATTTTGGGAAGTATAAGCAGAAATTGTTGGTTGCTTGTGGGATTGACGGTGACAAATTGAGTCTTAATAATTCATAACTCCAAATTTATTTCAAATTTTTAGATGCAGAGATTGGATCTTGTCATGGAGTTATAGTACCATTATAGAGATATAGTATGGAAGACCAAGTCTGAAATGGAGCGTTCGTTGGCCATTCAATTTGTTGATGCTACGACCTTGAACGAGGAGTACGCACAACCAGAGCATGTCCAAAGAAGAGGAAGTGGTCGTGTGAGCAGAAGAAGTCGGGCTAGGGCACACGTACAGCAAGAGGGTCATGGACGAGGGCAACAAGATTTTACGCACGATGTCGAAAAGGGAGGAGAAAACCAGGAGGTGGATCATGTACTATCACCAGATATGGACAAGGTCCTTGAGTATGTTTTGGAGACAATTCGTCGCACATGTCATTGAGCCATGTGATGGGAAGATGACAACTCCACAAGCGCCTACAAGGAACATGAGGGGGGAGAAGCGAGGGTGACTCAATCTATCTATACTACCCTTACCTCGCCACCCGTGACCACCTTCAACGAGGGAAGAAGGTGCGGGAAGTTCGCAATTACAAGGAATGGATCGTAGAGATGGCACAAGTACCTATCAAAGTAGGAGGAAGAGATAAATAGATTTTTGAATTGTAACTAAAGAGATGAATGTCTTACTCTTGATTGTGTTTATTTTGTGATGATTTTTGGAAATGTATTCTTTGGTGAACTCGTTTCTAATCAAATGGAGGCTTTTTTGTATATCTTTTCCTATTATGTATGGCATGAATGACATTATATATAAATAGTATGGATGTGAATGACCTTGAATTTTAGGTAGCAGAGCTTCTCTTTATCTGTTAAGGTCTTGGAAGCTTGTTCTGTTTATTTTTTGGAGTAGCGGAGCATATCGCATAGATTTCATGTGCGTTGGTACAAAAGAATCACACAGAATCTATGCACTATAGTGAATCGGTAGAAAGTATGCGTTAATTTTGTTGGCTTAGTTGAGGAATAAAGTTTTTCAATCACATTACGTAGGAATTTGATGGCCGTTGTTTGCGAATTTTGTTGTGGGGTGAACAGAATAAAAGATGGATAGATGTACCATGGAGGTTGAAATTTTAGATACATGAATTCATGAATTAATATTTTGGTGTAAACTCTAGACAGCATTTCATATAAAGATATTATGTAATATTCATTCTTGATTGTCGGTCCTTGAAAGTATGTTTTGATATGTTAGTTGCCCAACTTGACCTTCTTTCTTGAATTATTGCTATATTTCTCGCGACGAATCATTTAACAACGATTATTCGTAGGATTTTTCTTCTAATCGTTGAAATTTGGCAACGATTTTTCCATTGAATTATTTGTTAAAATTCACACTAATCGTTGCCAAATTTCAACGATTAGAAGAAAAATCCTACGAATAATCATTATTAAATGATTCGTTGCGAGAAATATAGCAATAATACCGTTATGCGTTGCGAATTTAAAGCAGCAAGCAACGAATAATATCCGTTCTACAGAAGATATGGCAACGAATAATAAACTATTCGTTGCCTTAGATCAATTTCCTTGTAGTGAACCCCACAAAAACTTTCCTTGCAGTTGCGGATTTTCTCTTTGAACAGAAACATATGCACAACATTTATTCTTAAATGAATCTTTAACGAGCCGAACCGAACATTTACGAACCTTATCCGTGCCGAACCGAATCCAATTGCAGTTTTCTTTGTATCAAGACAAACCAAACCCAAGCCTAAAAATACGCTAAACGAACCGAACTGAGCCTGGGTTGGCTCGCTCAAGTTCGGCTCATTTACACCCCTGCTAATGACTACCGGGGTTTTTTTTTCCTTTGTGAATAGAAAAGGGCATGAATTACATATATAGTCTTGCATGGTTAAATTGATCCTTACCCATGATATTTTAACCCGTATGACTAAATAACCCAACACTCTCTCAAGTTGGATAAATGCTCAACTTGTCCACGTTCTTCTTTTTCCCAAAAGTGAATGTTGGAAACTCGTTGTTGAAGATATTCCAAACTTGTTCACATAATCTCCTTCTTATCAATCCTTTATCTAATACAATGAGTATTAATCTCAACTATGATGCACAATAAGATTTTTGGATAGATTTATTGCAGCCATGCATTCAAAATAACTTCATAGATTGTATCAGACATAACTAAAGTTTTGTCAACATAATCTTAAGCTAAAATATGTTTACAACTCTTACCTCAATTTTAACACTAAGCCTCACACACTAATGCCTTGTGCTTCTCCAAATAGTAAGGTTATTGTCTAGATATATGTAATTTCCAGGGGCAGATCTTCTAGTATCGATGCACTTTGTCTAATCCCCTTATATGTAATCTTTGATCTCTTTTTTACATCCTTAATAGAGATTTCTTTATTAGGATTCTTTTTTAATGTAACAAATGATACCTTCCATAATCTTCATATGCATATTAGTAGACGCGTGCATGAACTAGCTCACAACACTAGTAGTGTAAGTAATGTCAGATCTTGCTAGAAAGAGACAGATCAACTTCCCAATAAATCTATATTACTATCTTTTGAAATCTACATCAAGTTATTGCCTATCCTCGATAATCAATTTGTATTTTCCTCAACAGCAAAGGTTAGTTTACATCCCAACTTTCCAGTTCTTTAACAAATCCATAGTATAAATTCTCTAACGGTAAATTGAACCTTGATTCGAGCTTGACATCCTTCAACTCAACTGCCATAACAAGGTCCTCTTTTAATAGTGATATCTCCCCATCATCATCCATGGTGATGATCACATGTCGACAACTTAAACATGAAGAAGAGTCATTTCGTTCCACTCCTCTTAACAAAGCAGGTATGATCTACATTGCCTTGTAATAGCTCGATCTAATCATCACCTCATTAAGCCTCTTGAACCATACCGGTAAGACTATTTCAATTTGTTTAATGTCTTCTTTAATTTGCAAGATTTTCTTGCCCTTTCATGACAGGTTGCATGTGTATGTAGACTTCTTCATGGTGATCTTTATAGAAAAAGGCATTTTTCGCATCCTTTTTGTAAAGTTTCCAATCTTGAAGAATGTTTAAGAAAGTACTACATGCATTATATTCATTTTTACCATAGGAGTAAATGTCTCTACGTAATCAATATCATGTTATTAATTGTAGTCCTTTGTGATAAATCTTACATTACATCTCTCAATTTTCACATTTGATTTGTATTTAGATTCACTTCGATCCAATTAGATGGGCCCTATTTAGCACATTTACATTGTACTAGTAGTATTTTTGTTAGTGGTCATCTCTTCGTGTATAGCTTGAACCCACCTAGGATCAACGCCAGTTTCATTAACATTCTTGGGAAGCATTGATGTAGAGAATGAAGAGATAAAGCACTTATTATTATTACTAAGTTAAGAATAGCCAACACGTCTATTAGTAGGATATCTTCTACTCTTTGCCAATCTAGATGGTGGTTATGTCTTCGTTTTTCCATATCTTTATTCAATATGGTTTCCTTATCGAATATCGATATGCTCCTCAAAATCAGCATCTTTAATAATGTTGTCAATATCGCTTCTTTGGTCAAAAATTGAATCACAACTAGTGGTAGAGGAACTTGGATCATCCATCTATTGAACACTATTGGGATTGATTTCTTACGAGTTTTAACTTTGAGTCTCTTGCTAATTTTTTTTCCTATTGTAAGTTTATTGTACCAATGTGAATCACCATGTTTCATGCCTCAATCTAATTAGAATCACTCGAGAGCATATAGAATCATAAAATGTGCCCATGAGAAGAATAGCTGGGAATCTCATTCTCTACTATTCTTACTCTCTCCTTAAGGGAATGCTTAGGAAGTTATGACTTGTGCTTAGGTGAAATCTTTTGTCCAATGCATCTTCTCATTCACATGATTCAAACATTTATATCCCTTTTTGATTGAGTATGTAGCCTTAAAATTTTGGTTAATGGCTCGTATATCAAGTTTCTTTGCATCGGGCTCGTATATCAAGTTTCTTTGCATCAGGTATAGATTTGTAAATGTAGCACAGATACCCTAATAGTTTTGGAAGAAGAACAAAATGGTTATTTCCAGACAGAAGTCTTGAAGTTGGATTGCTGTTACTAACTCCTGAAGGCATCATGTTGATAGAAAAGGCATTAGCAAGAACATGCTCTCTATAGAATCACTTCAGAAGTTTCTCTGAACAGTGAGCTCTGCTGACTCCAAGTGGCATTATAATTATTTCATTATGCTATCATATTATGTGATTACTTAAAGGTATATTCATGAGCATTATAAGATTTGAATATGGGATAACAGGAGAAAAATCGCCGGTCGTGCGTTCCACACAGGGCGGGAGCGTAATCGCTGAGGAGATCGACAAAAAATCTCAGTCAATTAACAATTAACCCAAAATATGAATAAAACAATGATAGCAAAAATGTGGAGTTATAATTTACTATAACTCTACAACAAATGTGTATAGGTGTAAGCATGTGTAGAGGTTGAACATTGGGGGCAAACGAGAAGAGGTGGCATGAATGCACAAAAAGTTATGTCATATATCTTTTGTCCATTTTATTATTTTTGGGGGTTTTTTATTTTATTTTTGGTTTTATAATTTATTATTTTCTTTTTATATTTTTCATTTTTATATTTTCTTTTTTATTTATATATAATGTATATATATATGTATATGTATATATGTATATATGTATAAATACAATATAAGATATATATAGATACTATATAGATAAAAATAGGTAAAAATAGATAAAATACATAAGTATAATGTTTTTGTGGTTTTTATATTTTTCTATTTTTATTTACTGGGATTTTTGGTAATTTATATGTATTTTTCAAGTCAAAAATATCCCAAATAAGGATTAATACATAATCCGAAATTGATTTGGGTTTTCAAAATAGTAATTAAGTCCCAAAATTACCCAAATTAATTTTAATATGTAAATAATATATATAATTATAAAACAGAAAAACATATTTTTGGTATTTTTGCTGATTTTTTTATATTTTTTGTTGGATTTTGGAGATTTACGATTTTTATAACTTTCTTTTTCTATTTTTAGGGGTTTTTATTTTCTGGACTCAATAAATATCAATATATATATATATATATAATTTTTTGGGATTTTTACCCGGCAGACCCTATAATCTTTTCCAATTACCTCTACGACCTTTGAAACATCATAATTCCTCCCCCGACCTCGTAAACTTGCTCCGTCTTACCCAACAAACTCTGTCGTCAATTTTAACTATATTTGAGTCAATTACTTGAGTTAGTCTTGAGTTAACTTAACCAATTACCATCGAACGGTTAAGATTAGCCAAAATAATAAAAAAAGAATAGAAAAAATCCCCGACGGGGGAAGCAGGGGGGCTCCATTCGCCGGGAGGGGGGCCTGGGAGCAGCATCGGCGCGGGAAGTAGGGGGGCTCCATCAAGGGGAAGCAGGGGGTTGGGAGCAGCATCGACGGGAGTCGGGGGGACTCCATCGGCTGAAGAGGAGCAGGGAGCTCCATTGGGGAGGTGTCGGGAGCAACATCGACAGAGGGGGTGGGTTTAGCAGCGGCAGGGGGGCCGGGAGCAGCATCGGAGGGGTGGCACGGAGGTGGGTGGGTGGGGGGGTCGGGAGCTACATCGGCGCAGGGGGGCACTCTATCGCCTAAAGAGGAGCAGGGAGCTCCATCAGCGGCGGCGGGGGGGAGCATCATCGAAGGGGCGGCGCGGAGGGGGGGTCGAGAGCAACATCGGCGCGGGGGGGGGGGCCTCCATCAGCTGAAGAGGAGCAGGGAGCTCCATCAGCGGCGGGGCCGAGGGGGTGGTTAGCAGCGGCAGGGGGCCGGGACAAGCATCGGAGGGGCGGCGCGGGAGGGGATCAGCTCCTCTCGGATGATAGAATGGCACTAAATGTAAATTTGTTGAACAAAATGGGTATAACATAAAAGAACATAGCGGAATCCGGTTACTTTTAACGTATAAATGAACGGGGGATTAACCATAAGGTCTGTAGGGTAAGGGTTAGCAAGTTTACGAGGTTGGGGAAGGAATTATGATGTTTTAAAGGTCGTAGAGGTAATTGCAAAATATTATAGGGTCTGCCGGATAAAAAATCCAAAATTTTTTGTAATTCTTCAAAAAGTTTTTATATTTTTTTTGGAATTTTTATAGGAAAATAGGGATTATTTAGACTCCTTTTCATTTTAAATAAATGGATAAAATGCAAAAAATGTCAATTAAAAATATGAGCGTCAATCTACAAGGCACAAAGTATTTATCCTATTTTTATGGATTTTTAGGAGCACTTTAGTTAATTTTGATAAATATAAGAAACACACAAAAATATATGTCCTAGCAGGGCCATTTTTGCAAAATAAAATAGTCCAGAGTGCACCGTGCAAAAATACCAAAATCATACAAAATTTATTTAATGTTTAATGACCAAATTACAATTACAAACCCGCCAGAGCATCTGTGCAATTTTACCAACCCGTGGGACAACACGTGACACATATAGGTAGGGACCAAAATGCAAATTTGTAAATGTTCAGGGACCTACATGCAATTTCTCCACAATTTATAACATGAATTTCATTTTATTGGACTTAAAATAAATATAAAAACTTGCAGAGGCATACAAGCAAAATGCCCAGCTCACGTGGGACGATACGTGAGCTGAGGTGGACTGGACCTAAGTTCAAATAACAAAAGTTCGAGTGTTCATTTACAAAAATTATAAATTATTTACAGCGTTGACTTTTAGGGTTAGAACTGTAATTTACCCCCTAATAGCGCGCGGGCGAACGACTGGGATGGCTTCACTAATACACGTGTCCGCTCCACAACGATCGATGACGCTTCGTTGGCGACGGCTCTGATTAGATCATCCGAGACGATCCGACGGTTGTAGTTTGGCGTCATCCAACGGTGAGGATCAAAATCAGGACAGAGGCCTGATCCGACAGCTA